>OX438763.1:7066677-7661293 GCA_949316455.1 Acleris holmiana | reverse complement strand
TTTTGGATGCGTTTAAATGCCAATAAAAAGCTACACAGAACCGGTTAATAAAAACTTCTAACGTTTCTATCATAGCACCTTGCGGTTATAACTAGCTTCACTTAAAAATAACGCTAAAGATATTACGTTATGTCAGCGCTAAGTTAAGTGAAATACTCATGGCTCCTGACATGGTTACGACCTATCGAAGAGAGCGTCTTACAACCCACTTCGCGAACGGAGGACTAGAATCGTAGTAAATCTAAGGAAGTTGCGATGCGGCCGCCCGGCGATGCGATTTAGCGTGAACTGCTCTTGCGCCCACTCCGTATTAGCGTGAAAGCCTCCGCGGGGCTGCGCATTGGCCATTAGCGTGATTAGAGAGGCCTCCCGCCCCCCGCGAATTCTTTAGTCCTCTCATCTCATAATAGATACTACATATTTCATTATTTATGTAAGCTCTGTTTTACTTCAATCTACCCTCTCGGAGATTACATACGATATTTATGTTTAGCACATGTGCAGACATTGATATAAGTAGCTCACTTTAATTTTTGCTTAAGGCGGTCCCGAGTCGAGGTCCTTCCTCAGCCTGAGGCTATTCGAATGCTAACTCGTGTCTTGCTTAGGCATGCCACACCATGACATTTCACGGTTTCTGATCGGGCTTTGTGCTTCATTTCGGTGTGACCTTCTGAAACACCTCGTTTTGTTTTTAGTCGAGGTGTTTTAAGCTGCTGATCCGTTAGCCACAAGAAAAGAACATTTCTATAAACCTTTAAGAATCAGTCACGTGCTGACACATTTTGCCTTATGAGTATGTTCTGTTGTTCCCAGATGATGGCGTGCTCGTACCTGAGCGCGGGCGGCGCAGGGGAGGCGTGCTGGGTGCCGCCGGGCGCGCTGCCGGCTCCCGCGCTGCCGGCGCCCGCGCTGCCGGCGCACGCTCGCCCGGCGTACGCGCGTCCGGCGCCCGCGCCACGCATGCCGCGCGCGCCGGCGCCCTGCCTGCCCACCGCGCTTGACCTCTCCACCGCGCACCTCGTCGCGTCCTCCAGAGACCCCACAAGTGACAGTGCAGTGCCAGACAATCTAAATTATTACTCAGCGTCTCCTAAAAACGCCATACTTTAAACGAGAGCGGTCAGTAATAATTTTACGAACTGTTAAGTTAAACTTTAGTAACGTACATATTTAATTTCGGTTGTGAAAATGGCAATTTATGTAAAACTTATTCGCTTTAATGGTAATTCCCATTGAACTCTGGTAGTACTTAAGCGTTGGACGATGTGTTAAACACAACGCGTTTCTACTTATAAAAGTGATAATGAGATGTTTATGTGCGAAACGGTGACGACATATCGTATTGTATTTAATGATACATTGTTTCTCTGCAATTTGGGATGTCAGTAAATACATTTTTTCCGTAGTTTAATGCTAGTACTTTTGCGGAGTTGTTTCAAAATTGATTCCTGGGTCTTTATGCTTACTTGTGTGATGGAGGTTGTACCGGCCGCGTGTCGAGATCTGCTCCGTTCTACGAGTATGCTCGACGCCCACAACCTTGGGTTTCGTAAGGACTTAATAGACGAATCTGCTTCGTTAAAGTGACAACTCTACCATAAGCTAACAAACAATTATTATTACATTAATAATGATTGAATCATAAGTCAACGCTTAGTATAATTGTCTTACAGTATCACTTAAAACTTGCCAAAATCATATTATGGTTGTATTTGGTCTGGCATTAAAACCACCATTTTACTCTGGATCAAACCAACCATCCATACGTGCATCCGTGTATAGGTGTGCTTTTAATTCACGGAGAGCGACCTACTAGTTACGTACGCAATGATAACATTACTACATTGTAGAGAAAGCTGATAGGTCACGTCTAAGTGGATCGAAAGAACTATAAAAAAAGTGCACCCTCTATTGTTGCATAAGGTAATTTACTTAAAACAACTGCGTCACGCAAAGGCTGTTGGTGACCAAACCGATACATTTTGATATTATTCCAATTAGGTTGCCTCGACGAGAAGATTGTCCTTTTCCAGACGACGTGTCTCCGACCGGGTTGTTCCCTGACGGCTGTTCTTGCCAGTGGTTAATATTATTTATTTTAATCTTCCGTATATTGAAATCTTGTTTAAGCGCACGCGTCTCTGTGATTTGCTGTCATGCTCTGTAAATAATTACATTAATTCTCGAATAAATTTGTTATTTCGTATATAAAGAGCGAGCTGTTACTTAACTTCGATACTAGCTCGTTAATATTCTTTTGAATTGTATATATTAGTGTAAACATCTAGGTGTAAGTAGATACATCATGTACCTAAAAGTTTAGGCGCAAAACTTCGTAGCAATAATTTTGATGCCAACATCTTTGAAGTTAAAATTCGACTTACTAACGTTCTCTGTATATATTGAACTAAGTTTTGCCATCGAATAAAGTTTGAATCAAAATTCATAAGTAAACCTACAGTTAATGTTTGTAAGTTATCTTAAACGCTAACATTCCTTTTCGTGTATACTTCATGGAGCCATTCAAGTTCACACTTAACTTATCCTTGTATGTAATTTTGTTTGACAATCATACTCGAGCATTGTGTCTTTAACGAAATAAGCAAATTTAAAAGGTTCCATTAACTTCACTTTATTGGCAGGTGCAATTATAAATATTCCCTCAAAAACACCACAGCGTTATAAGCAGGTTACTTATTTACAGTAATACCATGAAAATAAATTCAAGCAAATTTCATAACAGAACCCAAAAAGAAACTGTTCAAGTCTTCCAATAGATCTGAGTTCAAGTCTCAATTTTCGAGAAACGCTTTATAAGAATTTAACTCTCCAAATATGTAAAATCTTTCTGATACATTAAACAGGCATTTTGAACTTTCCAAAACCATATTATCTAACTTTTCTCCTACTATTGCTAAACAAATATACCGGGGCAATTTAAAGAGGCTTACGTCAACAAGATTAAGCGCATTTACCAAGTATTTGAATGTGCATTTTCCTTCCAGTAACCACGGGTTATTCTTATGCTGTGAGGAGATTTCAGTGCCCACACTTTTAAGGCATTAAGTAACTAAGGCCACGCCTACGTTGTTCGTAGAATATCGACAAGATGTTACACGGCTATTCAAATTTTGGGGACCTAGTGAAATAGGGTATAAGTTGACTTAAGTCTTAGCAAATATCCATACATAAACGGAGTATACTAGACTTAAACCCTTTTTAATTGATCTTCAGAAGACTTTTTCACTAGGAATCCAGAGTTTATTTATTGTGCTATCACCAGCGTTATAAATAGTATTTAATATAATTTCATATCTACATCTACATAAACACCAATAAACTTTTTCTCATCTGCATCTTGACTATCCTCAGAGCTGTTAACTGATAGGTGATTTATTGTATAAACTCATCAATGTTAAAATAATTCAAATCGATATAGTATCTGGAATTATATGTATGTAATGTTAGCGTTTAGTGAATCTTGCCATCTACGATACGTTATGTATAAGAAACAGCCCGACTTCAGGCACAGATTGCGGTAAATGACAATTACCCTGATGTAAAATGCAATAAGATTTATAAGATATCAGATGTATACTCTGTCTCAGTAAGTGATTATAAATATTCGTATGAGAAATAAAGATCAAACCATAGATGTCACTTGTAACAAAATGCGACATCGCACAGTGTACTTAATGTTTGATAAGACTATTTTATTTGTCCTGAAGTCCAAGGCGGTTTTTCTAGAACAGTTATGGTGTTACCAGTACCTACACAAAGAAAGAACATTGCATGTAGCCTAAGAAAGTCGGCAATGGAAGGAGAAAAATAAAATTTTGTAAATTAATTCCTTGTTTCTCTTGCACATATTTTCTGAATGTCCCCCTTGGCGTCTTGTCCCAAGTCTACCATTTCGATGAAAAAAAAGAGGATTACCAGAAAATATTACATTCAAATTAAATTTATCTTACCACTCGTACATACACTACTATCACTAAATTGTCTTTAGAAAAAAAACAACTCTGGTAACAACCTCAAGATACCCTACCTTTGAAGCTTAGAGGTTCTGGGTCCGATTCCCGGTAAGGGCGAATATTGGAGGGATGAGATAATTTATGGCATGGAGAAGGCAAACGTACAGACCACACCTTTTGGTAAGTGGACTCAAAAGCCCATAGACAATCTCAAGACTTAATGCGTTGCCAACCCTAGGGATTCAGACGGAAAGCCTGTTTTTTTTTATGGAATTGGAGGCAATCGAGCAGACAGATCGCCTGATAGTAAGCGAATATTGTCACCCATAGACACCTGCAGCACCAGAGGAGTGCTAGTCATTTCACCGGTTGTTTTACTCCCGCACCGGAACGCACCAATGAGAACATTGCTTTTTGGCGGCCGGTTAAAGGGTAAGACGGTGGTAACAATCCAGACGGACTCTGCACAATTGTGTGTCGTACCTAGTTCCGTCATTTTTGGACACCTACAAGTTAAAAGCCTTTAATAAAAATCCAAGTTCCTAATTCATCTGCTGGTGCTTCTGCGGGCTCTGACATATCCATAGAACAACATATCAATGGTTTTTTTAAGCTTTTAATAAACATGCTTAATTTTGTTTTTTTACGGCAAAGTGGTATTTTACAGAAATTAACAATTAGAAATAAAGGTGCACGTTTTGGTTTTTGAATTATTTCTATATGAATACCTAACAGTTATCGAGATACGACACTTCAAACTTTCAGTAGTTAGTACTACACAAACGTAGTTTTTGAGTTAGTTGGCTACGAGATTACCATATATTATATACAAAATTGTGATACACATCTTATAGCGCAAGCAGCAATAATAATACATAAATGTTTTAAAAACTAAAAACTGTCAAGCAAGAAATAACTTCTATTAATATTATGATCGGTAAAAGGTCAGTCCAGCTGAGTTCGGCTTTTGGTTAAAAATATAGTAGGAAGCCGACTTCAGTTGGACTGACCCATTACCGATTATTTTGATAGAAGTTATTTCTTGCTTTACGAAGACGGTTTTTAGTTTAAAAAAAAGTAATTTATTTCATACCTTTTACTGATCATAATAATACTGTTATGTCGTCCACGTATATTTATTCTTATAACATTTGAGGAGTTCCCTCGATTTCTCCAAGATCCCATCATCAGATCTTGATGTGCTGGCAATAGGACCAACTAGAAAGTATACCCAATCATAAAAAAAAAATATTTTCAAATCGGTCCAGCGCTCTTTCTATAATCGGGAAACGTACATAAATAAATACCCCGATAATATACGAATTGAGAACCTTCTCCTTTTTCTGAAGTCGGTTAATAAATAAAAAAGTTTAATCCTCAAGTTATGGGGACGAGCCCAGAGCTGGCTTTTGGACTAGATCAATTTGTGTAACATTTTCCCCATATTAAACCCATCCCGACTAAGGTATTTATGTTTGTTATGTGACCCATATGCATAAAACAACGTTATTCTTGCAACAGCGCTTCAATTCTTTGTCTCCTGTGTAGCATTTTTCTAGTTAAATAGAAAGGATTACTTACTTATTAAGCTCGTAGCTGCCGAAGCACTCTGCTATCCTAATAGAATTGATTAACGGCACGCAATAACGATGCACCCACCTGGCATTCAATTAGTAGTTTCAATCCAGCTGGACAGCTCAACTGGCCAGTGCTTTCTAGTTTAATACACTTGCCTACTGTTAAGACTTCTAAAGGCTTAAATAATTTGCTTTCTACCAAGAGAAACGATTGTAGAAGGTAGAAAACTTATTTTTTTTATGGCATTGATGTAGAAAATACATATTTGCATAAACAAACGCAAATGAATCAAAAAATTACTCGATATCTTTCAACTGGTTCATGCTTACGAAAGGTTCATCAGGTTCAAGCAATATTGTAGACAACGGATTTCTATATCGCTACAGAAGAAAAAAGAAGTAGATTTAATAAAGAAAGCGTTAGAACAAAAAAAAATAGAAACCAAAGCGTGGCTGAGAAAGTAATGTTGGTAATTAATGCAATGACAACCTGCACTACTCTGAAAGGTTCCTTTTAACGAGAACTTTACTACCTATTCTTCCAGTAACTAAGCTAAGTGCCTTGAACTTAAATACATCATAATTGAAATGCAAAATAAAAAATACTTTAGTATTGAAAAAGACGAAGAAAGTGTTTGCCAATTAAGAAATAGAACTTTAATGAGTAAATTGAAACAACAGACGAACATGGCATGGTGAGAACTTTGACAGCAGATATAGAGAATACAATTTTAGTCCACCTTATTCCGCTCTTGTTCAACTTTAACAATGAAATAAATGAACCTTAATGCCGTTCATACTTAATTTGTTATAATTATAAATTTAATGAAGCTCGCGTTGGAGTAAACAGGGTTGGGGTAACCTTTCGAAGAAAAATCAAAAGTATTATTTTACCAAAACATTATTAATTTTATTGTAATTTATGGGAGACTACGGAGACCGTGTTCCCGCAAAAACACGGTGTATCGGCTTAAAAAGCAAGAAAACAGCCGGTCAATGCTGTTTAACATTGCAAATTGAACGATTATGTAAACAAGCCTTCCGAAGCCTTTTTTGGTGGCGTCATGACAAAATGAGTGGATGCGATACTTAATTAAGTATTGAAAAATATTTCAATTTGAGTCCGGTTGAGAAAAATTTGAATAACACTGGCAGTTTGTGGTTTCTGCAGGCAGATGAATAAAGATGACGATACTAATGATGAATTAGGTAGTAGCAAAACTGTTTGGAAAAACATGGTTCTTTTTTAGAGTTTCTTACTTAATATAAACATTTAAACTAGAGAACTAAAATCATCATCAAACTTGGTATCGCTATAATACATTCACTCAAAAAAATGAGAGCCAACCAAGAGAGATTTTCTCTTAGTTCACATAAAATGAATACAATAGTCATGATATTAGTTGTATCAACCAAAGCTGATAGTACCAACAGCGAGTTCTATACTGGGGGATGATTCTCTCAACACAACGCTGCGTCGATGTCAAAGATCTTCTTAATTAGGCAGCTTTATAGTACACTGAACTCGACTCACCTGCCTGCTGCCTAATTGAGAAGGCACGCGCTAAAATGTTTTTTGAACGCTGCGACGGGACTTCTTAAACATGCCGGATAAAACTTCATCTTTAAGATCGACGCTTCGCTGTGTTGAGAGAATCACCCCCTAATTAACTAATCTAGGCTCGTATGGAATCAAGACGTATTTAGACGTATAAGACACAACAATCACAATCTTGTTAGAAGCAGGGACCGGCCCGCTATCCCATTCAAGGGGTTTCGAATGGGTTTTTATAAGGATTTTACTTAGAAAAGCCGTATCGCTTAAAAGCCGTTCGATTTGCTTTTAAAACCCGCTATCCCATTCAAGGGGTTTCGAATGGGTTTTATAAGTCTTTTACTTAGAAAATCCGTTCGATATGCTTTTTAAAGCACTATTTATAAGGGTTATCTGTGCTTCAGCTGTTAAGGTTTCCCTTATAGTGAATGGTTAGTGTAACAAATAACTTAGTCAGATATTTCGTTCCAAGAGGTATTCTAGTGAGAAGTTAGTCTTTCAAAGGCTTTTACCGGTGAATGGGTGGGCGGGTCCCTGGTTAGAAACGACTAAGTTTTCTTTTCAGTGTATAAAGCTATTACGGCAATAATTATCATTTACAATTTTTCAACAAATTTAAAATCATCGTGTTTTGTGTTTGTGTTAGAAATAGGCAATAATTGGAGAGGCTACGTTATAAAAGGCTCCTGCATTCTACATGCCCGTGCACAATGTATTGTACTAACAACTTCCAGCCAATGACGCGGGACGAGCCCATGCGAGTGCTCACTGAGTATCACAACAACGCTCGTTTGGCGCGTACCATCATTTTACATCGAGCTCGTCACAATTAATAAAATATTAAATTGAAATAAATAGGTTTACAGAGTCCATTTATTTATAGCTCTCTTATTAAGACTTTTATAACCTTAAATTACTGTACTCCTTTTTTGGTTTACTCATCTTTTTGTTCGTTCGTTATGAACAAAGACGTGGAGAAAATGAAAATGAACAAAGTGTACACTTTGCTGGCGTGACCAATATGCATATTCATGCCAAATTACAGCTTTCTAGTACTAAGAGTCTCTGCGCTAGGCTGCGGACGGACGGACATAGCGAAACTATAAGGGTTCCTAGTTTGACTAGGAACCCTAAAAAGGGTACATAAATACATAAACGGAATATACTAGACTTAAACCCTTTTTCACTTGATCTTCAGAAGACTTATACCCTTTTTCACTAGGACCCAATAAGGCCACGTTACGTTTGAACTTGTCCTTCAGGTAGAATTCACTACATACACATACTACACAACGTCACGCCCCCACTCCCAGAGTGGGGTAGGCAGAACTACAGAATTACCAACAATTCTAAAAAAACTTATTGATATTTCTGTAACCAACCTTTGCACATACAGGCCAAGACTTTCACCAGTGTATTAGTGATAGGTTGCAAGCCCATCGCCTAACAGTACTACAAGTCTACAGTAACATAAACCTACGTCAGCCTACATTAACTACATATTTCAATAAAAACAAGAAGTGTCAATTAGTTCTATCAGAATATCTCTAAAATGATTGTTATTTGTTAGTATGGCAAATCAAATAAACTTACCTCTACCTACCAACTAAACCTCTGGTATTTTAGTTCCAAAGATGCTTATAATGTACACCAGTTTTGTCCACATGATCGTCGTCATCAATATGACCACCAAAAAACGTTTACTGGTGGACATAGGCGTCCCAAGGAAATAATGGTAAATATCATCGACGAGAGGAGTGGGTTAATTCCAGCGCGCTATCTAACCTGCAGATGGATTTCTAAAGCAGCCATAAGACAAATAGCTGTTTCTTGTGCCTCCCGAGAGGCCCCTTGGGATGATTTCAGACCGACCGCTTTAAACTGAAAATAGTACGAAGATGTCTCGCACCATCTAGATTAGTCCACGCTACGCCACTTCTTGTTTAAGCCCTTTCCGATGAAAGTCTCAAGACCAGTCATTTGCATGATTACGAGTACCTTGATTAAAATGTATTATGATGGTTATTAGAATCAGTTTGTCGTTTTTTTCCTCGAGAACCATTAAATTAGGATAAGATATGATACATGATAGAGGAGTGGGAAAGTAAATGTTATATACCACGTGTCCACTTATTTTTGGAAGTGTCTGTATTAGGGGAAGTGTACGCACTCGAGTAGTAACGCTCTCGACACAGCCGATCGCTCTTCACGCCTATCGGGTACGGATTTTGGGCAGTCCGACAATTGGATTATCTTCTATATGGTTGGCTGTTGGATACTTTTGTGAACATTACATATTTTTGTTTTTAAATAATATTATGAAAACATGCCCGTTTAAAGTCGATTTCGAAAAAGAGGAGGATATCTATTAAACTTTAGATTTTTTAAGTTACCACCTATTTAGCCAAATTAATTGTAATTTGATTGGCTGTATTGTCAGTTTATAATTTCGCACATTGCATTCCTATAGGCGAAACAATTGTTACCCCTGATTGGTAAAAAACATGCTCTATTCGCACATGTGATAATAATGATGATGGGTATATATACTTGTTCAACTTTTTTAATTAACTAATGAAGGGTTTATACCTATCACTATTTCATCCTCTGTAAGTTAAGTTAATAAGTTAGGTATACTTGTTAATATCATTAGCAGTCGGAATAGAACTCTACTTTGCCTACATTATTTTAACCAAACCAAACCAAAAAGCCAATCCAAACCTAACAGTGCACATGCATGGGTCATTTTTTGAGCATTCATTACCCGCAAACAATACCTGTGTTACTCTAACTTGGTGTAATAGAATGAGACGCCGAATTATTGCTCATAAAATTTCCCGTGTAAGTGCAACTTTACATACGCATAGCAATTAAATTAGGATTCTAATATAATTGAGGGATAAGGGAGACATTATCAGCCTGTGTTCCAAATACTTAACACAAAATTGGTTATTGCTTACTCCCCGCCTAAATAGTATTTGCATCGTGGATTACCAAAAACATAAAAATCGATAAACCGCACGACGAAAGACGGTTTAAAATACAAACAATCAATTGTACCCCAAGAGGTCAGATCGTTAGAAAAGCATACAATCACGTTCAATATTTGTAAACGGTTGAAAGTCCAATTGGTATCGCATTAATTGGAGCGAAAATCTACACAGGGCGGTATTTGTCCGCGGGCGGCACCAATTACGCAGCGGGGCTTCCTTCCTGCGCCATCAAATATGTACCGCGAAAATGGCGAAAAATGGCACAAATGGCGAAATGGTGCGAGTCGTGACGGACGCGTGGACTCGCCGATGAATGAATGATGGCCGCGGCTAATCAATAGCGCCGCCCGTGGACCTGCAATATTCATACCCGTAATGGCTGCAGCTCCACTCCTGGACGACACCCATTAAACTAGCGGACAGAGAAATAACACCACACTAGTCTCAAATCACGCCATATTTGGAGACTAGTGTCGATTATTATCCCTAGTTGGGTCGCATTGGCCACTATAAACTAAAATAATGTGTTGATCTGTACTGAATATAAATGAAATAAAAACACCGTTTTGACAGTTATGAACTTATGACGACTGCTTAAATTACTAGTAACTGCGCGACCGAGATCTACTCGGGTGTATGTATTAAATTTGAACAATTGGATAGTGTCGTCTATATATGTCAAATACTTCGGAATCCGATTTTCCGACTTGAAAGATCGATTTTGTGACCCGAAAAACCCCTATTCTGCAATTTTCAACAAAATCTTTAGGGGCATTTTCAAGGATGTGATAACAAATTTGATACAAAATTTAATATTCTCGTTTAATCGTATAGGATAAATAAATATTGGTACGTACGTGGAAGATTATTTCTCCTTGATATACCAGTGCATTTCTCCTTGTTTCCCGTGTGGTTACCGGGTTAGAATAGTGCCACTCCATGTCTTCCCGTGGATGTCGTAAGAGGCGAGGGGCTTGTAGTACCTACTGTTAGGCGATCGGCTTGCAACCTGTCACTAATACACTGGTAAACATCTTAGCCTGATTGTGCAAAATGTGGTTACAGAATTATCAACAAGTTTTTTAGAGTGGTTGGTAATTCTGTAGCTATGCCTACCCCATTCTGAGAATGAAGGCGTGACTTTATGTATGTATGTATGTATGATATACCAGTTTTAGTAAGTGATAATTGGTAGTAATTTAAAAAGGATAAATACTACGATTTTTCAGAGCATTGAGTATGCAATAATACGAGTATACCCGCTAGTTCTGAAACCACACACTCCTTTCTGACTTTACGTTCTAACTCGAAATAGAACAGCCATTTAAAACGAAAATTAACGAAATTCTAGACTAATTCATTAATTAAGAAACGTCGATTGGGTAATGGAAATTTTGTCTGTGGTTTAAAAGACTGATGTAAATGACGTACCTAGTAAAAATATTTTTACTTTACCATCTACCCCCTATTTCACGATACTGACAATGACAGATCACAGGTGACATTTTAGTGTACATGGCGCAGCTAAATGAAACCCATTGATGTATCAGCGTGTTAACTTTGAAATGTATACCGAATTGTCACCTGTCATTGTCAAATGGTGAAATAGGGGGCTGAAGTCGACCAAATATGACCTCTATTACTTTGACAAAGATTTTAAAACAAAACTATTATTTTATTTCATTATGTATGTATGTATATGTAAGATCTGTTCAACCCGTGTACACTAAATGGACCTTTTGGTCTAATTTATGGTTATTATAACAAATAGCATGTAAGGAGTTGAAGGCATGTCCGGTTAGATTCGAGGCATGTACAGTCGCAGCCCCCAGCAGTCGTAGAGGACGTAAGGGTCACTCGGACCGTGTGCCGAATACAGTCGGCATGAAAAGTTTCACAATTTTAATTGTCTGTTGAGAATATTCTGATCTGACTTTCTGATTGATTTAACTGCACGGAACTGCTAAATAAACTGGCTGACGTCTGTTATGTTTGTCCGTCTGGACAGACATTACAACTGTACACTGAACGTAGAGAAATGAGGAACAGAACATATTTCTGTATTGAACTTAAGTAAATTACCTGTTGTATATATTATTACTTATGTAGTTGTGTACAACAAAATTATTATGGAGCTTACGTCAAATTTCAAATATAGAATGACAAACGGTCTATAGATACAGATTTTTTACGATTACATACAACAGGGACTCCACTACTACGTTATAAACATATCGCATTTGACGTGTTTTATAATCGTTTATGTCACAGTCCTCATTATTGTAATTGTCAAGAGGTATCAAAACGTACACAATTCGGAAACACGTCAAAAGCGATATCGTTATAACGTAGTAGAACAGAGGCCCTGGACACTTACTTAAGTTTTTCACCTATACCTATTACTTATAGACAATGGTCCAGTAATTAATGATCATTATCATTTTTTTAAATGAAAACTTGGCAATGCCAAATGATGTCTAATAGTTGTAATCCGGAATATTTTCAATATAATGTAACTGTAACGCTAACAGCATATCAATCTCGGAAGGGGATCTCTATTTATGGGATTGTTCATATCTGCAGCACTGTCCATGATAGGAGCTATAGAGATACAAAATTTAAGCGTACCAAGATTGTACTTAGGTGGTAATTGTCGGGAAAAACCATACGGGATGGACATCGTTATTAATTAATATCCCCCTATTTTACCGGGTGAAGCATCGAGAACGAGTCTATATTGATTTTGTAATGACCGACAAATCCATGAATTAAATTAGTTCCTGTTCCAAGTAATGCTCAAACTTGGTACAGAAATGCTGCTGATTGAATCACATGGTTGTGAACTACAAAGGTTTAAGTGCATTTCCGGGAAAGAGCAGCCAACGATCGGTTGCGATACAAGGTATTTGAGATATAGACAAATCTGAAGCGAAGCGGTTATCAGATAGTCAGAAGATTTGTCTCAATTATAACCGAAATTCGAGGAGTGCAATAAACCAAAATGCTGATTACGAACTGAGTTATCAAATTTAAGCGATTTCTGTTCAACACTCTAGTGAAATACTCCATTTGTACGCTTTCTGATGACAAAGAGAAAGCTCACGACCACACAAGCCACCTCATGGTAATTGGAATCTGAGACCTATAGATAGTAGACATTTAAATTCTTAAGACTACAATACTAAGGCCCGTATTAATAAACTGATCTCGACTGTAATGCTTGTCTCAAGATGCGTGAAAATTGACAGCTTTGTATGGTTTGACGTTCACTTTGACGTATCTTGTGACTGCATCTTAACCAAGATGAGTTTATTAAGCCTTATGACTGTCTTATCCCCACACCGGGACACAACAATGCGAACACTGCTGCTCGGCGGTAGGTGAAGGCTTAAGATTGTGGTAGCCACCACTTTACAATTTTTCTTAGGTAAACATTTACCGTTTTTCTTTAAATAAGATACCTGCTATATTATTTACCTGCTAATTAACTTTAAAACTGACAATAAAAATACTTACTTTTATACGAAAATGCAAATGAACACATTTCAATTTCACGCTACCAAAGACAACCAAGCGCCTAACACGACAATGAACATTTAGCAACCGAGCTCGCTCCTTATTTTGTAAGCACATTAGAATTTCTAACAGAACTTTTTGCATCACCGTACGTTGTCTTTCAGTCGCGGCTTATTATGATACGATATAATGTTGGCACAGGTACATCATTATGCGTGTTCTGGGCAGCCGGCCACGGGTTACATGGCTACGTGACATCTGTAACGAACCCTTGCTGGAAAACTACCTTTTATTGAAATACTCAATATCTGAAGATCTTTAAGATTCATTATAACAACCCCTGGGGCGAATGTGAAATTTAAATTTATTCATGCTTAATAACGTAAAGTTAAATATTCACTTCAAAACAACAGTTTATGAATTTCGATGGCAGTTTATTTTTTGATGATGATAAAAAATACATGTCATTAGCACTAATATCTGTATTGACAGTACGGAGTGTGCAGTACATTATTAAAAACTATATTGTACTGACATTTTATTTATAATTATTACTACAAAAAATTCTTTTTGTTTTCAATTAATTATGAATACCAATTCGAGCTCCCACTAGTTACTTACTTATATGAAATTTACATTGTACCTACTTGCTTAGGTACCTAGTTGTCGTTTACGTTCAAAATTCCCGGAACGCACCAATTAGGTTTCCTTCGGGCTTCATTGATAACACGTAACGCAAACTGCGTCGATACGGCAGTGCACCGCAATCTCGAGCAAAACACGCCATTACTAAATTATTCCCGGCTTCTAGATTAATCTAGAAGTCGGCTGGCGGGCCGCAGTCCGGCCGCTCTTACATTATTACAGCATTCATTAGAGTTCGCTAATTACTCCTTGCTTTAATGAATAAGCTCTAATGAACCACTTTCTGTTAATTAAAGGCGGCAGGGGGGCAGGGGGAGCGGAGGAACTTTTCTCCGGGCTCTGATTGCAAATGTGAATTTGTGTAAGTCGGAGTGGAAAGAGTGTTCGCGCTGAAAAGAGGTAATGAGGCGGTCGAACGAGCATCCTCTGCAACTGCACCGATTTTTAACTTTTATAAATGTCGTTTGTGCAATTTAAGATGGTTTAAAAACTGATATCTTTGTAAAAAAATATTAGGAAAAAGATTGGAAACGAAGTGAAAAAATATAAACTAAAGGTTTTTTTTATTTAATCCATGAGACTTCCCTTCGTCGAGGAATTGTGGTACTGCGGCGTTTAGTTAGCTGTAGGCGTAGCCAAGATGCAGACGCTGCTAACGTTACTTTTCTACTATCATCTCGAAATTTATATAGTTGACATAGCGGTCGACGCGATCTGTCATCAGCTTCTGTCAATCCTATACATTTTCACAATTTTCGAAAACCGCTAACTTAGCGTTATGCAACTAGCGTTTCTATTCGTTTTGTTTCTAAACCAATCGCGTCTCCGGTAGATCCCATCATACGAAAAGTCACGTGGTCTACCGGTGACGCGATTGGGTAAAAACAAAACGTATAGAAACGCTAGGGCGTCTGATGCTAAACGCTAATGTAAACGATTTTCGAAAATTTTAAAATGAATACAATATTGAATTGACGCTCTCGACCGTAGAATAAGAAGTAAAGGCATAGAAGGAGCCTTAAAACGAAATTGTCAGATCTACTACCTGTCTCAAACATTTCAATACGAAAGATCTATAAGTTAAAAAAGGAAAGAGTCAGATCAACTCGTGTAAACTGGTCACAATATGTCATCATGGTCGTAGATTAGTCTATGCAATATCTGCACACATAAACGTAGTTTACATCTGCAACAGAGTGCAAGTGTACGACAATTATGTTTTAGCAGTTAGCTTATAGAACTCTCTTTTGGCGCACTGAATCCCAATAAGACTGTGCCACTGTGCCAGACTATATAGTCTGGCAAATGAAAGATGAGAATAAAAAATTCACTTACGCGGCCGCAATGATTGTTTAAAACCTATGATAATGACATATAGTGTTGCCGCGTAAGAGAATTTTTCATTCTCATCTTTCATTTACCAGACTCTATCAGCTATCTGTATGTTGCCTTTTATTTTATCGCCCCTTCTATGCATTTAGTTCTTATTCTATGCGCTCGACGCGACCGTCAGTGATTATATTATGGGATCCCCTTGAAATGTCGAAACTCATTTCACCGAAGTCGTATTTTCGTGTCGTTTCACCGAATTTCATTTCTTTGAAAGCTACTTTCTGCTGAAACCTTATCGATTTTAGGACATCTTAAACATAGATTACGTAGGTTAGGTTAGGTTAGACCTGTGACCACAAAAAAAACTAAGTTCTGCACGTGGAAATGCCTGTCGATGAAATGAAAATTCGGCGAAGTAAACCATTCGATGGAATGAGTGTCGACATTTCAAGTGTAAACCTGAAACTTGAAAAATTGTAATGGATTTTTTTTTTTATTTTTTTTTTTATTTATTAATCACAAAAATACAGTATCTAACTTATAAAAAAAAATGTCCCGCAAAACCGCTTGCACGGTTTGACTGCGGAATCAATAAGATGAGTCTCTACAGCTTAACTATAAATATGATCGAGAACATTCTATAAAGAGTTAAATACTAACTAACTAAAACTAACTGACTTAAGTATTAACTATGGACAAAGGAATTTAAATAACTTACGTTTAAATTTAACTTTGCTGGTTTCGGATCTTATATCCGCTGGCAAGCTATTTAGAATGTAAGGCAATCGTTTCATAAGGCATCTGTCACCATAGTAGTTAGTGACTCTCGGCACAACATACTTTCCAGCAGCTACAGATCGAGTGCCAAATGTGTTGTCTAAGAGCGACAGACTGCCTTGAGCGCTATGATTGGCTACCGCTAACAGATACTTGTGCTTAAGTTTTACAGGAAGAATTTTACAAATATTAAATAACTGATAATAATCTTTTCTACATCTCTCTCGTGTTGGATGGATGGATATGTGGATGTTTGTAAACAACTGTTTCACGCAGCAACGGCCGGACGGATTTAGATTTAATTTGGAATGGAGATAGCTTATACCCTGGATTAACACATAGGCTACTTTTTTACCGGAAAATTTAAAAATTCCCGAGGGAATAACGATAATCGAAATCTATGTGAAAATGCGGGCTAAAGCTAGTTCTATACATATACAGGGTAATTTTTTTATCAGTGCACAAATTTTAACATATGATTTTCAATCGCTAATTATAATATATGTATTACGACAATAAAACGAGTACAAAAAAAAAAAAATGCAAATTATCTCTTTTTTACCTTCTCGTGTGGACACAAAGTCACACTAGAAATGATGACATGGGTTGTCAAGCTGTAGGTATGCGATACACTGTATTGATATTCGAAATTTGAAATTTCATGTACAGCTTATCAGACAAGCCCCTCTCCTCGCACCCCTGCATTAGAGGGTCCATGAATATCGTTAAGTTAGTGGAAACATTGAATCGGCAATATCTCTAATATTTTTAAGCTACAGTAAAAATAACACAACATGTGTGTTATTGATTAACAATAGCGAAGCAAATATAAAAATTTGTGCACCTATTAAAAAATTACCCTGTATATTCGATAATAATAACAAAAACTCCGCCATCTTGCTCTAGGGCCATTGTAGCATATACGAGTACGTTAAACTGCTTATTATTATAGTTTTTCTACTACTTGTACCTACATTAAAAAAGAAATCCATAGATACATGCCCGGTGCATCCTAATGACTCAATTAGTGTTGAAACAAATAGCAACATTCTAACCGAGTAGAAATTATTTCATCAATTCCAAACCACTTTGTTAACACGAGTTAAACTCTAACTACAATGAATATTTATCAGTTTGCGATAGGAACAATTATGCATTTAATTGATTAATTTTCTGCGGCATTGTTGTCATTGCTCCATGTAAAGAAATGCAATTGGGTATTCAGTGTATTACGTTTGATATGATGTCGATGCGTTGAGCCTTGTTAGTAGTTGTAGCCCTGCCTACGAAGCTAGCGGTTCTGGGTTCGATTCCTGGTATAGGCGAACATAAATGTGTTAAACGCGTGTATTCATTTATGATTCTATGTATTTAGTATTTATTTTTGTTTGTAGCTAAAAAAAACATGGTAACGTCCAAAGTTAAAAATAAGCGGTCAAGTGCGAGTCGGACTCGCCCATGAAGGGTTCTGTAGCAGCAAGACGAATTATGACGTATTAAAAAAAACTACTTACTAGATCTCGTTCAATCCAATTTTCGGTGGAAGTTTGCATGGTACATAATGTACAAATTAATATTTTTTTAGTTTTATCATTCTCTTATTTTAGAAGTTACAGGGGGGGGACACATTTTACTACTTTGGAGTTGTCTCTCGCGCAAACTATTCAGTTGAGTTTTTTTTTTATTAGAAACCTAAACATCATTTTTGAAGTCCTATCCCCCCCACGCGGATGGGTTTGATGAAAAGAAAATGTTGAGTTTCAGTTCTAAGTATGGGCAACCCCCAAAATTTATTGTTTTTTAATCTATTTTTGTGTGAAAATCTTAACGCGGTTCACAGAATACATCTACTTACTAAGTTTCAGCAAGTTCGAATAGTTTCGGAAAAAAGTGGCTGTGACATACGGACGGACAGGGGTCCATAAGGATCCCGTTTTTTGCCATTTGGCTACGGAACCCTAAATACGTTCACCTAAGCGATGTTCTCTTGACATGTCGAAGCGAGGAGGTTTTGCAAAAAACGGTCTAAATCGGTTCAGTGGTATATCCGTAAAAGTGTAACAGACAGACAAACAGAGTTACTTTCACATTTATATTATTAGTAGGCATAGATTAAATAATGTAATAATGAAGCGGAAGATATAACTTCCACGTTGCTAGTCGCTTATTTATGTTTTTTTTTTTCCATAAATGCGTTATCCGGTGGATCAGCAAACGTATCCGCAGATAAATTAGCGATCCTCCCCCATATCGGCAGACGTGTGGACAGACGTGCATTCGCCCTGTTACCTTTTTGATCCGTGACGCAAAAACCAAAACCAAGAGCAAGCGGATTAGTGGCAGACGCATCAGCCGATGTTAAATACCTACCACAGACAAAGTTTTAAGGTTCGCGTTTCACTGCGCTGTATAGTTGACACATCGTATGAGGATTCATACTATACAACGCAGTGGAACGCAAACGCGCACTTGCACGTCATGCGCACGCGGTGTGGCTCGGCCTTTACTAGTCTACACGTCGGCTTGGCGGACGAATCGAGGCGGCATTAGGTTAATGAATAAAATAGCAAAGTTTGAGAAGGCAAGCCAACACATACATCACGTAATGACATGTAAACTCTGAAGCCCATAGGCTCGTGCAATGTCAAGACTGAAATCTAACGATAATAATCTCAATACTGCAAATGCGTACTGTTATTAGAGGTGGGTTGAAGGGTAAGATGATGGTAGCGATCCAGACGGGACCACGGTTAGGGTAGCCTCCCCCCCCCCCCCCTCCACTCCCCGCTACAGCTAAAACTACAAATGCAAAAAATCTTAAATATATCTTAAATAAAAGCGCATATACCGAATTTAAAAGGAAAACTATCACAACTAGTACTTGATTGGTTCTTGAGATACAGGCAAGTAAAGTTTATACCTACTAAAAATCATCTAAGACAACACCTTTAAATAGAAAATTAGTTCATATTTGTTGTTTTTTTTGAGATAGTTTTTTGTGTTTGTACTTGACGGCTTCAGAACCCTACACTGAGCATGTTCCGACTTGCTCTTGCCCAGTTTTTAGGGTTCCGTAGTCAAACTAGAAACCCCTATAGTTTCGCCGTGTCCGTCCTAGCTCAGAGACTCTTAGTGCTAGAAAGCTGTAATTTGGCATAAATATACATGTATGTCACGCCAACAAAATAGTAAAATAAAATCTTAGTAAAAATATATTTTTAGTGTGCCTCCACGTAACGTGGGGATGTATTTTTTATCGTTGGATAGGTCTATCAAAAATATTACTAATTTGTAATCCGTTTATGAAATAGTAAGCTTTAAAGCGCTAATTTTTGTTACAGTCAAGTGTCGTATTTATACCTAGATACAAATTCCCACTCACATAAATCTCCCTGCTTGTAGTATGGTTAGCCTCACGAAGTTAAAGTGGGCGTCCTTATTCTGTACCCCTTTGCCAAAGCATAGACCAGAGAATAACATTAGAAATTTAACCTGTAAAAGGCTGATGAAACAATGATCGCATTTGACTCATGTCAGTGTCGTTACGAAAACTGCTTTGCGGCGAGCATATGAATCTATTGGCATAGTCAATAAGCGTGAAGACGGCAGGGTGCTATTGGTTCATACAGGCCGTATATAAACCAACGCTTAAGCACCTGAACATCAAACTGCTGCCTACCAGCGAACGTGTGAAACAAACAAATTATTACAACCAACATGCTGCGCTACGTATCGGTAAGAATACATACTTGTTATTATTACTTATATCAGTATGGTACCCCCTTTTGAGCCTTTTATTCTTTGTAAATCTATTTGCGTCCTACTGCTCGCCAAATTCCCGCTTGCTCGTTCCCGTTAATTACTTCGAAACGCGTCCAAACCGGTCTCAACTCCTTTTCGTTTCCCGTAAAATTTCATTTTTATCAAATACCTATGCTAATGAATGAATTTAATTTATTTCGGACTTGAATCCATACCTATCTTGTTAGTACACAGCGCCCTTTAAAACTAGGTTAGTATAAAAATGGAATTAATTAAAATAATGTTTCATAATAATATTTTCTGGGTCAAGTAGCAAGATGAACTTCACCCAGAAAGCCAAGGTAGGGTCGTCCCATTTCTCCGCTATTACCTACTTTCAGGAGGCTATTGGGGCTTTTCCACACTCATGTCATCAAGGAAGCGACTCGGTTGCGAATAATTGTGTAGAAACAATAAGTGCGAGCCTCCGCAAACATTCCCGATGCGCTACAGTGTCTCCTCAGCCCCAATAGCACCCTAAAAGCATTATTGTACTGGACTTGGAGGGCCCTGTACGACTTTTGCGTGTACTTTATCCACAGGTTACACGTGTACATTGATTGGCAAAACGCTTTGAACAATGTAGGTAGTTTCACGTCACTAGTACAGTGTAAAGCTGCGGGCCAGCATGTTGCTTCGCACAGCCACGGCCCTTCGCTCCCTCTCCATATCAAGGTCATCTTTGAGATCATCCGTGACCCAAACGTCGCCACGACTAGCAATTTTTTTTTATGCCGTGGGCTCTGTCAGTACAATTCATCACAAAATCGGTTCAAAAGTTTAAGCATGAAGAGGTAACAGACAGATAGATGCATTTATAATATTAGTATGGATCATCCGTAGCCATAGCTGCTAGAAAATGACAATTATGTTTATATAAACTTACCCGATGCCCTTTAAGCCTCCTTAGTCACATTTTCGCAGACGTAATTCCACAACCAAGAGCCTAACGCTTAGAATTTAGATTCCTTGAGACGTAATTCTACGAAATAACTTATTTCACAGATTGTTTACCTGTTGGGAGCAGCGTCCGCTGCGCCCTCCTACATTGGGCAGGACATCGCCGTTAGCAGTGTGGTAAGTTTTCGCTACCTAACTAAGTACTTTACAGATCCTGTATTTCCTATCTCAAAACGAACTACACAATTACTATTATTTTGTTCGGGAGCGTAGTATGAAAACCGACAATTACCATTTTAAAAGAAGTTATTTCATGCGTAAAAGGAGGCGGTTTTCTGTTTTTTTTAAATCAAGTATTTTGTTACACACTTTTAAGTGACCATAATGCTGTTATGTAGTTCCACATCTCAATTAATAAGAAACTAAAGGGCATTTCAAGCTCGTCGCCAGCAACGCCGCGGGGGAGTCATAGCATATCTTAATCGAGATATCTTATCGCCACCTTTGAAATAGGTACCGTTGAGGAGTTCCGGTAGCCATTTGTGGTCTTCATCATCAGTCAGTTCCACTTCACCGAATTATACTTTTTGAATGCAACTGCTAGACTTGTGACTGAAATTACAAAAATCGCTATAATAATAATGTACCTATGATATTTGAGGAGTTTCCCTCAATTCCTCATGAATTCCCTTATCAGATAGATACCGATTTGGTGCCTATGGGACCACCTCGAAAGTATGCTATGTAAAAAATCGGTCCACGATTGACAGAGAAATCGGTAAACATACATTTAAAAAAAACAGTGCAACATAAAACCTCCTCATTTTTTGAAGCCGGTTAAAAATAGACATACCTGCCTCCTCTGCGTACCATAGACATTTTCGTTTTGTGAAACTTTACGCAGCTTGCTCAAGCCAATGACGACACAAACGAACAAGATCAAAACCTCGCGTTAAGAGGCCGTACATGACTGTTTCGTGAGTTTTGTTGTACAGTCAAGTTCAAAAGTATGTATACACTTTAGTACCTTGTCTATTTAACGTCATGTTTAAACTGCCATATGAAATTATCCAAGCGATTAAAGTGACAAGGTACTAAAGTGTATATATACTTTTGAACTTGACTGTACTCTTACAATATCGTTTAGAATATCGCATATTCACGAATCGTTTTGACGTCTTAAAGGTATGAAAAAATACAAATTGATTGCTGTAAAAGTTGTCTAAAAAATGTATGAATTACTTTTCACCAACTTTATATATTTTTTGTGTAAAAAAATTATGAACTTGGTAAAATTTTATAGAAAATGGACAAAAAATTGTTTTAAATTTCGGCTTTTTAAAACACTCGTTCATAAAATTAAGAGAACAGTAATAAACCTCAGTTCAAAATCAATCTGATTAACTGTATTAACTGTTTTTGACCGTGAGGCCAGTTTAGAGCAGACCCTTGCAGGTACTGAACTCCTGTGATAGGGTGACTGAACACCCTCATCTGAATGATTGCCAACTTAGAACAGCTTGACGAACTGGTTTCCTTCCAATCCATTACCTTAAAAACACACCCAAAAATTAAATATTAAATAGCAATATATAATGTTTTAAAATAACCTAAATCCCGAATTTAAATTCTCGACAAAGATAAAAAAGTAGCTCATTCATTCGTAACTCATTTATTCGATCATAACTGAAATGTAATCATGATGTGCATTAAAACTTATAGAAAAGCAGTATTTAAACTGTAAAATCACGAAAATAAGCACACCTGCCAAAATTTCGTATACGGCCTCTTAAGTTGCTCCGAGTAAATTAAAGAAACAGCTGAGAAACTCCACCAACGCCACCTCTTAGCAACACCCGTCGTTTGTTTCGGCCCTTCCTCATATACCTGGGCCTCAATCCTACTCGGTAAAACAAAATTGTTTTTAACATGTTATAGAATTTTCAACGCTATGATAATTCTTATTTACTAGACTGTAATGCCGACCGAAAACAATGCGATAAAATGTCAAAAGCAATGTTATTTCACCGAGTATAATAATTATTCGGCAATTTACGTAGCGGGGCGCAACTTTGTAGAAACACAAAATACAATCATAAAACCGCAATAGTCAATACCCTGAAATTTACACCTTTGTTGCAGTCGAACCCTAACTACGGCTTTAACTACGCCGTGAGCGACCCGCTGACCGGCGACAACAAGGCCCAGACGGAGCACCGCGAGGGCGGCGTGGTCAGGGGCTCTTACTCGCTCTCGGAGCCCGACGGCACCATCCGCGTCGTGGACTACAACGCCGACCCTGTCACTGGCTTCAACGCCGTTGTGAAGCGCATCGGGCCCGCCGCGCACCCCCAGCAGTACTCCATCGCCCCGGCACCCATAGTCAAGACCGTCGCAGCTCCCGTCCTCGCACCCATCGCTGCACCAATCCTGGCTCCCATCGGTCTCGACCTCGGCCTCAAGGGAGGATATGCGCTCAACGGACTCGACCTCGGGCTTAAGGGCGGGTACGGACTCGGGCTCGACGGCCTCGGCGGTCTCGGTGGACTCGGCCTGAAAGGCGGCCTCGGTCTCGGTTACGGAGGACTCGGCCTGAAAGGCGGTCTCGCTCTCGACGGAATCGGCCTAGGATTAAAGGGCGGACTCGACCTCGGCTTAGATGCCGGCCTTTGGAAGCACTAATTTATTATAGTTATAAGAGGCGCTACGCTATAGTGTTTTCGTGTCTGAATTAACTGAAATTCGCAACCGAAAACATGAATAGTGTTTACAATACTCAGCAGCATGTGAACAGGATTTAAGTAAAATAAATTTACTGACAGAATAGCTTTATTTTAATCTTATACATGCCTCGGGCGCAAAATACACAATACTTTTTAATAATTTACTACACATTTATTACATAAATTAGATACCACTTAGTAAACATTCATACCATTACTGTCCATTACATTACGCCCGTACTTATATACAGTGAAAAGTATATCTCTGGACTGGACATGCCCACTTTAAATGCTTTGGTTGACGGTAGGCCATCCGTCCAGGTTCCCCCAAACTTGTCCATGTTTGTAGGACTAGGAGCTCTAGGAGCATCAGGTCAATTTTCAAAAAGGCTTAATGTAAATCCCGGATATTACGATGTGTACGGGTCGAGATCAGATTGCGATCGAGTAAATTGTGTTATAACTTAATTTCGTTAGTTTCCGAACTTGGCAGTAAACGTGAGAGTCAGTGAATTTTACTTTTAATTTTACTTTAGAGCACAGATAAAGGGTGAAAAAGCGGACTTAATGCTACAAGCTGTAGGTGAATTTTATAAGTATTTAAACAAAAACCGTGTTTTTGACGAGTTTGGCGGAGGTTTTTTTACTAAACGATTTTTGAACGACTTTGTTCGGTATTAGCGCAAGATTCCGCTAACTAGGTTGAAAGGATGTATCCAAACTAAATATTACACAACACGTAGGAACTATTTAAACCCAAAAACATAATAAATGCAGATGGAATTACACGCGGTCTAAGTCTCGGTGAGAAGATATTTTAAATTCGGTTGTGAAACGGGTTTTACAGCGAGCACCATCTACCACACCAGATCAAATATTTATACAAAAATAATACAAAAAAAACAATTCAAAAAGTTTTATTTAAACATTTATCTTAATTTGTGTCAGAATTTAACCTCGCCGTACCAACCAAATCCCAAATAATTTAACTACTGCTACGAAAAAGCCACACTACAATCGTTCCGGTAGACCAGTCAAATTAAACAGTGGCTCACGTACGTAATACATCATCACGAGACCCCACATTCAGGTACATTAAGTTCGGGAGAGATGCAATATACTTAACGCTCGCTCTAACATATACTTCCTAGCTCAGGCTAATGATAGCCCAATGTGTACTACCTTAATACATTTGAGCGGTATTAGTCCCGATCCGTGAGACTATAGACATAAAATCCAATATTTACATAAAATGTTCCATACAATTACAGAAAGTACAAAATACTTTGAATCCGGTGAGTTGCTGTGTCCGAGCCGGGCGCTACGTGCTGTAGGACCGACCCTCGCCGAACAGCCAGAGGCACACGCGGTCTACCAGGTACGCGAACGCCATGTCCGCTATCAAAACTTGCACTAGGATGAGCCGATACTGAAAACAAACAGGAACAAATTATTTTATTGAAGTTGTATCAGTTGGTAAATAAGTTATAGTACCTGGGCTACCGTGCTCTACTTGGGGGGTATGTAGACGACACTATTAAATTACAATTTGATAGTACCGTCTATATATGTCAAATACCTCGGAACCCGAGTTTTCGGCGGACCCCGAATTTTCTCCAAGACAACGACTGGACAGATCGTTTTTTTGACCCCAAAAACTAGAGGTTTTTCCGCAATTTTCGTAAAAATCGTTAGATGAGTTTTTTTTGTTACGATGATACAGAGGATATACTCGTAGTCTATCTACATATATTCCTCGTGAATGTATGAACTAAATGTGTTATTTTTTATTATATGAAGAAATCTCTATCCAGGTAATCATTTTGACCCTACCTTGATATCAGCGAGAAATCTCTTCATCCAAAAACAATCGTCACAATAAATTATCTGATTGTGCAGAACGTCAGGGTCAATAAAGTGTATGCAGAACTGAACTTAGTTCAGAGTCGTTATTCGGAATTATTTCTTCGTTTCTAAATATAACATGCTTCCAAGTAGTAATGTTGAACGATCGATCACTAAATTACATGTGCCAGAATTGATAGTTAGTCACACCGTAAAATTAACTGCAAGCTAGGTCATAATAACCCCTGATCAACAATGGCACGCGGTCGCAACACTAGTAACGATAAGAGGAGAGAGGAGTCATAGGGGTGATGGGGGACTCACGTCGGGCGGGAAGTAGACGATCTCGAACATGGCGGACAGGTCGGGCAGCGCGCCGGCCGCCAGCGCCAGCACCACGCCCGCCGAGACCACCAAGCTGTACAGCAGCGGCTTGTTGTCGTGGAGACCCTCCATGAACGGCTCTCCCTGCCGATCAACACAACATGGTCAACTTAAAGTATTTTCAGCACATGATGCAGTTTATATGAAACCCAGTGATGATGACCGTGTTTCTTTTGCAATCTGTCACCTGTCACGTGTCATTGTTAAGATGGTGATAAAAGGAGCAGGGCGAGTGGTCCAGACTAATGATTGCATCTTTGTCTGAAAAAAATTGCTGGATAGAATGAAAACCTGCTAGACAAAACGAAATTGCTGATTTTAATTCCGCTGAACTAGGTAACGAATTGCTGACGATCTGCGTACCCATTGATGTAGGTACCTGCCATTGTTAGGGTAAAAGGCTAGCCACGGCTTTGGGCTTACAGCATTGACTCGCGTGAGACGGCGAACGGCAGAATAAAAAGGTATAAAAATTAGCCAATAAGCGGTATCTCAAATTACAAACTTCAAAGCAAAAATCTTCTATTTGGTAGTAATGAGGTTGCAATTGCTACAGCTGTTTCATCTGAGATGCTTCCATTCGGCTTAGCAGTGCTGATATCGCCGCGTATTTGCGGGAGCGTGTCCTGCCAAATTCACGCCAAAAGGAACTGGCAAGCGCAGCCGTGTGTTATTCACACGAACCATTTGAAGCCACTTTTAACGCCTCAATAACTCCAAATCTATTTACTTTTAAAACATGAAATTTGGTTTATGTACTAAATATAACTTAAAGAGACAGGAGTATATTGATAATTCGAATTTACCTAATTACTAGTTAGAGGCTTACGAAGATAAAAGGTGTTTTTTTAAATACCCGGTAGTTGATGGCGAAGGTGGATATCTGCAGCGCCATGGAGATGATGTACACGGTGCTGTTGAGCAGGTCGGGCGCGAACTCGCGCTCCTCGTCCTCGCCTAGGTCCATGTCGAGCTTCGGCTTTGAGTCTCTGCACAACACATCGGATAATCGTACGATGTCAGATTTTTGACGTGTAAAATTTCACCGGTTGTCTTATCCCCAAACCAGAACACAACAATGCGACCTCTGCAGCTTGGCGGTAGGTTAAAGGATAAGATGGTACTGTTAAATGTGTGTAGGTATTGGTTAGTTATAAGGTGAGTATTTCGTTATAGTAGCTTATGTAACTAATACATAATGAGGTGTCTTAAAACACGAGTGTTCAAGGCCTAATAATGTACAGGTGTATACTTCTATCTACACACATATTATAAGTACTGTTAAATGGGTTTAGATCCGAAGGCAAATGACCTGCATTGCTACCAGTGCTACCTGTATCTGCTGTTACTGCACAAAAGAATACACTTAATATACAAAAGGCGAACTTAATGCCGTAAGGCATTCTCTACCAGTCGACCTTAATATCGTTATAAGAAGATTACTTTACAGCCGCAAGCACATAAACCACCACGACCAAACCACCGAAGATGCCAAAAATACTCCGTAAATTGAATTATTCTGGTCATCGACAACGGGTTCTGAACTGAACGCATTATAGAGGACTTTTGATACGTGTGTAGATAAAATGTCCTAATGTAGGGGACATAGGGTAATTTTAAGAAGGAAAATAAAACATCTGAGCAGACAGACTCGCAGGCAAACGCTATAGGTGAAAAACTAAAGTTGTATGTGGTTGTGTACAAAATTAATATCGAACTAATGTCAAATTTCAAATATAGAATGTCAAACGGTCTATACAGATGTGTTACAACTACATACAACAGGTCC
Organism: Acleris holmiana; assembly: GCA_949316455.1. Lineage (NCBI taxonomy): Eukaryota > Metazoa > Arthropoda > Insecta > Lepidoptera > Tortricidae > Acleris > Acleris holmiana. The sequence goes on along the minus strand of OX438763.1, from coordinate 7,633,479 downwards.
TTTACTTAAGTTTTTCACCTTTATTCCAGTATACTCGTAGTGTTTATTAGAGGACTCACCGGCCCGGCGAGCGGTCCGTGGCCTCCCGCACAAGGTACACCAGGCAGAGGAAGTGCACGGCGAACTGCGTCAGCACGGTCATAATCGTGTACACGTTGAAGATGTTCGGCAGAGGGCGCTGCTTCGACAGCTGCTTTAGAGGCTGGACAAAATAAAATGATTTAACTAAAACCTTTAAACTTTAACCCCTCGTCTGTCAGATGTAAAAAAATACCAAGTTCTAGGTCTCTTCGGATTATGATAAAGTCCGAAAAAAGAAGTAACCAAAAAAAAAGCTATCTAAATTTTGGGCACAGATCTGTGACAAGACAGACGAGGTGTTAAAACGGCACCGTCTATGAGATGATTTTTTATTTATTTATTAACCTTTTGACCGTACGAATGAAGTGTCGTGCTGTGTACGCCAAGGAAGCAAACCGTCAAGTAAATAAATCACTAACTTAAGTCCATGGTAGAAGGATAAATTTCGAGTTGAATGTTGGTTATGTATTGATGATGTTGGCGCGTGAGCTTCGCCCTTGGCTGTCACGACTAGATGACTGTGGTACTGAAAAGTTTAACACGAATTTCTATCACATATAAACATTTCGTGACATTTATGTATCATTTGACGTTTCTGACAGACTAGTGATGTCACAATGTTTTCCTGTACAAGTCGAGCAAAAGAAATCAATTAGAAAAAAATCTTTTCAATCATTCAATAAGTAGATGACATTCGTAATAGAGAATATTTTTTTGTTCTAAAATTTTCATCACGTGATGGGTAAATAAAGCATTCTTCTGTTATGTTGCAGCGTATTTTAGTTGGTGTTCTCTTTGATTTCAACTTCTTTATTTTGTAATAAGTTATTAATATTTCATATTAATTAAGTTATTAATATTTGACGACATGCTAGCCTAGTTGGGAGTGACCCTGCCTCCGAAGCCGGCTGTCCCGGGTTCAAATCCCGGTAAGGGCAGGTATTTGTGTGATGAGTACGAGTATTTGTTCCTGAGTCTTGGATGTTTTCTGTGTATTTAAGTATATATTTATCTATCTAAGTATGTTTATCGCTGTCTAGTTCCCATAGTACAAGCCTAGAGCTTAGTTTGGGACTAGGACAATTTGTGTGACATTGTCCTGTGTTTTATTTTATTTATTTATTTATTCATATTGTAAGATATGATGTTTTTTTGATAATACTAGCTTTTGGAATGCTAAAGGGGATGTGTGGTGTTACGCGAATGGATAGGATAAGAAATACATAAGAATATAAAGAGTAAGTCTGAAATTGACACCGGTGACTGAAAAATTGTGTGGAAATGGGTTTTCATGAAAATATCGTGAGGAAAGTTTTAAGTATGAATGTGGATGGCTATACGAGTAGGGGAAGACGATGGATGGATTGTGTGAAAGATGATATGGCTAGAAAGAGAGTGACTACCGAGATGGCGACTAATAGAGAAGTATGGAAGAAAAAGATATGTTGCGCCGACCCCAAATAAGTTGGGATAAGGGCAGGAGAATGATGACTAGCTTTTGATAAACCTTTTGTATGCGGTCTCAGTAATAAAAGTGACTTTATAACTTATTTTTAACTATTCATTCGTTATTTTATCTTGTCTGATAACTGATAAGACACTTGAAAACAGTGTCTCATCACTAGTGCTGCTTAATTGCCACGAGACACCGATGTTTACACATAACTTATTAATTATATCAAACACTTACTGGCAATTACTTACAGAATAATGATTTTAAGATGTTTTACGCTTTATACATTTTGGCTCGGCATATTATGATGCTCTGCATCCCTTACTTATGTATGACACAAGTTGGATGGAACCATGTCAATGTAAGTCTACCAAAAAAAAAAATTATGACAATATCAGTTTTAGAAATGTAAAAAGCCACGAATTCATTTATTAAATGTTAAATTCCTGTTCATTAACCTTAACTATTTATCGACTGCCAATGTTATAAATGATGATTTTTAGATATAAATAAAATAAATAAATATCACAGGACAATATCACACAAATTGACCTAGTCCCAATGCTCTAGGCTTGTACTATGGGTACTAGAGAACGAAAAACATACTTAGATAGAGAAGTAAATACCTAAATACATAGAAAACGTCCAAGATTCGGGAACAAATACTCGTGCTCATCACACAAATATTTACCCTTACCCGGATTAGAACCCGGGACCGCTGGCTTCGGAGGCAGGGTCACTCCCAACTAGGCCAACGTGTCGTCAAAGGTCGTTCTTAATACCAGAACTTATGCTATAAAACTGATATTGGCGCACTAAGCAACAGGAAAGACATGTTCGAACGACATGTATTGTTCATCGGGCAAAAAAAAAAACCTTTTACTTTAGAAAACTTCCAAGCAAACTAATATACCTATAACTACTTACGACGTGTTGCAACTTTAAGACTTAGGTTTTTGTGGCAACTACAATGGCGTAATTCACAACAATTTGACATCAAAAAAAAGTAGTATTCTAATTAGTTATTTAAATGTCCCCGGGCGACTAAACCCTAATTTGCATCATGACATCACATCATCAGTTTTACACAGAAAACGTACGCCGATCCAAAATCACAAAATATTCATATTATGTATATACATGTCTGTCGTTTTTTGATGGCCTTGTTGAAGCGGTTTTTTTTCTTGTAATATATCGTCACTACTTTGAAAAAAACTCGTATCTCCATATTGCGTGATGTACGATTTTGAACTTTAACTTGAAGAGAACTAAGTTTAAAATCGTACATCACGAAATATGAGATACGAGGTTTTTTCAAAGTAGTGACGATATTTCATTGTACACAAATAATACCAAGCCAGATTCATAAAACACAGGCGGTACCAAATTTAAACGTTTGAGAATGTGCCAGATTTGATTCGACAACAGCGAATAAAGGCAGTGGTCATCGGACTCATTTAGGCCTTAACACACTGGCCACGAAACAGGAACGTGATTGGACCAAACCCAGATATATTAATCAAAATTTAACGTTATCGCAATGCAGTGTTCCGGTTTCGGTCCGGTTCCATTTTGGTTTCGCGATGGCGTGCTTCAGGCGTTAAACCCGACATAAAACTGATTGCAACATTGTAAAACATTGCATGCAAAAAAGGCGTGTACCTACATTGAGTCGTCGAGTTGCGGGAAATACCGCTCAAACGTAAAGCTAACCTTGGACCGTGAAATAAACAAAAAGCACGAGGCAAGCAGCAGACTCTGCAGCGTGGCCTGTGTGTCGCTGAACTTGATCCCGTCCAGGTACAGCACGGACTGGCTGTAGGCGAGGATGAGCGCGTTCAGCGCCAGGATCTTGAACATCTGGAGCGTCGTCACCAGCGTGCAGCGCCCTTGCTTGATGATGTGGCAAACTGGAGAGGCAAGGAAATTGCTGCTACTTGTAAACACTATGTACCTATCTATGTATGTAAACAAATTATTGTAGGTACTAAACACAGAAATTCAAATACAATATTCACAGAATAGGAACGTACAACGGCGAACTTATCCCTTTAAGAGATCTGTTCCAGGTAACCTTTGGGTGATTGAGAAAAATAAAAAAAACAGAAACTGGCAACGAGTAGACATGAGTACAAAACAAAGTTTACGGAAACTGTACGAACTAAATTTAAGACTTAAAATAATGAATAAACACTAACAGAGACTTAAATATAAAAGTAACAATAATAAAATTAATCAATATCAAAATTATAATGTATACTTGTTTCTATCGCTGGAGGTTACTGCCAATTTGTTTCCAAACGAGTACTTAGAATGCGTGTGTGCTAGTCTGTCAATTGTATTTATGTGTCAATTTTAGATGACAGTAAAAGCTATTGAAGCGCGACTTGCCAGTGCACATCATAATCAATTAAGTTGTAAGAACCAAGCGCAAACCACAACCAGAAAGGCAGAAATAATACTTAGTTGTGTTTTTTACACATTTTATAGATTTTAAAATGTAACCATTTAATAATTAATGTAACAACGCCTTTACAAATAAGGCATGTTGTAATTTGAAGTATTAGTAAAAAAAATAAAAAAAAAATATTGAGAGAGAATCTGCTTTTGAAAACTACACGTATTGCGATCATTTCACAATGACCCGCCGTCCAGCGCGGCACCCACCTTTTATTCAATTTGGTGTATGGGCTTGTTTGATTTTACAGATTTTTGATTAAAATATCGTAGCGGGCAGGAATGTGTTTTAATACATTTAATTTACTCCTTGGAAAATATGGGGCTCTCTCCGTCATCGTTTCTCAAAGGATAAGCTACCGATCCGAGCATGTTTGAGAAATAGGAATTTATTGCAAAATTCAACCGTTTCAACTGTTATCAAATTCTACGACACTTACTGCACATTATACTTGAAAGTCTGCTGGTGAAGGGCGCAGCCACGCTGGCGTCGCCGAGCCGCACCAGCGCCGGCTGGTCCTCCTCCTCCAGCTTCTTCAGGGCGCGGCGAAGGCGCGCGGAGGCCTCGGCGCGCGCCTCGGCTCGCGGGTCCCCGCGCTGCCCGGGCGCGCGCCGCGGCGGCGCCGCCTCCGCCGGCGTTGGGGCTTTCTCGCGCAGACGCTCGGGCGCATTCGCTAGGATCGCTACACCCACCTACAATTTACGATAATCGATAAGAATAGTTGCATATCTATCCAGGCTTCGAAAATAGGCGCGAAGCTACAAATACATCGACTTGCATCTCTGGGTGTGGGAAAGAAAGCACAGAGTATAAGTCACATTTTAATTTAATTAAATAATGTCAGGGGACAATCTCACATAATAGGGCATCTGTATTTTTTCTTACGCTCTCTGGAAAGTGCTATGAAAGAGAGGAATAACTGTATACGCGAAATAATTTTCGTGTAGTTTTTTCATAAAATATGTTGCATTCAAAAGTCATAGTTCAGACCCCCTGCTAAAATACTCTATACAAAATTTACGACAATAATGACGTCACAGCTGTTGTTCCATGCTTAAAATATAAGGACCTTATAAATTTATTACTGTTTAAAAGCCATTATCGTATATTTAATATTTTATATTACGTAAATAAAACGAGATTGCCGAAAAAACCAATCTAAACATTAGAAGAAGTTTTAAAATTTTAACATGTTTTGATTCTATATAAAATCTTAATAAACGAGTCAAAACTTAGTGTATTGCGTTTTTTTATTTTTTTTATTACATTTTCTGCTAAATCGTATCAATGAAACTCAATTCTGATTTTCATGCACGTTCTCTATTTGACCTAAACCCAAACTAAGCTCTAAGCTTGGACTATGGGATAGACTCTATAACGCTAATCATACTTATAATTATAGAGAAATATAAAGTAGCCGTACATTTTCGTAGCTTATCGTAGCTATTGATTTACAAAATATTACTACTAGGTTTTAATGCCCCTATATCATTGAGATTTGCATCTTCTAGATACACAAAACAGATTCTTGACACATGCTGGTAAGGGTTTTAATAATTGGGTGAATAAACTGGATACTGATGTATGTATTTCATTGTAAATTTGCTATTCAAGTCATTTGAAATCCTTTAATTGATTTTGTGTTTCCTATTCGTGTCTCATAATTATGTATGTTGTAATTGTAGCTGTCGGATTCCCTACAAATAAAAATAAAATAAATTCAAACCATTCTTACTTTAATACGTTACTACGACAAGGTACTAAAATACACAATTACTTCCGATTTCGGCTGTAGATACCGTTCACGACACAAAACCGCAAGGCAGCAAAAGGGAGGCCCTAAGCATAGTAAAGAATTAAACCGACACCGCATGTGTCGTATAAACAGCATGAAAAGGGGATCAAAACTGAAACCGAATGACCCTCCCAGTCAAAAAAAGACATAAAACATTAGCTAAGAAAACAAGAGGGTAGTAGTTACCGTTTTATTTTGTTTTGCTATACTCACATCGGCATGCTTTAACGCTCCCACATCGTTGGTGCCGTCGCCGCACATAAGCGTCGAGTAGCCGAGAGCCTTCAGCGTTACCACCACGAACTCCTTCTGCTTCGGCGCAAATCGCGCGAATACCTTTATGTGCGGCATCAATTCTATCATAAACTTGTAATGATTTTCATTGAGAAAGGCGAGGCCCTCTCCAGTTATGCACAGGTCAAATTTAGAAGTTAACTGTATAGTTGTTTTAAACGGCTCTACTGGCAAAAACACTTCCTCGTCTATAGATTTCCAACCCCATTCCCCGTTATCCCTAGTTAAAATGAGCACTTCTTCTTTCTGCGTAAAACTCAATTCTTTGGCGACATGGCACGCAGTCAGCGGATTATCGCCCGTGATCATGACGACGGAATGCGACGCGTGAACGATCTCGGCTATAGCCTTTTTCGAGTCCGCTTTCAACGGACACGAAATTATTACGAATCCGACAAACGTCAAGTCGGATTCTACATCTTCCCTCGATAAGTCTCTGATTTCTTGGGAGCTTAACTTCCCTAAGTTTCTATAACCTAAGGCTAACACCCTAGCGCCCCTGCGCGACAGGGTTAGATAAACGTGATCGTAATGACTAGGAACCTCCTTGAGCATGGCTTTGACAGTCTCGGGCGCGCCCTTCACGCTGCTGATGTAGTGCGTCTCGATGAACCCGCGCTCGTTCACCTGGTACCCTGCGATCACTGACATCCTCTTCAGAGCACTCGCGAAGTGATTTCGGTGAACGATCTTCAGCCCCGGCGACTTTCCTTTCTTTGGCACTATAGCATCTCCCTTAGTTAAATTCCACTCCGCGGCCTTCAAAGTGGCCTTCTCTAAAGGATCACCCACTATTCCGTCCTCCAATTGAACGAGTGAGTGGCAGGATGCCAACACTTGGATGGTTTCCATGGGAGCTTCAAAGAGGGGTATGACGGTGGCATCTCTGCGCTCGCCGATGCCCGCAACACCTTCCACAACTAAATTGTCACTGGTCAGAGTACCAGTCTTGTCGAAACAACAAATTTCGACTTTCCCAGCAAACGGTATTCTGAATGGTTCAGTACAAAATACAGCTAGTTTGGACAGAGACAACAAAGACGTATTAACTGCTAGAGACAATTCAATTGGCAGCTCTGGGGGAACTACGGATGTCAGTATTAAAGTGCATTCCAAGAATAGCTTATAACGGTTTCTCTCTGGATCTTCACATCCTTTTATCCAAACGTACGCTGCCGCTGCAATTGCGAATATCAGCAAGAAAATAATAAACCCAAACGTCTCAAGGTTGTTTGCTGTAACCCTTTTGACTCCAAACAAGATGGTCCTTAAAAGTTTACCCTGTGAAGTATTAAAGCCTGTACGAATAACGTAACCGATGCATCCATTATCTGGGGCTTTCAGACCTGATGAGCCACTTTTACTTGGCGATGAATGTTGAACAATTTTTGTCCCACCATACAGCACATGCAGTTTTCCTTCACCTTCGGGATCTAAATGTTGCTGTGGGTTCTTCTCGTTTTCTAATGCTTCCTTCATTTGTGGGACACTCTCACCAGTCAACATAGACTCATCTACAATACAAGAGCCTCTCAAAAGCACAATATCACAAGGGACTAGGTTTTCATTCAGGGACCGTGTAATAGACACTATGTCACCTGGCACTAACTGGTCACTGATTATCTGACGCCATCTCCTATTTCTGTACACATTAATGTTATAGGGTTTGTTCCCCATTTTCCTAATTTCAGACATATTCCTGAGCTGTTGTTGGACCAGGGTACATTCAAACATCACCAACATTACCAGGGTGAATATGGAATAGTACCAGTACTTGTCGAGGCACCAGAGGGCTACACAGAACACTTGAAAGACAAAGAATGGTGCAGTTGCCCTTTCTTTAAACAGCTCCATGAATTCAGGCACAAACTGAAACCAATTTTTTATACTATATACAGGGTGTCCCAAAAATCGAAGTCAAGCCGAAAATAGGTTATAGGGCAGCTCATAAGCTATCGATTTAAACCCCCCCAGCCCCCCCCTCCCTCATGTATGTTCAGCGACTTTTAGTACTTTTGGAGATATTGATCATTTTAATAAGTAATTAACAGGTTCCCTGTCCCGAAGCAATATGCAGCGTTCTTTCAACACGTCCCCATAGTAATAATGACATTAAATGCTCATAAAGTTTCGTTTAAGATACGTCATTTCCCTTCAAGTATTTTATGAGACTTTATGTGTCATAGTGATTGTTAGATAAGTATATTGGTAATATTGATAACTTTTAAAGTAAGGAAATGAAATATTTACTTTAAATGAAAGAACAATAAACATACTCAGACTCATACAAAGATATTAATAAAAATATAAATGAAATTTATGCTTTGTTGAACGTGTTTAATAATAATAAAAAAAATCAGGACTGCATAATTTTTCCCTCTCACACCTTTTTTTATCTAGCATGTCAGATTTAGCTTGCTATCGCAGCCCTGTGTAATTTAATTGGTTATCTAAATGTGGTTCAAAAACAAAAATAATATAATGTAATATGTACCAAATTTTATTATTTATTGAAGTAACAACTGCATTATCTACATCTCTGGCCATGAGACACATGTGCCTCATTGACGTACCAGGAAAGTCACGCATGAGGCACATGGGCCTCATGGGACAGGGAACCTATTAAGTAGCTTTAAAAACATCCCAAATTCATAATGATTCTATTGGTGTAAGAAACCACTGAAAACATAATTATTTAAATAATACATGAACATAACATGCTAACATAAGCATAAGGAAAAATTACAATCATTTTGATTAAAATTATCAATAATTCCGTAAGTACTAAAAACCTCTGAACATAGATGGGGGTTGAATTGTTAACTTATGAGTAGATCCCGGATCTTTGTGGCAATGACGTCACAATAGGTAATGTGGGGAGTAAATGGAACGGTGTTAATTAATACCGCAACCTAGTCTTTTGGTGTTCTATGGAATAAAAATTTCCCCGATCCCCGATTTAAATTACTTATAAGTCAATTGTCAATTGATTAATTTATCGACTTTGTTTTTTCGTTAACTGACTCTCCGTAACAGATCAAAAGTTGCTCTAAATGAGTTGCGGTTAGGCTACGTCTTCTAGCAGAATATATCCACTTCAAACAGGAAAAGCCTCTTCCACTTCAACAGATGTTATTGGTGCATATTTGAAAAGCTTGCGGTTATCAAAGCAGGATTTGTTACAGTTGCTTGGATTAATTTGTATATTTTGACCTGCATTAAGATCGTTAATGTTATGCAACGTGGGAAATCATCATATTTTTTTTACAAATCACAACTCTTCATATATTTTTCACCCTCTTTTGTGCAGAATTAATGAATGACTTGCGGTTATAATAATATTTTCTCTCGTGAATAAAATTATTCAGTTATAGAAGTTGTTAATTAACAAATTGTATTAATTTCTTAATTAATTTCCGTTCCATTTACTCCCTAAACTACCCTATTGTGATGTCATTGCTACCAAAATCCGGGGTCTACTTATGAGCTGACATATCACCTATTTCCGGCTTAAAGTAAATTTTTGGGACATCCTGTATTTAATGGTATTGGGATTTTTTAAATATTGATGGACAATAGAAAGAAGGATTGTTTATCAAACATAGAGTGGCATATGGCGAGTCAGTAAGTCAGTATAGCAAGTCAAGAAAATCATCACTTTATACACCTACAAACAAGGAATATAATTAGTATTTAAGTCATATTTGGTGATAACCAAAGGTCAAAGTGGACATGGTGATAATAATAGAGAGATACTTAATAACAAGACAAAACCACATAATTAATAGTTTCAATATTACTTTTCTTATGGAAAACAATAAAAGGTAGGTGAAATTTTTATAATAACATTCATAACCTTACCATGATCATTTCATTTTTTCCAAATTCATTTTCCGCTGCCTCTATGGTTTCATCGTTCACATATCCCTTGGATTCCAAATATGCCTCATACGTGTTATTGACGGGGAACTCCACTGTGCTAAAGGATTTTTTGTCCCAATCATAAACATATTTGCTCTTTTGAAACATGAACCACACTTCTGGGTAAAGACTGCCTTTTTTGATAGACTGAAATGAAAAAAAACTAAAAACTCTCCTTACATGAAACAAATTATTTTAATTTGTGTCTGATCTAACTTGCAATCTGCTACTCGAAATGTTAATTATAATTTTGTTTGCGTGATCTCAATAATTACTTCATCCAAGGCAATAATTTGTCACTAACCTAAGAATACCCTTACCTTTGTATGATGTAACTTAACAATCTCAGAAAATCCATTATTAGGTGTTGGAACTACTTTCACAATTTCACCTTGTATAGGATCTTTTACCTGGAACATAGAAAATAATTATAAACTCTATTAACTGGTTTGATTTCAAATAACTTTACATTATGCTTTATATAACTTTGAGTCAACCTCATTTGCTTTTAACACTTAGTGCCAGCAACCCACATGTTAGGTTTGTACTTCTGTTGAATATGTACTTCCTATCAACTCTCAGGGTCTCACGAGGATAAATAACTGAATATCATCACAAAGTTGGTATCAATGTAAAATTTATAAAATTTCCATGCAAGTATAATTTGTAGTTATAAGAGTTTTTACAACTCCTGATTGACAACTATAAAAAATAATTACTGGGGGCTACCTAATCTGGAGAGCAGAGAAAATCCGCCTTCAGTTTTGGGGTCTTACCATGGAGCACGACAGAAAACATTGGATGTGAACACTCCAATAGCAACATAAACAAGCGAGGATTTGAATCGATGCCACGACAGCGATGGTAACAAATCCAGCCTCGACGTTCTCCTCGAAACCGTATACGACTATCCATGTATAAAATATCACCGGATACAACACAAGGAAAGGGAGAACTGTTCCTTGCAAAACTGTCGCCAAAGGCTTATACAGCTGAGTATATTGAATTAAATCATCCAATGACGACTGCATCTTGTTAGACACCATAACATGTATTTTTATGCAGTATTTTCCTATAGCAGTTGCAATAAATGCGCAATTGATAGTGAAGAGTACAGTTTAAACATTATTTGACATTTTTTAATACAAATCAATTGAAATTTTTACTTGAAAATTCGATTTCGCCGAGTATACAGACTTGACAGAAAAGACTGACGGATAGGGGGTGAGGGAGGGAGGGGATCAGGAGGGATGACAGGGTGTGTGACACGTTTTCTGCTCCATTCCAAGCATTAACGTTTCAATTTTGATCCTTGTGCAACTTATGTATTACCTATATTTTATATTCGTTTGATATTTTTCTATAATACATTAAAATAAGTGAATTTCTAACCATTTTTACTATCTTCATTTATTATAATTTACACATGATAAAACGTCATCTACTCATAAATTAAGCATTAATAGAGACTGTTTTCCTCAAACTTACATTTTTCAGTGCCTATTTTCTAGTTCTAATGTTTCAGAAAACACACCTTATTAAAGAGGGTAAAAAGTTTTGTTGAAATTATTATTTACGCGGAGCATAATTGCTTTATTTATCGTCGTCCTTAGATGACGGGAAAGTATTTATAAAATGTCTATGGAAATGTATACAGTCTTGCCAGTAGTACAACTTTCTTCAAAATTGAAGTCAATTGCTGTCGACTGTTAGCACTAATTAATTGTTTCACGTATCATTGTTACGTATCATCAGGGCTCGGATTTTTCATCGCACGGTAAGATGAAGGAAAATAATAGAGTCGATATTATAACTAAAACTTTACGCATATTCATACTCATACTCAGTCATATTCTTAGCCCCGTGTTTTATATTTATCATGCTGTAACTATTTCAACTTCATTACGTAACTACCTAGTTTTATAGACTATATTGTTGCGATAGACCTTTATCAAACTGGCTGATCCAAATTTATTTATTTACCTTGTCAAGATCTTGAAACGCTAATTCCTGTAGCTACTGGAAAACCGAGCTCTGCCTATCATCATAATTACTTCTTTTGTTTCAAATAATTATAGTCCGAATCAGACACAATCGTCAGTCAATTTTGGACTGTCAGCTCATCGTATAAAGCTGGGTACTGACCAACGTTACGAGGTGTATTGTAACATGTTACACAGCGAGGATTCATGCAGTCAATACGCAGTGTTACGGTGAAACCAGCGAGCAATTACGTACTGACTGCATGAATGCTTGCTGTGTTACGTGTTACAATACACCTCGTAACGTTGGTCAGTACCCAGCTTTAGAACATTACGAACGTTTCTTCTAATTATAGATATATATAGCTGCTTCCCTTTCAGCCTGTCTGGCCGGCTGTCAGTCTGAGCGCCCATTTTAGTAAAGACCTCGTTACACCTTCCTAAATTACTAACAAACGAAAGGGACGCAGCAATAAGTTGGAATAAGATGGAGATGTCTCCATACGTATCTGGCGAATAATACGGCATCCATGTCTTTAGTGACTAATTTAGAAATGTCTAATAAGCTCTTAAACTGTTATTTGTTCCTTTAGGTACCAATTTTCATTACGTGTTGATATAAGCATATGCTATTCCTCCGGTGTTGAAGGTGTGGGCAGTGGTGATCAGGGCCTCTATTCTACTGCGTTATAACGATATCGCGTTTGACATGTTTTAGAATCGTATGACTCAGTCGCCAGTTGACAATACGTAAACACCACAAAGGCTCAAAGATGTATTACCGTGTAGAATCCCAGCCCTGATTACTTTACATCAGGTGATCCGCTAGCTCGTTTGCCTCTTTCAGCATAAAAAACAAAAATGAACGAATAATTGCTCTATATCTCTAAATTGAAGGTTTTAACCTGGCAGCCCTTTTAATTTGACAGTCCAGAAGTGTCATGAACTGTCATGTTAATGAAGGCTGTATGGATTTATGTCCTTTGCCTTTCCCTCTGGGATAAAACAAGAAAAAAAAAAAATGTCATGTTAATGTCAAAATAAAGCGCGAATATGGTATGCACCGGCCAGCGTACCGTACGTACAAAGACCTGTATGTTTTTAAGTTACTTTGTTAATTCCTATTGATTTAAGTCATCTATTGTCTGTGTACAAAAAGTATAAATCTTAAGTAACGTTAAGGTAAAGTAGACATCAATATGGATTTACAGATAAAACGAAAATCCTCAAAGGCACCCGTGACTGGGAGTCTTGTTGAAAGCTATCCCCACGACCTTCAGATGTATAAGGTGCCACCGACAGAAAATATTTCTCTACAAGAATTTGAAACCCTTGCACTGGAGAGGCTCACGCTTTTGAGAAGTTTAAACGCAGCAACCACGTTAAAAGGGTTTCGAATGTTCTCTGAAGAATGGACGGAGTACGTCTTAAGTGATCTTAGAGCGCAGGGTCTGAAATATTACGGTAAGCTGTGTGAGAAGACTGGTTGTGGCACTACAGAAGCTGATCTGCAAGCTAGACGCAAGGACCATATCGCGCATTTTATACTGAGGCTTGCATACTGCCGAAGTGAGGAATTGCGACGGTGGTTCATCGCCAGAGAAATGGAGCTGTTTAAAATGAGATTCATCATCATGCGGGGAGAGACTGTTGATGCATTTTTCAAGTTAAACAACTTGTGCTACACTAATATTTCTGATGAAGAAAAAAATGGCATTATCAATTATTTAAGGGAATCCACCCCACATCAGAATATTGATAACATGAAGTATTATAAGGTGAAGTTCTATGAGGTATTAGACTTGGTCAGAGCTAGAAAAGCATATTTTAGTGGCGGCTATGCTTACATTCCCCACAAGGATTTCATATCAGTTTTATCTGCACAATTCCGAAAACATTTAAAGCATACATTAGCAGTTGCTTCCCAACATCTTGCAGAGATAGAACAAGATGAGAGACTTGTCTGCCTGCTGAAAGGATTGCATCAAACATACACTGGGACTGACTACAGTACAAGTAAATCCACTGTGCCGATTGAGAGTCTAGACTCCTTCTGTGTTAAATCATTCCCACTTTGCATGAGGCAACTTCATGAACAACTCCGGCAAGCCCACCACCTCAAACACGGAGGACGACTCCAATATGGACTGTTTTTAAAAGGGATTGGCGTAACTTTGGAAGATTCCCTCAGATTTTGGAGGGATGAATTCACAAAAATAATGGAAATGGATAAATTTGAAAAGCAGTATGCTTATAATGTAAGATATAACTATGGTAAAGAAGGTAGTAAGAGAAATTATTCTCCCTTTAGTTGCATGAAAATAATAAGCAATTCTGTTGGGCCAGGAGACTGCCATGGTTGCCCTTTCAAGCACAGTGATGCAAGTGTATTAAAAAACAAGCTTCAAGGATATGGATTTGACTCTCAAGCCGTTTACAATATTATGGACATGACCAAAAAAGGGCACTTTCAGATTGCCTGCAGCAAATATTTTGATGCAGTTCACAATGTGTTCCTTGGTTTGGGGATAAATCACCCCAACCAATATTTTGAAGAAAGTGAAAAACTGCAAAGCGAAAAGAGAGGCGATAGCAAAGTACAGATTAAGAAGGAAGTTAAAGTTAAAAAGGAACAAGGAAATGATATTGAAGACATGGACTTTGATGAAATAGCAGAGTGGAAAGAGTAAATAAAGCAATCCTCTTAATAATAAAAAACTGGAAAGGAATAACTGCAGGTCCATTTTGTGTACAAACCAAGAGAGCCTAGTGCTGAGTAAATAAATAATGTTTTGTGTCTTGTATTTTGTAGCAAATAAAATAAAACAAAAATTTATTAAACACTATTAAAGTATTTATTTGTTCATAATTTATCTACTTATAATCTATTTCTTTTTTACATACATAGCCTTTCTAGTCATACGACCGCAATATAAACCAAATATAAAGATTAGTCCCACAGTAGAGATACCTAAAACTAAGAAATACTTTTTAGCAGGAGATGATGACATTTCATTGAATATGTCACCGACAGTTTCCACCTTTCCCTGAAATAGAGAACCAAATTAAATATTTTATGTAGGGCAAAGGGATTATCTGCCAATTATTTTGCTAATCACAGGTTGGTATGCATGCAGTAAAACGTACAGGATTGTAAAACTGGGTACGAATTAGAGCAGCCTTGGGTTGAGGCACGCACGGCTCCCCTATTTTGCTCAATATCGGCGCGCGGCGAGCCGCCGAGAGTCTGTCTTTTGACCGTGCTCGCGTGACGCGTACTCGTAATTAAATCCGTGCCCCCAGTGCCACGAATGGGAAGTCAAGGCAAACCGGGGCATACCGCGGTATCGTAGACGATCTTCAGGTTGTCGCCCGCCGCCGATCTGTGGCATGGAAAAGACGCCGGGGGATGCCGTTCCCTTCGATGCCTCGAGGTCTTGGACTTTATAATTCGTGAAATATACATTGATATGTCCAAAATCCCCTGCCTTACCGTCCGCCTGTTTATGACATGTTTTATTTGACACTAGAATTGTGAAACGACCACACAGATTGGTATATCCGCGGAAATAAATGGTTAGATTGGTTAGCCACCTTTTGGACCTTAATGCCATTGAAATAAAGAGTTATAAAAAAGTAAGTGACTATTGTTAACATTGTTAGTTGTTTCAATTCTCGGCTTCGTAAGGCAAGCTTTTAAAAAAGCTTGTGAATGTAGTGTCAAACATCTCATTTACAAAAATAAAATAATTTGTCCTTTTAATAAAATTGTATATCCTCAATAGAAAATGTTCTTTTCCACCGCCCGCTTGTAATTAATGTAATGATACTTATTACAAAAAGTTATAAATAAAACTTACAGCATCTACATATTTGTACATCTTCAACCTTTTCGAAAGCTCCTTTTCACATTCTCCCTCTAATTTCCGGTTGCCATCGTTTAGTATTATTTTCAAACACTTTAACCCTGAAATATAATATTAATTAAATATTCGTTAAGAAAAAAATACATGTATCAAACTGATGACAGCTCATAACACGTTTTTTTTTCATTTATAAAGGGTTCCTTACCCAAAGGGTTACAAACTGTCTATTACTAAGCCTTCGTTGTGCGTCCATCCGTCCTAACTTAAAAGAGCGGTATCTTTTGAACCATAGGTAATATATAGCCGGGTATTTTTTTGCAGATCAATTACAAATATTTAAAAAATTAAATTGTAATAATAAGAAACGACTTTAACGTTTATTTGTTTTTGTACTTTCGTCAAAACGGTCATACATACATACAAGGCCGAAAATTTGGTGCAATATAGTGCAAACCCTAAGGAAAAATTACAAATAATAAAAACCCCTAACCTCGTAAGGCCCACCATAAAACAAACAAGGATACTTTTGTGAGTGAGAATTTGAATCTACCAGTGAGGAAAAAAGGTTCAACTATGTTTGCTCTAAAATGCTATTTTCAAATAAATATGAACATTAAAACACTCACTCACCCAACTGACTCATTAAATTATAGTTCAAACTAAATTGCCTTGACTGTGTACGACCACCTAATGGCACACTGGGTCTAGCTGAGCCTAGTTTGGGGTCCACAGGATATTGTACCTTATTTGTAAACCGTTTATTTTCTCTCTCTTTCATTTTATTCTTATTATTACGAGGTGGTGTGCGAGTCCGACTTGCACATGACCAGTTTTTTATACTTAAAGGGTTTTAATTTATTTTTCAATACAAATTTTAATAATGATCTACTTAATCTTAACAGGTTCACTGTCCGACGTATATATGAAACTTAGAGCTTCGGACGTATCGAAAGAAAGCTGCACATTGCTTCGGGACTGAACTTGTTAATAACTAATTGCACAAATTTTTGAATAACGACTTCATGCCCCTGTTAAAGAGCATGGTCTGACATACTCTCGCCCGGTTTTTTTTAGTAATATTTTGTGTTGCGACATTGGAAGGGTCAAGGCGAAAACGTGTGCAAAATGATGGTCATTTAATAATAGGTAATGTTCTTTGTTTCAATCTGAAAAAGAAACGAAGTTCAGTCATAGCAAAATTATCCTAGCTTTTTCGTGTGTAACCCGGCATCATTCAATAACTAAAAACGACGAGTAATCGGTTTTTAACAGCGATAACCCTTATCCGGTCGGAGCCTTTTTATCGAAAACATACATTTTTAATACAATGCAAAGTTTTACTTTAGTAGGTACTTTGATTTAATATTAACATGCGATTGAATTTGATAGAATGTCAAAAGTTACTTGCTTTGAAATTAATTCCCAATTTAAACTAACTTTAACGTCTGACGGATATTTCTTATGTAGTTATGTTGTATTTTTGGTAAATAAAATATTTGTATGTGTATGTTTTTTTTGTTACAGCATCTAGCTAAGTAAAAAGCAACAAACCAATATTATGTACTTACGCCTTCCAGCACCATGTTCCAAATCTTTGCAATACTTCAGCAGATCAAATGCGCAAGCCCGCTCAAGTAAAGGATCCGCGTCAATATCGGCTTCTGTGTTCTCTATGATTAATGCCACTTCATGTTCACACGCTACCGACACGATTTTGTGATTCAACAATGCGTTCTTGAGACACTCCTCAACCTGCAATCAAATAGGCATAATAGTAGGACAACTTCAACTGTGAAGCGTTTCGTAAAAGCTATACCACCCAAAGCTATAGCAAAGTTTGGTGGAGATCTAACAAGGTGAGTATATATTTTATATACCAATTTTCATGGGTCGATAGCCCGCATGCTTCGCCTTGTGATCCTAACTAAGCCACTTGAATCGTAAGAGGCTTCATTACGTAAGAGTCGTATAAATTACAATGATTGACTGTAATAAAATTCATGTATACCTACCTATTTAAAAAGTCATGATACCCTGATGGGGCATCATTATATCTATAACGTCAATATTAGACGCACTGACATGCGGGCGGTCGACCAATAAAGAGGATAACTACTGCGCGATAATAGACGTTTTTAGACATTTGGCAAAATTAAATGACAAGTTAATTTGACTAGAATTTTTATAGAATAATTGATCATAATAATACTGGCTAATGGAACCAGTAATGGACAAGGATCATTGATAGACACTTGATTCTTATTTTACAATTACTAATTTAAATAAATATCAGGGGACAATCTCTCACCAATTTCCCTAGTCCCAGACGAATTTGTTTTGCAAATGCAACAATAAATTAATGACCGTATGATCATTGAATTAAAATTAGGGTCCATTATTGCTGCCTGTCAGCTTTAAAGCCTGTCCAAAACTGGTGCCATCACCAGGAGGTGACTTTACATAACTAATATTAATTTACGCATTTTCCCTACTTCAACTGAATTGGAAGCAAATCGGAAATTTAAATACCCCCGCGTATTGCGACTGTATAGCAAGTTCCGGCAATACTCAAGACTCAAAATTGATGGAACCGCTGCTGTGCCTCAAGACACTCATTTTAATAAAAATATCCTACCAACGCCAAGTACAGAAACAATAGGAAAGTATAAACGCATATTAACTTAACTTTTTATCTACTATACGAAAGATATGGGTCATTCTCAGTTAAGAGGTAAAAACGATGTCCCGGATAAATAATCATACTTCTATTGAAAATTAAAAGAATATTATATCACAATCTCTTAATATAAGTGCTCAACTTTATGGACAATCAATTTCAAATAATTAATTAACTTAGTTTTGTCACAATTTCACCTCAAACATGCAAAACTTCTCTCCCCTGGCCTGTCCCCAGCTAGTATTTACAGTAAATCAGTAAGTTTACGTGATCTTAAAGCCATGGAAACATTTTAAGTTAGTCTGTATTAGAAAATAATATAAAGAATGATTGTAATGATGTAACCGAAGTAACTATTTTTTTTTATTTTAATAGAATATATTCACGATACATTTTGTCGCCGGAATTTGCGTCTCTTCCCCTGGCATTCTAATAATCTAAAAAATATTGTATTTGCGATCTTAATTATTGTAATATTAATGCTAATCATAATTCATTTGATCCACAAATATAAGCCGACGTTGTAATAATGATCTTTTTTCCACATTTTGTCACTCGTATTGATCCCTTTGTTCATCAATTTTGATGGCATCTGGTGAAATAGTCTCTCCCCTGGTCAGCTTTATTTCTGGATTAATTTTTCTAAATACTTAATTATATATTTATATTGACTTTAATTTACTTATAGATAACAAACATACTTCATTTTATTAACTAATATTAAATACTTTTGAGATATTATCGATTTTCTTACTGAAACTCTCTCCCCTGGCTTTCTCTCCCCTGGCACAACATTTGCAAAAATGTTCAGCAAACGTATAAATATTGATTTAAATTAACTATTACACTTAATTACACTTTCCATTATTCAGATCTGCAAAATAATCCGTCAATTTTTTATTTTTTTCTTGTTTTTCAAAAGGCCAGGGGAGGGACTAGACTGTGCTCAACAAACACTATTTTCTGAGGTAAAAAAGAATAATAAAAAAAAAACATTAGAAAATGCATATACATCATCTAATAGATTTATAAAAATCTGACAAACATTTAATATATGCATTTATTTATATTTTATGAAATTTTTTCATAAAAGTCTCTCCCCTGGCTTCCTGTAAAATGATAAAAAAATGAAAAATTGACTGGTCACCTAGCACATATTAAAAAACAAGTTGTTTTGATAAATCTGTAAAAAAATTAAATCAAATTTCAAATTTTTTTGTCATGCCAAGTTTTATCAGTAAGCTATTACCTCTTAACTGAGAATGACCCATATATATTTAAACGTTATGTTAAGTTTTACATATAAGGCCGAATCCACTCCAGGCTTATCAGGTGAACAAAGCAATTGTCTACTATTGTTAATTGTAATAACAAGCTGTTGTCGTGAAATGAAGTGCATTATAAGCTTAAAACATATTACGCTAAAAGTCACTTTATATCTTAAAAGCGAAGGTTCAATTTCAATAAACTGAAAGACCCATTTTGACACTAAAATAGCTCTACGGCCGCGCTGAACGTTTCCCTGAACGTAAACATCTCGTAAGTTCATGCATGAAATAGCAATTGAAGGACTGTTTAATAAAATGTACTTGTGTTTAATAGAAAACGAAGATAAATACATATCAGGAGACATTTCACACAAATTTAACAAGTCCTAAAATACTTACTATATACAGAAAACACCCGAGACTCAGACACAAATACTTGCGGTCAACACATAAATATTTGTCCTGACCAGGAATCGAACCTGGGACCACTAGCTTCCTAGGCTGGGTCACTACCAACTAGGTGAACTGCGTCATGAAATTGCTAATCGCTATTAAGAAAATGGCAGTACTGTACTAATACTCCAGATCTACCTATGCTACATTTTGCAAAAATAAATTACGAAATTGCTAATAGGTATACAAGAAGGTAATTGACAACAGAAACTTTTTAAAAGGTGTTCTGAAAAAGAACATGCTTATATGGTTTGTCTCAAAAGCAAACATTTTCCATTTGTTCATTATTCACTGAGAAAATAAATAAACAAATTCCTGCTACTTAAAACAACGCGGTTACAAACAAAATGACGTCATTCCAACTACTAGCTAGTCGAAAGCGGGCGTAGCAAACACAGGTAATATTCAATTATTTTGCTCTCAGTTAATAATAGGTAGTCAAAAATAATTAAAAAAGATTGTATGCTTTAGAGACAAATCTTCAAAACACCTCAAAACACCCCAACTCTTTTCTTTGTCAAAACACCTTTTAAAAAAATCATGTTGTTATTAATTATCTAAAATTACCTGCCCGTCGGATTTTGTAAGTGAATCATTTGGCACCGCACAGATGGTCTGGATCTCTGCATTGCACAACTTGCTGAGCAAGGGGTCTAGTCTGTAGTTTAAAGCTTGCTCTTTCAGTATGTTAGCCAGTTCGTTTTCACAGCTTGTTGTCAGTTTAGATTGTCTAAATTTTACCTTCAAACAACTTAAAACTTTACCCTGAATCATGTCGTCTTGTGGTGACTTAGCTGTAAAATTATTATTCTGTAATGAGTAGGAGGAAAACAAACAATCAAAATTGACATGCTTATTATGGACTTACCAATAACATCTGAACAGTACTTTTTCAAATCTAAATCACACGCATTCTGTAAATTGATGTTGAATCGATAATCTGTGTTCTGTTCTATCATCCTGTTTACTATTACAATTTTACAACTTTCGGAAAAATCCGGTTTGTCATGGTGAGCCTGGAAAATTAAAAAGCAATGTTGCAACAATTCATCAGAAAACAATAATTAATATTAAAACGAAAACTACCCTTAAGGATTATACCTTCAAGCATTCAAAAATATTATTGGGTTCTGTATTGTGACAGAACAAATCTATCATGTTGTTACAAGTCTTTATCAAATGATAATCAACTCCATTATCAGTAAATTCCTGCTTCCGAACTACAAAGATAGCTTTTCTGCAATCATCAGTAAGTTTTCCTTTAGCTGTCTGCAGACATTCTAATGCCGCAGATTCAGCATGGGGCACATTAGGGCAGTATGCTTGCAGGTCTGATTTGCAAGCTTCTTTCAGATCTGGATCCAAGTCTATACTTTCTTTTTGTTGAAACAATTGGCTCCTTAGTTGTTGTCTACATTCTTTATAAATTGTGTGTTTGATTCTATTAATGGTATCATTCCTAACAATTTCACTAAGACATGTCACAACCTGGATTTTTGTTTGTGCTTTTGGGCAGAATTTAACTACATAAGACTTACAGGCATTCTTAAATTTTCTGGTAAACCTGTAATTTCTTAGCGATATTAACTGTTCATGGTCAATAGCAGCTTTACATTTAACATTACCCTTTATTGCTGGGTCATTCTTGTGTTTAATCAAACATTCTATTATATCATCTTCATCCTTTTTAATGTTAAGTTCAGAAGAGCACAGCCTCTCAATAGGGTCTTTGCAGTGACTAGTAACAACAGCATTGAGCTCTATGTGTCCACTTTGTGTTTCAGTGAAATTTGTAACAGCCTCTTTGCATTTAGGAGCCAATTCCTTCATCCTATTTTGTAAGCATTGAATTTCTTCTCCTCTGCCTTTGTTTCCGATGCAAAAGTTTATAAGGTCATCTATGCAATAATCTTCTATCTCAGGAAGCAGGTCTACACTAATAGCTCTCTGTCTCATTACTCTTCTTACTTGTTGTTCACAGCCTGGTTTTAGTTTACCTCTGTGTTCAGAATCATAAGCATAATTATAAAGACAAGGCAAGACTGAGGGGTCTTTCTCTGACTGCTCTTCATTAATATCAGCCCACTGAATCTTTGCTTTGCACTGAGTAACAGCATCATATTTACAAGCACTGTATAGTTGAGGGTCCAGTTTAAAATCCCTTGATATGAAATACTGTATCTGCATTAATGCTGCTTCACAATCACTGTTCATGACTTGGCTGCCAAGTTTTTCCATCAGACAGGACATGACTCTTCCATTGCCACCCAAGACCTCTGTGCAAGCCGCGTCTACTACAGGTTTACATGCTTTGCGTAATATTGGATCAACTCTCCAATCCTCACCAGGGTCAGCCTCTTGCACTAGTACCTCTAATGACTTACGACATGCTGAACTAATTCTTCGTTCCTTCCTTTTTCTGGGTCTTGCATGATCCATCAAACAGTGTAGAGTTCTACCTCCAACTTCAACTCCCCTACAAAGTGAGTCTATATCATTGGCACAGCTATGCATCAATTCAGGTGACAGTCTATAATCATCCATGAGCATTTTTCGGTGTTCAGTCATTTCTAATATACATCCAGCAGTTAATTTGGTAGAATCATTTCGTGATACATTTTCCAAACACAGCAGTATTTGTGCAAGTCTCACTTCTTTTGTTTCCACAACACCTTTGCGACAATGATATTTTCTAATATCTTCCTTGCAGGATCTGACGAGACCTTTGCTGGTTCTGTAGTTCAGTACCATCTTTCTTTGATCATATAATAGTTGGTCGCTACATCTTTTTGTCATGCCTGAAAAATTATATAAGTAATACAATATGTTATGCAAAAGAAACAAAAATAGAGAACAAAACCAACTCATATGAAATACGAGGGCTGCACTGAAAGTTTCAGAAATCTAATACCTAAATGAGTTTTTTTTTTTCGACACATTATTAGGTAGATACTTTGTTTCCATTTTCGTTTTCGACATATTCTTGTTTGGACACATTCTTGTATCAATGCCATTTTCGAGAACATGGTGACAAATACCTATTAATGAGCAACATTTTTATGTATATTACAATTATATGTAAGACCAGTAATTACCATGGATGCAATAAATTGAATATGAGTACCTTTTTATAATTTCTAAAGTTAATTATCTTAACACTTCAACTATACAGGGTGGTCCAAAGACTGACGTCTAAAAAAAATAATTAGATGCCTCATATCCGGGGCTATCCGAATATACCCCATGTATGTTGGCCGATTTTTTGTAGTTTTCGAGTAATTTATTTTTAAAGGTTTTTTCAAGAATTTTTGGGCCGAGCCGTTTATCATCATGTAACTTTTTTTGGTTACGTTTTTTCTGAATGTTTTTTTTTGCGAAATTATCCTCACAAACTGTACTTTCACACATAAAATAATCAGCTTCCCAACCTTGACGCAAGTTACAATAAAATTTACCAAAAGTGAAATGTTTACCTTTGAGCAAATCGAAATTTGATTTTGTAATAAAAAAAAACCTAAAAATCTCATAATTCAAAGACCAGAAGTAATTTTAAAAACTTCGCCAGTCTTTAAACTTGCAGAATAATACAAAAAAAGTGACACTTAATAGGTCATAATTTGCTGGATTCGACTTTCAAACGTACTAGGGTAGAATGTGTAATAAAGAGTCTGTTGTTAATAACATAAAAACTGTTTTTTATTTGGCCGAACCTAATTTGGTACTGGCCATCAATAAAGCCATGTAATACTTTCTATGAACAAAACAATTTGTTTTTCTTTTGTCTTAAGAAAGGAATCAAGTCTTTTATTGTGAAATAACTAATAGTTACTTCTGCTCTCGTTGCGTTTAATTTGTGAATTCTTCTCGATTTGTTAACTGGACTCTGATTGATTTACCTTACGACCGACCTGTACTTGTGTTTTGGACTTTTGAACTTTGCCTAGCGATTGAATTTACTTTCGTGTAGCAACATGAACTACACTCTTAGTGAATATTCAGAGATGCATTATTATTATGGTGTAGCTCAAGGCAACGGACATTTAGCGGCAAGGCTGTACCAGCAACAATTGGAGCACCGGGAAGCCCCACGGCAGCATTACCCGGACTACAGAGTATTCATAAACACACATTTAACACTGATGGCTGGACGCGTTCCGGGCCATCCAACTCACGAAGGAGTTCCCAGAGTGGATCCAGATAGGAGGGATGAAGTCCTGGCAGAAATCCAAAGAGACCCGTCTACAAGTTCAAGGAGGATTAATACTAACAGAACTGGAATACCTCGTACCTCGGTCCTAAGAATTCTTAAGTTAGGTAAGTTTAATTTGCGGCGTTAACGTCAATTTGGCAATTTGGCAGAAGCCTTTTAACAATTAACCAAAATCTCTAAAGGCTATAGCGAGTTTCCATAGTAAGTCGGCCCTTACATCAAATAGGCTCCGGGATTTTTTGTGAGTACCTCTTGTAATGAAGAATATTTTAGCCGAGTATGAACATTCTACTAATAATTAATTAATAAGTTTTTGACTTACGATTTTTTCAAGTTTTTTTTTAGTGTTTGTTTTTCTGGATGTATTCAAGCGATTTGCTTCAAATTTTGAAATGATTTTCTTTAGATAGATTTGCGTCGCTACCCAAAAAACCAATACTAGTTATCGTATAAAAAAAAAGAAAAAAAGACCAATTTAAAAATAAACATTTTTTATGTGGTTGTGAAGTAGTGACAGTAAGTAGTAACAGTAATCAGTGGTCATTAGCATTTTACTCTTAAATACGACAAACTGATTATGTTATGTTTGAGTTTTTTTATCAGTGTATCGTATTTAAGAGAAAATGCTAATGACAACTTAATGTCATCAACGCTAGTTAAAATCATAAATGGCAGATAAATAATGCGATAAACATCTTACGTCACGAAGACATTAAGTTGTCATTAGCATTTTACTCTTAAATACGATACACTGATAAAAAAACTCAGACATAACGTAATCGAAGAGTTCGAATACTACATTGAAAAACACCGATTGAATACACAACTTGGTCTCACATTCTGCTGTTTTTTTTTAGGAAGCACCGCCTAGAAAATTTTGATATTTAGGCAAGTAGTAGGCCAATGTATGGACTATTTCGAGAAAAAAATCTAAAGGTGTCACTAGTTCACAACCACATAAAAAAATGTTTTTTTATAAATTACTCCATTTTTCTTTCTTTTATACGATAACTAATATTCATTTTATGGGTGGCGATGCAAATCTATCTAAAGAACATAATTTCAAAATTTGAAGCAAATCGCTTGAATACATCCAGAAAAAACAAACATAAAAAAAAAAAAAACATAAGTCAAAAACTATTACAAGTAGGATGTTCATACTAGGCTAAAATCTTCATTACAAGAGGTACTCACAAAACAATCCCCGAACCCATTTGATGTAAGGGCCGACTTACTATGGAAACCCAGCTATGGCCTTTCTCAGGTTACACTTTTACCCCCTTACTTATGAACGTGAAATAAGCTTGGAATAGTTTATGCCATGCTTTGTCACTTTCTGTCAGATGCAAATGTCACAATTACAGATAAGGACAAAGCATGGCATAAACTATTCCAAGCTTATTCCACGTTCATAAGTAAGGGGGTTAGTCAGAATTCATGATTATTGTATGTTTTTTTCTTTCAGAGCGGTACCACGCTTACCACTTTCAGCGGGTCCAGCAGCTTCATGAAGGAGATTATCCGAGACGCGTAGCATTTTGCCAAGCTATGCTGCAGAAATCCACAGAAGACGCAGATTTTTTAAATAAAATTTTATGGAGCGACGAATCGCGGTTCGAACGGACTGGAGTGTTCAACATCCATAACTACCACAGCTGGGCCGTTGAGAACCCTCACTTAGGAAGAGGCTCCAACTTTCAAGTGCGGTTCAGTGTGAACGTGTGGTCAGGGATTGTGGATGGCCAGTTAATTGGGCCTTTTGAATTGCCAGCGAGATTAAATGGAGCCGAATATTTGATTTTTTTGCAAAATGATTTAAATGGATTACTGGAGGATGTCAACCTCGAAACAAGGAGAGAAATGATCTTTCAGAACGATGGTGCTCCTTGCCACTATTCAAGGGCTGTAAGAGACCACCTGGATGCAACATATCCCAACAGGTGGATTGGGCGTGGCGGACCGATTCCATGGCCCCCGCGGTCGCCGGATTTGAATCCCATAGACTTCTTTGTCTGGGGATATTACAAAGAACTGGTTTACGCAAGGGAATCACATACCGAAGCGGAACTCAGACAAAAATTAGAAGAGAGCAAAAGGACTATAAAAGAAAAAAGAGATGCATTCCGGAGACTAGGAGCGAATTTTTTAAGGAGATGTAGGCTATGTATCAAGGTTGACGGCAGAACATTTGAAAATATTTTATGAATAACTTGTTTAAATTAAATTGTATTGTTTTATTTGATCCACGAACATTCTACCCTAGTACGTTTGAAAGTCGAATCCAGCAAATTATGACCTATTAAGTGTCACTTTTTTTGTATTATTCTGCAAGTTTAAAGACTGGCGAAGTTTTTAAAATTACTTCTGGTCTTTGAATTATGAGATTTTTAGGTTTTTTTTTATTACAAAATCAAATTTCGATTTGCTCAAAGGTAAACATTTCACTTTTGGTAAATTTTATTGTAACTTGCGTCAAGGTTGGGAAGCTGATTATTTTATGTGTGAAAGTACAGTTTATGAGGATAATTTCGCAAAAAAAAACATTCAGAAAAAACGTAACCAAAAAAAGTTACATGATGATAAACGGCTCTGCCTAAAAATACTTGAAAAAATCTTTAAAAATTAATTACTCGAAAACTACAAAAAATCGGCCAACATATATATGGTATATTCGGATAGCCCTGGATATGAGGTATCTAATTATTTTTTTTAGACGTCAGTCTTTGGACCACCCTGTATATTAAAAAAAGCATTGATTCAGTTTCAATTGTATTTTGAAGTCAAGTGACTCAACAGTTGCTGCTGAAAAAGAAATTGTCCCATGAAAATTAAAGATCTATGATTTATTACGATTTTAAAAGTGTACTAACACAAAAATAATGTGGAGACTGGATGATTGCTGCTGTTAATGTGATTTCATTCAATATATTTTACAGATTTTTAGTATTTGTAGTTTTGGGTTTGTAGTTGTACGCTTGACTCTAACAAAAATTAGCCCTTTAAAGCTGAATATTTCAATGGATCCCTTTATCGTAAAATTGTTATCACAAACCTGCAATATTTTTGAAAGACCTACCCAACAACACACCATGAGGTAAAAAATATGTATCGCCACTTTACATGTAAGGGTTATGTATAGCTAAATTTTTTTTCATGATTTTTTTTGTCCACTTTGTTGATGTGACTAATATGTATATTCATGCCAAATCACAGTTCTCTATTACTAAGTCTCTGAGTTAAGCTGCGAACAGACAGACAGATGGACATTACGAAACTATAAGTTTATTAGTTAGACTATGGAACCCTAAAAAGCATAAAATAAAAAGATGAGTACTTTGAACAAAACTACAAATACTTTTATCAAATTTAACTGCATATTTCTTTCTGTTCCTGAAACTAACCGATTTACCCTCGTATGTTTATCTATCACGTGAATAAGAACAGGACTGTTATGTACCAAATTCAAACACAACATTTTTACCAAATGTAAAATTCCAAGTGAAAAAGAAAACATAAAAAATACCATCTTCATTTTTGTGCCTCACAAGACATTTGTACAACAACCACGATCCTGCCAGTTCATCAGGGCAATAAGTCTTATGATCCAAGTTGCAGGCAATAAACACCAATTTATCCATTTGAAGTGTAGAGTACTTCATAGTTTTGAGAGCAGTAACTTCAGTGCTGCATTCTGGGCGGAGAGCCTCTTCCTTGGTCTCTAGGCATTTTAATGTTTGACTTTGTGAAAGGCTTTTCGAGTCCTGAGGGATTCTGCCACAGGTGTAAGCTTGAATGTCATCTGAACAAGCTTTTAAAAAGGACTGTGTCGTCTGCCAATCATTGAATACTAACTGCTCAATTTTATGTATCATCCGCCAACAACTTCTGTTTTTTACACTTGGCTTTTTTTTAAGTACACAATCTATTGCTATTTCTGATGTTTGCATACAGTCTAATATCCGCAGTTCGTCTTGACATGGTTGTGCGAGCTTATAATTAATGTATGTGTTATCAATAAGCTCAGCCTGGTGAGACCACAGTTTGTGCTGACAGGCAGACAACACTTGCGAGTTATTGTTGCGCGCCGTGTCCAGCGCGCAGGACAAGAGCGCGAGATCATCGTCGAATTGAGAACAATGCTTCTCTAATAATACACAGCCAGTGAGATCCAAACTATACCTTCCTTTAGGGCGGCTTAGATCACCGTGCAGTTGAGCGCACCCAGCATTGTTTGTCGCAAAGGCTGCGAGTATCCATAATAGCTTTAATATAACTACATTTGTTAACATTTCGATACCGGCTAAAATAATGGGTACGTATTATCAACACAAGTACAAAGTCATAATGTGCTCAGTATTACTAAGAGAAGGTACGCTTAAACATAAATGATATTTATAATATATTGTTTTTAAAAAAGTAATTGAAATTATATAAATACGTGAACAAAGCACTCCAAAAATTGCAAACAACACAACACCAACAACACAATCCGACACTCACTATACTATATCACGGGGTGGAATCTGCCTCACTCTTTCGCTCACGTTATGCTTTGACAGCTTGAGGCGGTCAAGGATCAGTGATTGCCATAAAGCAACCCATAAAGTCACTCAATTTGAATGATATTATAGTATCGGTATAGCTTGCTTTCTGATATTGTTTCTTAATCTGTTACATTTATAATCATTCATTCAAATATTACAAAAATAACCCCTTTTCGTTGTTATCCTTTGACGGGTAACACGGAATTTTCTTTTTCAATACAAAAAGCAAAATAAGACATAATGCCTATCACGAAATGCGTGGTTAAGCATTGTACGTCTACTGTGTATAATAATACTTTGTTTAGTTTTCCCAGGGATCAAGATAATCGACGCATCTGGTGCGAGCTGCTGACGCCACACGCTGGTAACCTGCGAAGCGGCGGTGCAGCCCACATACTGAACCTCAAAGTGTGTTCATCACACTTTGAGAGACAGTATTTGCTGCTTGGAGGAGTCAAGCTCAGGAGGAAACACATAGCGTACCCGACGCTATTCACAGCAGAGGAGATTTCGTCAGGGCAACCTGCCGTCGCTGTTGTTCAGTGTAAGTATCTAGGATTTCATTTTAATGCAATCGGACTTCATTTTAATGCAATTTGCAATTTAATTTCAATGGATTTCATTTTAATGCAATCGGACTTCTGAACATAATGTCATGTCGCCGCTATACCTATTGATGAAAATATCTTTCAACACAGATAATCGCTCATGTATTACTTTTCTTTTATATTTTGTAAGGAATTGGAAAGGCAAACGAGCACGAAGGTTAGGTAATTGGGATCTGAGACCCCTACGATCAACCAATTTTAAAACTGTCAGTGCATTTCTAACCCTGAGAACGGAGACGGGATGCATCTAAGCTTGTATTTTCACTGTTTGTCTTATCCCCACACCGGAACAGCAATGCAAGCAATGCCGCTGACGGTATTTAAATATAAAGAATGTGTGTGTAAGTGTTACTTGAAAACTTATTTGCCAGTGTTGATTGGTATGCACATCTGTACATCATAATCCTTATTCGGGTTAACCCATAAAGTTCAAGGCTTGCTTAAAATTGACTCTTGACGCGCTTTAAATCAACTGTCCCTTATTACAACATGCCTTTCAATTAAATATTAAACAATTTTAAAATCTATTGTTTTCTTTTTCAGCTGAAACTAATGTATACACAGTACATGGTTACGAACACAGCGCAACTGGCCGCAAAAGGAGATTGCCAGCTAGTGAAGGTTATAAAATTCATTATACTTTAATTTTATTATGCCGCACAAATAAAATACATATAAATTGTGGACAAAATTGGGGACAAGTGGTAGTATATTATATTATGATCACAATCATCAATACAAATAAAAAAAAAGGAAATATTGTGGGAGAATCATGCTCATAAAATACCTAGCCTAAAACTAAACTGGGCACTAGGCAAACCATGATCATACTTGTATAAAGAAAAGACTCGAGACCGCAAATCAAATACCCCCGTGCTTACCAGAGAAATATTTGTACTGACCAAGCCCAAACCTGGGACTGCTTGTTTTTCATGTATCATTTATTAACTCCAAAAACAGGGAGGTTTTATTCATTTTAAAGCACTAGAATTTACTAAAAATTAAAGACAGTCAGACAAGCTTTTATACTTGCATTGTTTAAATGTTGCAGCAAGTTGTCCGCTTCAAATCTTGCGAGACATTTTTGAACCAGAGTTAAAGGGATAATCGAATAGGCAGGAATTTGGATCATAATATTTGTAAACCTGATATATGTAAAATGCAATATTATGGTATCTAAGAGCTGAGCTGACAGGATCTCCTCTTTACTTAACGTAGACCCACCATGTTGGGACTTGTTAGTTTATAAATAGGAAAAAATTAGTTGGTAATCTCTGGAAATACAGAATTTTACTGCATATAATTACTACTAAAAATACCTATGAAATTATAAGTCGAGTTTGGTGTCATTTGAGTGGTCTTATCAGTGTTATAAGTACAGGTGGCAATCAAAAAAATTTTTTTTAATCTTATTTTTTGTTATGCTCCATGAGGGTTGCACTTGTGAATATTGTAACCTTACACCACGTCAAACACTATCTATACTTCTATACTAATATTATAAAGGTGAAACTAATTCTGTCTGTCTGTCGGTTTGTTACACTTTCACCGCGGAAGCGCTGAACCAATTACAATGAAATTTGGTATAGATAGGTAACGGACGTCCCAGAGTAGGACATACAATACTTTTTAGCCTGGAAAATGGGACAGTTCTCAAGGGAATAGCAATAAACGATTTCTACGCGGACGGAGTCGCCGGCAACAGCTAGTTTGTCATAATCCATACTAATATTATAAATGTGAAAGAAACTGTCTGTCTGTTACATTTTCACAACTAAACCGCTGAACCGATTTCTATGAAATTTGGTATGGATATAACTTGAGTCCCTGGAAAGGACATAGGATTCTTTTTATGTCGGAAAATATAACAGTTCACAAGCAATCGGCAATAAACTATTTCTTCTTTTGTAATAATAGTGGTTGTTGGATGGTATTCCACAGTAATTTCAGCAATGTAAACTGAGTGAGAGTAAATCAGAAAGTAGGACATCTTTCAATCAGCCATCTTCGCTCCTCGAAAGTTACCCTAGTGATTAACTACTTCTATGCGGACAGAATCGCGGGCAACAGCTAGTCCATCCATATTAATATTATAAATACGAAAGTAACTCTGTCTGTCTGTCTGTCAGCTTGTTACGCTTTCATGGATAAACCGCTGAACCAATTTACATGAAATTTGGTATGGAGATAACAGGTCCCGGGAGATAACAGGACATACAGAGCTTTTTATTCCGATAAATTGGAAAGTTACTGACATGTGTGACCTTTAATTTGATTTTTTTTCAGCTGAGGAAACCCTTTTCAAAAAGCGCTGTCAAGTGTGGCATGATCATACTTACAGTGATGCATCTAGACAAGTTGTAACACTAAGTACTGGAGGTTTAAAAATGAATATATATTAGATAGTGTAGTTTCAATAAATAGATTGTGTATTTAAAATAGTAAAGTATTTATTATTAAAACTATACAATAATTTGGTAAAATTATGATGATGATTTAATAAGTATTGACCTTTAGTATGTTTCTTCTGATATCTCATCTCATCTTGTACAGCCCAGCCCTTTCGAATATACTTCGACCTAGTAGGATCTGTGTTGATCTGATCTGAATAACCCACCAATAAAAATAACACAATAAATATCTTACTTCCCCCGTGTGGTTGCCGGGTTAGAATAGTGCCACTCCATGTCTTCCCGTGGATGTCGTGAGAGGCGACTAAGGGAATAAAGGCTTGTAGTACTGTTAGGCGATGGGCTTGCAACCTGTCACTAATACACTAGTAAACATCTTAGCCTGAATGCAAAATGTGGTTACAGATTATCAACAAGTTTAGAGTTGTTGGTATTTCTGTTGCTCTGCCTACCCCACTCTGGGAATAAAGG
This sequence comes from Acleris holmiana, assembly GCA_949316455.1. Classification (NCBI taxonomy): domain Eukaryota; kingdom Metazoa; phylum Arthropoda; class Insecta; order Lepidoptera; family Tortricidae; genus Acleris; species Acleris holmiana. The sequence goes on along the minus strand of OX438763.1, from coordinate 7,600,987 downwards.
CGTGACGTTATGTATGTGTGTGTGTGTATCTTACACATTTATTGGTTCGAGTGTGCAGGTTTCCTATCAATGCTCCTTTAGTAATAAAAAATCATGTGTACATAACATGACCACCACTGCAGTCTCAAACTCTGTAACTATCGATCACGAGGTGAAACCCCGAGCCACTACGCCACTGACACTAGGATTAGGTACTCTCTAGTGTGTCCTACAACTGTTTATATGAAATTTTATTTTATTAATCATTCTCTGCCAGTTGACCTTTCAGCGAGAACCACGCAGTAGGATTATACCTAGATCTATCCATTTTTCTGTATGCCACAGCCATTTTACTCAGGGACTAGGGACTACTGAAACTGATGTGTTAGAAATTAGGCAGAGGTAGCATAGGTATATCACCCCATACATGGCATACATATATGATATGAAAATATATATTTATAATAATAATAATAATAATAATAATATCACAGGACAATCTCACACAAATTGACCTAGTCCCAAACTAAGCTCTAGGCTTGTACTATGGGTATTAGACAACGATAAACTTACTTATATAGAGAAATATATACTTAAATACATAGAAAACATCCAAGACTCAGGAACAAATACTCGTGCTCATCACACAAATATCTGCCCTTACCGGGATTTGAACCCAGGACCCCTAGCTTCGAAGGCAGGGTCACTCCCAACTAGGCTAGCGTGTCTTCATTCATTTGTGCGTTATATATTCACTATTGACCTTTTGTATGATTCAAAGTAGTTGTAGTAGATGATTGCTTAGTTTATTTAATAAGTTTAATGCAAAATTAGTTAGTAGTGCGATTGATCTGCTTCCAAATAATATTTACAGCCAAAAATGAAAATTTGTATTACGCTTCAAGTTTTGTAGCTGCAAAAATGGTTTTGTATTACTTAGGTGTTCTTGTTATTTCAGCTGGTCTCCCTACTTCTTCTACGGCAAACGTCGTTCCCGGCGGTTCCCGTGATGGTGCCTTTTTACCCAACAGTGAAGCCCAAGTTGAGGGTAATCTTATTTCATAAATACTTAATCCTACTAATGTGAAATGGATTACAGTCTGAAATAGCGCATAGGCTACTTTTATCCCGAAAAACTATATACCTAGCTTAGTCTTATTATAATTTAATTAGATTTTTACTGACTGACAAATTGGTTAGGTTAGGTTAATAGGAGTAACTTGCAGTAATAAAAAACATTACGGTGCAAAACGAAATTCAATTTGGCCAAGTCGAGACAACACAAATATCTAAAGCTAAACTATTATTTCCAGAGTCCACCACTGTGCCCAGCGCACCGATACCTTCAGTATCCGGAGTGTCAGCAGGCGTAGCCGATTCACAAGAAGGTATTGTTACAACAAACTATAAAGTGTATACCAGAATCAAATCATGTAAGAGCACATAATTATACTAAACAGTAATTATCTACAGTAAAGTAACCTAAAAACAAATAAATTGCTTGACTGCTGGAAAACAAATAACAGATAAAACATCATAAACACCTTTATTGAAAAAATTACACAACTTGTTTTATAAACCAATCTTTTTAAGTTGTTGGTGTTTCTGTAGCTCTGCCTACCCCACTCTGCGAATGAAGGCGTGATGTTATGTATGTACTAGTGTGTAAGTGTAGGAAAAAATGTTGGTTACTATTCCTTAATATTGATAATCCAAGAAATCATGAATACACCATAGTTAAATTTAACCAAACTAAAAAGAATGGTAATAAATATCTAAACATCGGCGACTCGTGGCAAATAGTAATATCTTAAAATCCAGAATATCTAACAATAGAAAATATTACAAAATAAAGAAGTTGAAATCAAAGAAAACACCAACAAAAATAAGCTGCAACATTACATTACAGAAGATTGCATTAATTAAATTACCCATCACGTCAGTCGAAGTCGAAAGATCATTTTCTTACACCAAGTGGATTTTCTCGAATAGAAGATGTAGGATAACTTCTAAGACGTTAGAACAAATATTAATTGTCTATTACGAATGTCATATATGTACATATATTAAATGATTAAAAAGGTTTTTTTTTACTTGGTTTCGTTTGCTCGATTTGTTCGGAAAAACATTGTTACATCACTATAGTCTGTCAGAAACGTCAAATGCTACCTTAATGCCACGAGTCGCCGATGTTTATCAATATCACTTGAAAATAAAAAAGTAATTCATGTTATGTACTGAGTTTTCTGTTTCATAAAACATTACAGAAGTCAGATCGACTGTAATAAAAAATGAGCACATAATGACAAAAAGTACTCGAGGGTGATAAGTATGATGCAACGCTTATTTACATGAATCCAAGGATTTCTTGTATAGTCACCTAAGTTTTTTTTTTAAATTTTATACATAAGTTTTTTGATATAAATGATTTTGTCAAAGTTAATTACTTAATGTAATTAAATTATTTTTATAACGTAATAATTCAATATAAATTTAATTTATAAGTTAAAGCCAATGCTAAAATTACCGGTTATTTTAATCTAAAATTAAATGTAATTGAAACCAGGGATTGTAAAAACGGTTTTATTAAATACCTGTATTTAAAATGACAAATTGTTACCGCTAAAAAAGTAATACCTATATTCGAATTAGAGGTATTATTGTCATTCCGCTTTTGTTTTTATCGCTATGTATACACTATTTACAGTATTAAATACCTGTATTCAATACCGCTATTCATTGCATCTGATAAGTAGGATGTCAATTGGACTGTAATTAATTGTAATTTCAGACTTGTTTAAGGCGTGTCTGAGTTTTTTGTATTAACACCAAAAACATTTACAGAAACAAATAAAGGAGTAGGTATTGACACTGACAGGTTTACTGGTTTAGGTACAGTTTTTAGGGGTAAAGTATCAAAAAGAGGTATTGTTCTCAATTGGCTAAACCGATAATATAATTGAATACCGGTATTCATTATACCGCTAATCAGAGCTTTAGCGATATAAATAGCATAATACAATTATAACCGGTTACCTCATTTAAAACCGGTAGTCAGAATACAGGTAAGAATCCCTGATTGAAACTAAAATTTAACTTTTTTTTATAAAATAAGGAGAAGGCACACAAGCACTCAGGCCACCTGATGGTAAGTGGAATCTGAGACCCATAGACATTTGAATTCTCAGGACTATAATCTGAAGACTGCAATCCTAAGACCTCAAATGTGTTGCCAACCCTGAGTAATAAGACGGAATGCCTCTATGCTAGTAATTTCGGTCCTTATCCCCACACCGGAACACAACAATGCGAACACTGTTGCTTGTTGGTAGGTTAATTGGAATTATTGTGACAAGATTGACCACTATTATGGTATTTAAATTAATTTTGTGGACTCCATAAACCCAAAATTGTAGTTAAGTACTTTATGATGACCAAGTCGTAACTCTCAAATTAGGAAAGCTTGCGTTGCGAGGGTTTTTGCATCATAATAATTATAGAACTACGCGAGGGTTATTAGCTGTACTTAGTAACTTTATGCCTTTAGTGACTTCTTGCACCAAGCCGACGATATACAAATGAAATTATGATACATATCAAATTATGAAATTATGCTTTTGAGTTGCCAAAGTGGCCTGTTGATTATGGTTTCTATTACAGTGGTTTACTGTTATAAAATTGCAATTAAAGGTGCTACCGCTCCCGGGTTCAATTTCCAGAATGGGCAAATATCTGTGTGATGAGTATGAATATTTGATTCCAAGTTTTAATTTACAAGTATATCGTTGCCTCTTCTTTATAGTACAAGTCTGTCTGAGAGTTTGGTCTGAAATTCACAATAATAATTCATTTTAAATAACTCTTAACCTAAATTTATTATGTCTAACTTGATTCAAGGCTAACAAGGATAGAGAATAATGTTTATAAATATACTTAATATTAAATTATCTAGCATCCACAATAAATTCACATAAACACAACACAAAGCCTTTAGGCGAGCCAGGACAGATTCGAAGTAAGGCAGTTGAGCAATTTGTCAGAATCTGAGTAAGTCGGACTATCAATTTGACCAGTTTCTATTTAATCCGGATTCTTGGTAGGTATGGTTTCGGATAGGTTAGTTTTGAGTTAGTCGCAATCCTAAAACGTTAGTTTCTCATTAAGTCAAATTCTGAGCACGTTTGTTTCTTATAATAGCGGATTCTGAGTAGGTCAGACACGCAATGAGACCAGAATTTCAGTACGTCTAATTCTGAGTAAGACCGATTCTAGACTGATTAGATTTTATTTAGGATATATTCGTAGTAGGACAGATTAAAGTCTGTCAAGTTATGGGTAGATTGGGCGAGTGTACAGTCAAAGGGAATTAAAACAAATCACATTCTCAAATTAAAATATTTAATCAAAAATAATAAAATAATTTATAAGTAGTTAGTTTAGTTTACTTTTTCTTTTTTCTTTTCGTCAATGAGGAGCTCATTGTCAAAGATGCACTGCACATACTTCTATTACAACATCTGAAATTGATTGTTCCTGATTTGTTTTCGAGTTGGTAACAGTATTTGTAACGGTTTAGAAGAACGCAGGGCCGGTCTTTACCGGTTTTTATTATTTTAAAATTGTCCACTTCCATTGTAGCTTCCTGAACTCAATGTCAATTTGAAATTGTCAGTAAGAATATAATAGTTATTTACTTCTAATATTATCTTAAAGTGGCCAGTACTTCTGATATACATTTAAACGTATTTTAGTTCGTAATACCGAGTTTTTACTTGCCGATTATACCTAGAATTTTTTGAAAATAATGTACAAAGAAAAAAACCTACTAAGAAAGCATATTTTTCAGAATACATCATATTAAGAATCTGATATATTTTGAAAGCGACATGATAAGATTCGGTAATAATGAAAAACTGCCTTCCTCCGTATCTGGCTTATTACGAATCCGACGTAATACTGCCATGTATGGGATTTCTTACGAATCTGTCCTACTCAGAAATTAACTAAATGAGAAATTGACTTTTACTTCATTAGTCGCATCCCGAAATAGCCTGATTCCGAAAAAGACCCATGGCAAATCTGACCTTCACCAGAATCGCACTTACTCTGATTTTGACCTGAATCTCAACTGGCTTACTTCGAATCTGTCCTGGCTCGCCTAAAGGACACAAAGCACACAAATTTTGAAGGCAATTGTACCTATTTAGCGGCAAAGTCAAAACTACGATTTAAGTATTATAATTATTATCGAAATATGTTTTAGATATAATTTTTTGCCTCTTACAATTTAAAAATGACACTATTATTCTTTAACCGATTTATCTGATAAAAGAAACCATATTATGTTGCAGTGCGTCTGCCATTTTTCGGGTGTTGAGATGTCTCAAGTGAACCAAAAGACCATACCTACTCAGGATCAGAATTAGATCCTCATTCAACTAGCCGTATCTGATCCGAGGATTACGTTTCACGGCTTGAGATTTAAGATTATTAATTAAGTCTCAGTCTGGTGACGCATCTTGTGACGGGCATCTCACTCAAGACGAGTCTATTAATATGGGCCTTAGAGTTGTTAGTATTTCTGTAGCTCTGCCTACTATTTATGAAGGCGTGATGTTATGTATGTATGTAATTAATATATAATTATTTCATTTCAGGAGTTAAATCTTCTTCAAAAAGAATCAGGCTCACGAATAGTATTAAGACGCTGTCACCTAAGTGCAAAAAAATGTACAAAAAGTGCCAAGAAATCATGAAATGCAAGCGTCGTCTTCAGTATTCCTATGAAAATAGACTGACAAGGGCTAGTAAATTAAATGAAAACAGCTCTTTCAGGAAGATGTTTGAGAAAATGTCTCCTCAAGCACAAACCTTCCTTAATATGCAAATGTCACAATACAATCGACACATCAAGAGAAGGCGCTTTAATACTGAAGAAAAGCTCCTTGCTCTTTCACTGTCGAGACAAAGCCCAAAGGGGTACAAATTTTTGCGAAAAATGTTCATTTTGCCATCTAGACGGATTTTGAATAAATTTATTCAAAACGTGCGAATTAACCCAGGTGTGAATCCTAAAATATTTACTCAACTAAAAGAGTCCGTCAACCACTGGAAACGGCAAAAGAAATTTTGCTCCATTGTGTTTGACGAAATGTCGATAACTTCATACTTGAAGTTTATCGAATCTGAGGACCGAATTGACGGGTTCGTTGATTTTGGCGAAGAGCCAGAGTGCAAATTTGCCGACCATGCCCTTGTATTTATGATAAGAGGTATCTGTGGCTCTTGGAGGCAAACCATTGCGTACTACTTTTGCGAAGGAACAACACCATATCCTACAATGAAGAATATTATACGTGACATTGTGACCGCTGTTGCAGAGACTGGCCTTATACCAATGGCTTTGGTATGTGACCAAGGCTCCACATTTCAGAGAGCTGTTAAAAGCTTTCAAAGTGATGCCAAGAGAGAACAAATACTCAATGATGAACATCTAGGTATGTATTAAATCGACCAGCCTTAGCCAGTTGTTGAGCTATTATTTAAAGCCTGAGACACTTTGTTACACTATGACTTTGCCTTAGCCGACTGTCCCTTTTACAAATATTAAAGTAAAAAAATATTATATTTTTTATTTATTTATTTAGAATATGTTATATGTTTATCACGGCCACTTAAATTTTTTGACATATACCTATATTCTTCAAAATTCACCGATTCTTTTTAAATTCATATTTTTTTTCCATTAAATCAACAAAGAACCTTTTTAGTTCTGCTATGTCCGAAAGTTTTTACGGTTCCGTACCTAAAGGGTAAAAGCGGGACCCCATTACTAAGACTCCACTGTCCGTCGGTCTGTCTGTCACCAGGCTGTATCTTATGAACCGTGATAGCTTGACAGTTGAAATTTTCACATTTAATGTATTTCTGTTGTTGTCGTTTTGCTCGATATTTATAACGGCAATAGGTAGACGCTTACAATATTCACTTAATGTTATGTTGTATATTTGCTTCAAAAATAAATAATTAAATTAAAATAAAATAAATTAAGCTCCCGTACAACAAATGTGACAGACACCGGGAAAGGAGAACCTAAAAAAAGATCATAATATAGTGTCTTATATTTTATAGATAATGGTACGGAACCCTTCGTGCGCAAGTCCAACTCGCGCTTAGCCATTTTTTACTCATGTATGTACATTTTGTGGTCCGACTCCGGCCGCATGGAATTCGTTTATCGCTATTCCCTCAGGAGCCCTCCAATTAAAAAGATAAAAAGTACCCTATGTCCTTTCCCAGGACTCAAACTATCTCCAAATTTAATCTAAATCGGTTCATCGGTTTATTAGTGAAAGCGTAACAAACAGACAGACAGACAGAGTTACTTTCACATTTATAATATTAGTACAGATACTTGGCGAAAGGATAAAATTGTGGTAGCGAGGCCCTGCACACTGTTTGTAAAATATTTACCTTTAAATGGCAATTTTCGCCGTGTGGTTGCCGGGTTAGAATAGTACCACTCCATGTCTTCCCTGGATGTCGTGAGAGGTGGCTAAGGGAATAAAGGCTTAATAAATAAATATCAGGGGACAATCACACACACATTGACCTAGTCCCAAACTAAGCTCTAGGCTTGTAGGTACTATGGGTACTAGACAATGATAAACATACTTATATAGAGAAATACATAGGTACTTAAATAGACAGAAAACATCCAAGACTCAGGAACAAATATTTGCGCACATCACATAAATATCTTACCGGGATTTGAACCCAGGCAGGACCGCTGGCTTCAGAGGCAGGGTCACTCCCAACTAGGCCACCGTGTCGTCAAAGGCTTGTAGTACTGTTAGGCGATGGGCTTGCAACCTGTCACTAATACACTGGTAAACATCAGAATTATCAACAAGTTGAGAGTCGTTGGTATTCTGTAGCTCTGCATGCCCCACTCTGGGAATGCAGGGGTGACGTTATGTGTGTGTATGTAAATGGCAATTTTTGTTACACAAGTATTTCGTCTCGTCACTACAAGCTAATTGTTATTGAGTATTTGAGTATCTTAAAAAAACGGTACAAGACACTTTTAACTTTTGCGACTACGTAGAATTCATTTGATCTATATTTACAGGCAACTGTTTATATTTTTTGCGTTTTTGAAGGCGGTTTTTTGTTTTTTAATACATTTATTTTATTTTATACTTTTTAGTGATCGTTATACGCTGTTACGTAGTCCCACTTCTAATAGATATGAAACATTTCAAGCGCGCCGCAAGCAACGCAGCGAGAAAGTCAGTCATATTTCAACGAGTAAATATTCTTCGTTGTAGTTGCTCAACTATCTTAATCGAAATATCTTATCGCCACACAGATATTTACCGTTGAGGAGTTCCGGTGGCCATCTGTGGTCTTCATCATCAGTTCCACTTTACTAAGTGATACTTTACGAATGCAAATGCTAGACTTGTTACTAGAAATACTATTTGAGGAGTTCCCTCAATTCCTCACTGATCCCCTCATCAGATTCAGATTTGGTGACAATGGGACCACCTCGGAAGTATACTCTATCAAACCAAAAAATAATTTTCAAAATTGGTCCACAATTGACGGAGTAATTGGTGAACATACATGAAAAAAACCAGTGGAATGTATAACCACCTCCTTTTTTGAAGTCGGTTAAAAATAACTCATACTTGTGATTTTGGTGTATGTAGGAATTGCACTAGTCTCAAATTGACGTACACATCATTATAAAATTTTCTAAATATGTTATATTGCTAACAAATATTGTGATTTTTGTTACAGATGATCGTCTCATCATAAACGGTCATAAATTGTATATAATTTATGATCCACCACATCTCATTAAGGGAATTAGGAATAACTTCCTTACGAAGGACATGGTGTTCAAAGGCAAATTAGCAAAGTGGTCTGATATAGTTGAGGTTTATAAAGAGGATTGCGCGATCGGCGAAGTCCGAACTCTGAAACACATAACCGATGAACATATTATCCCTGAGAAGGTATGTACCATCACTGTATGTTATATTTCATTTATTATACCAGTACAATGAATGGAAACGAGAAATTCTTTTTACTAACTACTACTACTAGTTATTTTTTACTAATTAAGAAAAAAAATGTGATAAGAATCGCCTTATAGTGTAGTATGAGCAAGGAAGGCTTAAGGAAAAACGAATTGGTCTTAGGGTTAAAGGTTAAGTCAAAACGGTAATCTTGCACTGTGCTGTGCACTTATTTGGATTGGATATGAAGTGTTCCAATTTTTTGCAAAGTCTGAATTAATAGGTCATTTATAAGGATGACGTATCTATGTAGTAATTGGTTTATATTGTTTTTTTTGTTTTGGTTTTATTTTACTATGTGATAAACAAATAAATATGAGGGGACAATCTCACAGAAATTAGACCTAGTCCCAAACTAAGCTCGTTCAGTCGGCCTGATAAGTAGCTGCACAGTAGTTCCCATATCCCTACATGCGTAGGGATGAAAACTCGCGGGCAATTCTTATAAGGAGCCAGGAAGTTCTAAACTTGGTTCACTGAATTAGTCACCTATTTAGTTTCCGACTTATGTTTGATCACTCAGTTTATAGTCATGTATAATTTAAAAATATTGTACCAGAATGTTAGAGGTATAAGGACAAAATCCCATGATATTTTTGCCACAACTTTGAGTTTTGATTTTGATATTGTATGTTTATGTGAAACATGGTTAGATGACTCTTTTAACTCATGTGAATATTTTGATAATAGGTATACGGTTCTTCGCAGAGACCGTGATTTGTCATACAAAAACAGATTCGGTAAAGACCACGGAGGTGGAGTCCTGATAGCAGTGTCAAAAACTCTTCATATAAAACATAAGCCTGAGTGGCAGACGTCTGTGGAGGATCTCTGGGTACAAATTATACTAGCATCCGGTATTTTGAATATAGCTATAGTATACCTGCCATCCTATATTCCTGATGATTTGTTTGGTAACTTTATCAGTAGATGTGAGGAGGTAAGTCTACTACAAAATAACTGTGCTACCTTGATTATTGGGGATTTTAATCAACCGGCCCTAAAATGGACGCCATGTCAAAATCAGTTTCTGCCTGACGGATTTAATAGCGTTAAAATTGCCAAAATCACTGATTTACTGCATACTTGTAATTTACAACAGAGAAATGGAATTAAGAACACCAATGGTGTCATTTTGGATCTTGTTATGTGTAGCGATGACTTAAATATAAGTGTTTTAAATACTCAGGCTATCAGCAAAATAGATACACATCATCCGCCTCTGGAAATGAAAGTTGAAATCCCTAGTCCCGTATTGTTAAAGGAAAATAAGTCAACCTCACGTTATCAGTTCAGAAAAACCGATTTTAAGTCTTGTATCCATGATCTTAATCAAGTTGACTGGGAATCTTTTAAGAATCTTAATTGTAATGATATGTTACAAGTACTTTATAATGAAATTTGGAAAGCGATTGATAATCATACGCCAAAAAACAGAAATAAATGCAATAATTACCCTTCCTGGTATAGTCACTCTCTAATAAAATTATTAAAAGAAAAATTCAAATTTCATGAACGTTTTAAAAAATATGGTAACCCGCGTGACTTTGACACTTATGCCACATTAAGAAAAAGATGCAAGGTCCTAATAAACGCATCCTATAAATGTTACATTTCAGCCATAGAAGATTCAATAGCAACAAATATAAAATCCTTCTGGCGATATACTAAAGACAAAAAAGTTACTAACGATATGCCTGACAGTATGAATTATAATGATAAAACCGCCAGTAATGGCTTAGACATAGCCAATTTATTTTCTAGCTTTTTTGCCTCAGTATACGAGTCCCAGGCCTCCTTGTCACCCGTGCAACCATCGGACCTAACGTTTGCTACACCTAGTTTCACTCTTTCTCATGTTCCGATAGATGAGAACACAGTCCTTAAACGCCTTAAGATGTTAGATATAGATAAAGGAGCCGGACCGGATGGTTTGCCTCCTGTATTTATCAGAATGTGTGCGCCAGCATTAGCAAAACCATTGACACTGGTCTTTTTAAAGTCTATCTCCGAGGGAGTATTTCCAGATTTATGGAAAATTGGCAGAATAGTTCCTGTTCATAAAACTGGTAATAAACAGGACGTAAGCAACTACCGTCCAATCAATATCCTCTCCTGTCTCAGTAAAATATTTGAATCGATTATTTATGACTGTTTGTTCTGTTACTTTCGGCCTGTTTTAAGTGATAATCAGCACGGCTTTGTATCTAAAAGGTCAACTACATCCAATCTCTTGGTTTACACTAATTATATTTGTAATGCGTTCAATGACAAAGTGCAAGTTGATTCAATTTATACAGACTTTTCCAAAGCGTTCGACCGTGTTAATCATACCTTGCTTCTCCAAAAGCTAGGACATCTCGGCATTCATGGCAACTTGCTTAGGTGGTTCCAGTCCTACCTTTTGAATCGTAATCAAATTGTTGCAGTTTATGGTTACGAGTCTATTCCATTTGAACCCTTATCTGGGATACCCCAGGGTTCAAATTTAGGACCATTGTTATTTATAATATTTATAAATGACTTGTTAGGTTTAATATCTTCACCGTCGGTAGCATACGCAGATGATTTAAAGATATACCGAAGGATCTCCACCTCAGACGACTGTCATTTATTGCAAAATGATATCAACATTGTACAGGAGTGGTGCTCGTTTAATAAAATGACTCTCAACATAAAAAAATGTCAATGCATAACGTTCACTAAAAACAAAAACATAATTCTGTACGACTATAAAATAGATAATATTGTCCTTAACCGCGTCAATGCAGTCAGAGACCTAGGAGTAATATTTGATAGCCAACTGTCGTTTAGAGAACATTATGATCACATTGTGGCACGAGCTAATAAAATGCTGGGCTTTGTTACCCGTCTAAGTAAACCGTTTAAAAAAGTTGCTACTGTATTACATCTCTATAAATCGCTAACAAGAACCATTCTTGAATACAATTCAGCTGTTTGGAATCCAATTTATAGTGTACACAATCAAAGACTAGAGTCAGTCCAAGCTCGTGCTGTAAGGTATGCCTGTATGAAAGTAGGAAAGCGAAAGTCTCTTCCCAATTATATGGATAGACTCATATTTCTCAACATACATAGTCTGGACCATAGAAGGAAAGTCACAGATGTATCCGTTTTATACAAAGTTTTAAATTATTTAATGGAGTTTAATTTAATACATGAGCTAAAATTTAAATGCAGTAATAGGCCTGTTCGTCGTCATCGCTTGTTTGCTTGTCCGCTTGCCAATAATAATGTTTCTTTTAATAACCCTCTTACCCGCATGTCCCGCACATTAAACAGCATTTGCCACCAGTGCGATATATTCTCAATGTCGCTTCAGTCCTTTAAAACCGCTGCGTCGCAAGCGCTAGTCGGCGCGTAGTGTAAGATGGTGGCATGTGCACTTCTTTATGTAATTTATAAAAGTTGTAGATTGTAGAATTTTAGATCTGTTTGTTTTCTCGTTTCCCAATCACAACTGTCGCCTATGAGTGTCGTGTACAGTTATTGTTAAGTTGCAGACATGTGAATGTAACATAAATCAACTATTGTAATAAATTTAAGTCTGTAATTTGTTACTGTACCTTATAAATAAATAAATAAAATAAATAAATAAATAAATAGTACAAGCCTAGAGCTTAGTTTGGGACTAGGTCAATTGGTGTAAGATTGTCCTCATATATATTTACTTATTTGCATTTTTATACCTTGTCCCTTAACCCCTCGTGTGTCAGAGGTGAAGAGACCACAAATTTGGTATTATTCTACTCTCTTCGGATTATGATAAAGTCCGAAATGATAAGTTAAATAAAAAACAAAAAGCTATTCAGATTTTGAGCACAGATCTGTGTCAAGACAGAGGAGGGGTTAACGCCTTTGACATATTACAGCTGCAGTTCAAACATGATGTATAAGTGACCAAACACTAAAGTGTGTGCATCTACTCATAAAGCTCACCGTACTTACTATGGGTACTAGACAGCGATAAACATACTTATAAAGAGAAACATATACTTAAATTCATAGAAAACATCCAAGGCTCGGAAACAAATACTCATAACTCGAACCCGGGACAAGGTATAATAAGGGGATCATGGATATTTTTTATTCTTACGCTCTCTGGAAAGTACTTTGAAAGAGAAGGATAACTGTTTACGCGAAACAATAAATTGTCGTCTTATTTTTCATAAGATATGAAGCTTTAAAAAGTCAGTTCCGAGCCCCTACAAAAACACTCTATACAAAATCGACGACAGGAATGACGTCACAGCTGTTTAAAATATACGGACCTTATAAATAAATTTGCATTTATCTCAGAATGAATGTTTAAGCCAATATCATTGAATTATTACGTCAATAAAAAGAGGATGCCGAAAAAAAACAATCTACTTAAACCATGAAAGAAGTTAATTTTAACAAGTTTTGATTCTATATAAAATCTTAATAAACAGGTCAAAACTTAGTGTATTGCGTTTTATATGCTTTTCTTTCTCTTAAATCGTATCAATGAAATTGAATTCTGTTTTTCATGCATGATCCCTATTTGAAATATGGTAGGTAGTAAGATAAATTGATTTGTGCGTCGTCTTGATGATTGTCTGTTCTTCCTTCAATACATCTATCAGAGCCTTAATTGTGTAACCTAAATAACTATGTCTATATTAATACATCTGATTCGTGGACAACCTGCCAATAAAATATTTTATTTCTTCGTCGAGTATTTCCTTACCAAATATGCGACGCGCAATGTGACCTACGTTTGTGGTATTTATATGACTAGTTTCGCTTAATTTTCACAGATAAAGAAGATGAAGGTTCGTAACTGCACCCAAGCGTTGAGCGAACGAGTTTGTGCAACCATGAAATTCTTAGTAAGACTGAGTAAGTAGTACTTGATTTTATATTATTAGTAAGAAAATTCGTAAAATTTACCCTTTAGCGAGACACGAGTTGAAATATACTAGTATGTAGTAGTGGTTTGTATGTCAGCAGCATACCCTCACAACAAAGTTCCAGATATACGTTGTTTTATAATTTAAATAATATCTGTAAATATTATTCCACTATTGGGCAAGTGTCAATAATATTCCAACTCTCTCTGTGATTGCCAATCTCTGATCAGTTGTTCCAAAATTAATCTTACGTCATCCCGCTACCCACCTCACCGGGTAACCATCCTGTGGCAATATTCGGATACAATATGTATCCACTAGTCGAGCGCACGGCAGACGTGATTGCACTTAAATTTATAGTCTTTTTATGAATATTAATCGAACTAATCTGATGATAAAGCCTTATAGTATTATTTATAATAATCTATTTTTCAAGGAACCCACATGAGTGGGACGGCGGTAAGCGCAAGCATGGCGGACACGGCCGAGGCTGTGCTGTTCTTCGACCGACTGTTCGACAGCGTCAACGGCTCGCGCGGCGGTCGCGCCCCGGGCACGATGAGGGGACCCGTACAGGAAGTTCGCGGCCAATCCGCACATGTCGCGTTTTGGAAAGAGGCCATAAGTATCCTTAGGGATTTACATTATACTGATTCATCTACAGGACAGGCCCTTCCGGCAAATTACAAACGAATACAGGTACCGAGTGTCAAAAATTGGATCACCACTTTCATAAAAATTTGGTCGGATTTAAAAGATGCTAACGTTAGGTTCTTTTACACTAGGAATCTTAATCAGGATCCCATAGAAAATATGTTTGGTCGTATTAGGGCCCTTAATTACAGGAACAACCGTCCGGATGCGTTTTCATTTAAGTGTGCTTTTAAATCATTACTATTAAATGATATTCTAGCACCACATTCTTCTAGCTTTAATTGCGAAGATGATGCGGGCCAATCTTTAGTGGACCCGTTCAAGTTTTTTGTGGGACCTGACTCTGTCCTTCCTTCATCTGTTACAGACTACAACGTTCAACAGCGCGGCAGAGCATCCTTCGACTTCATTTACAGCATCGCAACCCGGGCCTGAGAGAATACCTTCTCTATTCGATCAGGCCCGACGAGAACGCATTACTTCACAGATTTCTGCGTATCCAGCTGGTTATGTTTCTAGGAGGCTTACACAAAAATTCAGTTGTTCTAGTTGTAAGAAAACGTTTTTGACTTCGAATCATGGCGACATCCATAATTTTATATCTGCTCGCGAGCGCCATTATCTGAAGGGCAAAAATTTAAAATACCCCTCTATCAAATTTATTTTACTGTTTAGAAAATTGGTTGAACTTATCAATCAACATCTTAATAAATTTGCACATTGTCAGGACATTGTCAAAAATATCCGTTCCAAATTTCTTAATGAATCGGTTACTGATTGGTTCGGCTGTGAACAACACCGGGCTGATGCTTTGGAGTTTTTCATAAAAATCGGTTGTCGTATTCAAATTCACAATTTTACTCATACCATCAACAATATTTTAAGAGGCTCTTATTTAGAAAGGTTAACTCCTCCTTTACCTAGAATGCAAGGTTTAGCATTTGATAAGTTCAGGAGGTCATCAGCCAAATTTAAAAAATGATATTTTTTGGTATTTTTTAGTGTTCACCAGCCTGGCACCACAAAGAGAATATTGTTGAGCCTAGCAACAAGGTACTTATTCAACACATATATTTCCGTAGTATATTCCAAGAGGAAGCGACAAAAAATAGATTTGTTAGACGTATTTTCTTTCCGTTATATTTAATTTCTTGTACCTATAAAAAAAATTGAATCGCCTTATTTTAATATAGACATCTTTTCTGTTATATATATTTTCTTGATAAATTTTCCGAATGCCTTTTTCCCATACGTATAATTTCGTAATTGTACATTTTACTTGAGGCAAATTTTATCCTCGAGAGAAATTTCTAACAAATCAAAAAATACTATATTGACAAAAAGTAACTGTTTTCATTGTGTTTGTATTCTAGAGTACGAATACCAAGGTACGGGTAGTGGTTGATGGACGACTGGTAGGAAATATAAAAGTTTTTTGTAATATTTTATGAAAAACCTATTTAAATCTGCTGATTTTTCGCTGTGTGGTTGCCGGGTTAGGATAGTGCCACTCCATGTCTTCCCGTGGACGTCGTAAGAGCGACTAAGGGAATAAGGGCTTGTAGTACTGTTAGGCGATGGACTTGCAACCTGTCAGTAATACACTGGAAAACATGTTAGCCTATTGTGCAAAATGGGGTTACAGAATTACCAACAAGTCTTTTTTTGAGTTGATAGTATTTCTGTACTTTTGTATGTATGTATTTTTTGGGATTCCATACCCAAAGGGTACCAACAGAGCCCTGATACAAGCCTACGCTATCCGTCTGACGTTGTATTTGTCGTATCTACACTTTTATCGCAATGAATTAGAATAATGTTATTAACTTGTTTTTTACACAGAATAGTTGGAGCTTGACCCCAAATGGGACATAATGACGAATTAAATTTGTGATAGGTATAATAAAAAGGACTTAATCGAGGCTTAAGTTCCTTTCATTACCTTTTATGCCATAATAATAAATGTTCAGGCGGTAAAGTTATAATAAAATAAAGCGTGATCTCTTTTTGGCCGGCACTTTCATATTTGGACCAAAAGATATGATCCTTTGCAGAATTTAATTCTTTAAAACACTAAATCTATGATTGTATTTTTTTCAAGGGGTTACCAGTGACGGCGCGCCTCCACAATGAGATCGCCAGGCCCTGCAATGAATACCTTTTGATCTTGGACTATAAATAACATTAATGGTATCTATCTTTTGTTTATACTACATTTTGATAAATTTCTATAGTCAAACTTAAGATTACGTTAATTCGAATACCATCAAATGAACAAGGATATTTTTGTAAGAAAATTTGTGCTGTTCACGTTGAAAATATAATTTAAAGTAACAAGCTACAAATGACGGAATTTAGTTAGTGTCTGTAAAACTATCTCTTCAAACATTAATCATCTCGCTCATACATATCTCTGCTCAAATTTGCCAACTGGCCTTCGCTTTGGGTTTGACGAAATAACGTGATGTGTTTATATATCTAAGTCAACGGTTTTCTCTTATTTCAGAAACAATGGATGCGTCTCCAAGAGTGGCCAGCTCGGGACAATAATGTTAAATAAGTTTTATTTATTGTAAAATTAGTTTAAGTTAGTGTTGAAATTCACGTCAAGGGATCATAATGGTTTTCAAGCTTTTTTTCATTTTATTCTCTCTCCAGTAGAAAACGTTATGCGCCCTTGACAAGATTAATATTAGTGGGTTTAAGCTATGATTCTAAACCCCGAATTATGTAATTTTATATCATATTAAAGTCGCGGACTAGTCAACGGTATGATGAAAGCAAACTGTCACACAGGTCACCATTATTATAATAATTAGATAAATTCACTGCATATACGACTGCCCTCAACTGGTTTGCAACTTTAAAACAATTTTACGACTTGATTCTATACCCCGAATTATGTAATTTTATATTATTTTAAAACAACTTTACAACTTTAGTGCTACTGGGGCCCGTTTCACGAAATCAGGTAACTTGTATTACAAGTGGAAGTTTCTTTTGAATGCATATTGTTGAAAATAGATTTCCGCTTCTAATACCAATTACAAGGTTTCGTGAGACCCAGGAGCCCGTTTAATAAAAGTTTGTAACTTGTAATACAAGTGGAAGATTTTAAAAAAATTGGAATATTGTTAGAAAGAGATTTCCGTTTGTAATACCAGTAACAAACGTTTAATAAACGGGCCCCAGGTCTTACTTTTTTCTAGATGCGTAAATTAACAGTTTAACTGAAACTTGTGATATGACATGGAATAAGTTTGAATGTATCTCTAACAATATTTTGTTCTTGCATTGAATGGTATGAAAAATATAAGAACGATTATATTTTCATGCATTGGATAAATGAATATTGATATATATAGTAATTTAAACATCAATCAACACCAAATTAAATTTGTACGACAATATTGTCCCCATTAAATGTCGCTGATCTTTTGACATACAGGTTCCCGACGTTCCATAATGTTCTAATTAGGTATTGAATTAGTCCCGGTTTAATTAATATTGTTGTTATGACTACAAAAAAGCTCTTCACTTAATGACCTGTTCTATTTTTTAGACCACCTTTTAAAGATATATGTACTATCGAAATTACTATTAGGTTACAATTCCTGACTAGACTTTTATTTTGTGAAACTAGGAGGTGGCTATTTATATTTGTTTTACCCTCGACACGTATTATAGTATTGTTTTTTTTTTGGCCCGTGTGGTTGCCGGGTTAGAATAGTGCCATTCCATGTCTTCCCGTGGATGTCGTAAGAGGCGACTAAGGGAATGAGGGCTTCTAGTACTATTAGGCGATGGGCTTGCAACCTGTCACTAATACACTGGTAAACATCTTAGCCTGTTTGTGCAAAATGTGGTTACAGAATTACCAACAACTCTTTTTGTAGTTGTTGGTATTTCTGTAGCTCTGCCTACCCCGCTCTGGGAATAAAGGCGTGATGGTATGTATGTATATTCTTCTAGACAGATTTGTACAAACTTAGTTAGTCCTGTTATTATAATTTACGTCCACTTTGTATCAGTTTTTTGTTACTCTATCCTTAAGTTTTATAATGTTATTATAATTGTCATATGATATGATGGTTTATTTTAAAAGACTGTTGAGTTTCTTGCGGCGTTTCTTCTCAACTATGGTCTCCTCTTGTAAAGTGCTGGTAAATTCCTTGCAGAATAAAGATTTTTAATTTCATTCAGTCTATAATTTATACTAGTTTTGTGCTATGTTGTTTTATGGAGTTTGTTTCACTGTAACAGTCTGTTTTAAAAACGTATTAGTTTAACTGCTGTGTTATTATTCCTTCCATGTATTAATATTGATATACTTATTGAATACTGTGAAACATGCTTTATCTTTAGCATGTCGCTTGCAGAAATTGGTTGTTTATTTTCGAATTGATCGAAGTTAACTAATTCGTGCTGATCGATGAAATGTATTTATACAAAATAATCGATGAGTGCGAAAAAGTTAACTTCTTTCAATTCGAGAATGAACTTCATTATGAGCGTTTGCTGTCAACATTTAAATTCCCCGCCATTCCGCCATTTTTTCTTAATTCTACGACCCACTAGCGCTACCGTTTCCGTACTCGCATGCATACCTGAACTACTACTAATGAACTGTCAGTTCCAAGGTTGATTCCTATCTGTCTTTAGACATACCTTCTAATCTGTGTACTATATAGCACACAGCGCACATAGACTACTTAGAGCCACAGAGTGCTTAGAGTACAGACTACTAAGGGATACTACGTATCTAGTACAGGTTGTAAGGCTATGTCTGTCTATGCTCACTAGTTAGTCCGACGCCATTAGTGCTGCCACCACACAACTCCAATTTCGGATAATGTGTTAATTAATGAAAAATATGAAAATATTTATTTGAACAACAAACGAATTGAAAAAGGCTGGTTTTAGATTTGCGTAGATCCGTTTTGACAGATAGCTAAGTTAATATTACCAAATAATTTAGAAGTTACGGCTTTGGTTGGTGGTCAACAACAGTTATTTGGAGGAAATTGTAAACGGACGGTAAATGAAAAGGGGCGCATAAGGAACGGTTTGCCATTAGAAGGGACGGAAAACTGTTCCTTTTAGGCCGGTCTGGCAGCCCTCAATTAGACTATCTATACTAAGGCAGGGCGATGCCGTCACGGTGCCAAAAGAATGGAGTTTCATACAAAGAATACTGAACGGCTGGATTTAAGGTGGTGCCGATGATCCAGTGCCGAGCAATAATGGCTACGTTATTAAACATACACGAACACACAACAAACACGTAACATGTGCGAATTTAACCGTTATAATTCTCATCTTGAAATAAATGAAGCTTTGTTCCAGCGGCTCCCAGACTCACAGCATAAATATTCTGTAATATGTATGGTTAAGGAACAAGTACATATTCCGTTTTTGTTTTTATTTGTATTATACCAAGCAGCAATAGTTGAGATTTTTAGTAATTAAGACTCAACACTCAAAGCTTCCTAGTCGCTGGCGTTGCGATATCGCCACTCAACGTAACGCCTCCCAATCTCAAAACCATAGAGTACAATGAATGTCTAAAACGCCCGTGCGAGCAAGATCAAACTGTGACTGCTAATACGTAGTGGTGTAATCTGTGGTGTAAGTTTGGATTAGATGTACTCTATCTGTGAATTTAAATGTCAAATTGTCAATGATATATTTTTTATTGCCACTCTTCATTTTATTTTGTGTTGCGGTCGAAATTGGCGTATGAAACTTGAAATTCATTCATTATAAGTTTTTCGTTTTTAAACATGGAGGGTTTCATCGAAGTTAATGAAATATCGGATTTCGTTTCATATATCAGCAGTGTAAGTATTATAGTTTCTTATCGTTTACGCCTATTTGTGGTACTCTACTGCTGATATTTTATTGTCAATCTACGGGTTTCTTTAAAAACTATTCGTCAATTTTAATGAATAATTCCTATAAAGCACTAATTATTGACATAATTAATTAAATTCGAAGAAATTAGGCAAAAAGTCAAGTCGTGGTGCGTTCTCAAGGGCATTTGATAATATTCGGCTGTAGTGATTCTAATACTGCTATGCACACAGTGAATTTGTAACTAGTAATATAAAATTATGTGTGAATTACATTTATTTATGAAATTAATTAGTGTTCGGAATATTTTTTCAAAGACAAGCCATATTGACCTTTTTTAATAATCATAATCATAATGTAATGTCAATAATATGGAGCAAAATACAGTAACTTAGCATTTAATCAATAATATTTTTTTTTCAGATTGAATGGCGTGATCCTTGGCTAATAGCTTTATTATCTTTTCATGTGCTAGTAACATTTACTTGTTTCTCAACAAGAAATTATGGAAACTTTCAAGTAATGCTCTTTATTACATTGTGTAAGTAATATTTTGTTCTAATACATGTTATTGTAATACCAGAAATAACAAAAAAATATGCAAAGTAATTGCCTGATATTTTTTCCTAAAACATGTATTTAAAGAAAACTATTTGTTATATTTTTCTACTATTTGTAGTGCTTCAAGCGTAATTGACTCCATTCAATTTTATGATCCTTAAGCTTCACCATCTTATTCTATAACCTACCACTAAGCAGCAGTGTTTGCATTATTGTGTTCTGGTATGGGTGTAACACAATAAGACAATTGGTAAAATTACTAGCATAGAGGCATTCCCGGAGTCCTCAGTGTTGCCAATGCATTTGCAGTCATAAGATTGTAGTCTTGAGAAAGCGAATTAAAGTAGATCCCTTTTAACATCAGTTGACTTGTGTTTGTTTGCCTTCTGGTTGACATTTTGTGTATGTGATTAATTTTTTACAATTGTTAATACAAGGTTTTTTATTACGCACTTCTAGTAGTATACAAACATTTTTTTTTTCTTGTAATCTCTAAGTGGGATCAGCAAACTGTGATCATCAATCGACATAGCTTTAAAAGTTAAGGATAGCATCCTGAGGTCTTTTTTCCATGGAGGCAAAGCTGCCATACTGAACCGTCTCATCTTTCCACACTGTATAAATATTAAATCAACCATACCAATAATTATGAATGTGAATGTAACTGTATGTCAGTCTGTTACACTGTCACAGTTAAACTGCATCAATTTATATGAAATTTGGTATAGAGATAGCTTTTGGTAGGACAGGGTACTTTTTACCCGCGATAAACAACTTCTAAGTGGATAGTTGCAGGCAAAAGTTAGTTCTAATTTAAATCATAGTAATAAACTGGTAAAATCTAAGTAGTTATGCTATGATGGAACATCACTATTTGAGTTTGAAGAAAATATTTGTAATTAAATGACTAGAGATCTCTACTGGAAGGACCTAAATTGCAATATTATTATACCTATTTAATATAATATGAGGATAGTAATTAGAAAAAAAGTTTTAACTTGATTATGCGTAGTTTAAAAAATAATCTTTATTTTTATCACTATGTGTAGGTTAAGTATGATGATGGGTGGGGAGCCTGGCCGGAGCAGGCGGGTGGTCGATCAGTCTCCGGTCATTCCTCCCTGTGTAGTTTAAGTAACATTTTGTATTTGTTTTTAATTAATAGCTTGAGGCATTTTTACTTAAATTATTGCTCTTAAATTAACACTGTTGATTGTTGCTAACTCTATAGGTACCTACCTAGTACCTACCATGTGAGATAATAATTTACAAGGTCTTTCTTGGATATAGTAATCCTGCATGATGTCATTGGCTGTTTAATGAGCTAGTATTTGAATAGGTACTGTTGCTTGAATAATTAATTTGTAAAGGAATTTTAATTGCAAATCGGTTAAAGTTTATGTAATATTTGAACTTAACCAAAATGTTTCTACCTTCTCTCATTTTCAATTCACAATTCAGACAGTCATTTGGCTGATGATAAGTTAACTATATTGCGCTTATGTATAATAGGAGTCTTAGCTCAGCAGGGTGACCTAATCCAGTAAGAGACGGGGAGTAATACAAAACTCTAAATTTAACATTTTTAGGCCAGTGATCGTCACTATGACATTTACGAGTTATTAGTAGTACGCGTTTGAATCGGCTTTAGCTTGAGTCTATTTATAAATTGATTAAAAGTATATCTACATTACCGCATGTGGGTCGTCATTTGTCATGCTAGATTGCACCGAGGCGGCCCGGTACCAGGCTACTGCTTTTGGTTCACTGTGTTTTCAATGAGCTTCCTTGAGGGTAGGGTTGGGTTAGTCCCGATTTTTTCAATACACGGCAGTAACTTCATAGTGGCGCCCCGTGTCTCCAGCGTTAGTTTTTTTTTTTTTTTTTTTTTATGATTTTGGGGCCCTTGAAACTTCCGGGGTTCGGGCTAGGATAAATATACAAATCGCACCCACTGTAAGCGCAGGACGTCGGATTCCGACTGCTGAAACCTGCTATGAATTACAATAAACATACGAGGATTCCAAGAACAATATTCTCTTTTTATTGTTTGGCAATCTAGAAATGTAGCAAAATTCCAACATGATAAAAATGAATGATGAAATATTGTGATCTTTTTGCATTATGAGTCCATACTGATACCTGGCTGAGGGGTGATCTAGATAAATTAAATTAAGTAGGTACATATGGTTTATCACATTTATTTTGATGGATTCGTTAATAGAGGACATGCATGAAAATCAGAATTGAGTTTCATTGAAACGATTTAGGAGAAAATGTACAGAAAAGCATATAAAATGCAATACACTAAGTTTTGACCTGTTTTATATAGAATCAAAACTCTTTAAAATTTAAAAACTTTTATTGTTTAGATTTAAGTACGTAATATATTAATTCAACGATATTGGCTTAAAGATAGTAATTTACGAAATAAATGCAAATGTCTTTATTAGGTCCTTATATTTTAAACATAGAACAACGGCTGTGACGTCAATCCTGTCGTCGATTTTGTATGGAGTGTTTTTGCAGGGGGTCTAAACTATGACTTATCTTCATATCTTACGAAAAAATTACACGACCATTATTTTGCGTAAACAGTTATTCCTCTCTTTCATAGCGCTTTCCAGACAGCGTTAGAAAGAAAAATATGCATGTTCCCTATTATGGATGCTTATTGTAACCAAAAGTCTTTAGTGAATTTATTAAGTTGCAATGTTATGTATCACAAGATTTTAGGGTATACCTACTTTTAAACAATAAGGTTAAAAATATCATAATGGAGCATTGTTTAGTGCTCGAAAACAAAATTAGCAGTTGTCTTATATTTTCTTCAAGTAATGAATACTTTTTCATTTCAGTACTCCTAGTGTATTTCTCGGAGAGTATAAACGAGGTGGCGGCGAGGAATTGGGCTCTGTTCTCTCGGCAGCAGTACTTTGACAGTAAAGGCCTCTTCATATCAGTGGTGTTCTCAATTCCAATACTGCTTAATTGCATGATTATGGTGGTAAGTTGAGATCCATTTTATATCAACCCTTGCAATTTCGTAGTTTCAATGGGATGGAAGCCTGTTGTTTCCCATAATTTATATTGGTCATAATGCCTTTGTTTACATAATTATAGGGATTCATAATTTTAATATTGCTGGATATGTTTGTAAACTTTTCAGAATTTCTTAATTGTAAAATGTCTAGAAAAGGCTATACATTAGAGTAGATCTGATTTATAAAAATCTTGAATTATAAAAATCTTGCTTCAAAGCGTTGTTCGGCGTGCAATCTCCAGTGTCGTATATGTATAAGCTTCTAGCTTACGATAATTATGACCTTGGAAAATGGTTGAGCTCCCGAGGTAATAAACGAGTTCCAAGCAGACGAAGCCGCGGGCTAGTAGTACCCTATTAGTCTTTCAAACTACATAATATACTATGTATATTATTATCAGAGCTCGGCAGGGGTACTAAGTACTGCTTTCTAGTACTAAGAGTCTCTGCGCTAGGCTGCGGATGGACGGACATGGCGAAACTAAAAGGGTTCCTAGTTTGACTATGGAACCCTAAAAGCGTTTCATTGTTTGCTAAATATATTGCTATCGGTCTTATTACAGGGATCGTGGCTGTACCAGTCGACATTAATAATGACCAACATAAAGAAGGCGCAGCTAAGGCAACGTTTGAAAGAGCTAAACCTGAACAAAGAGCAACAGCAACAGCAACACATCAAAGCGGACTGAACATTATGCATTTAGTGTGTATTGGGAGAGTAAGATCTATATTTTTGCCGGTTCAAATTCAACATAGGATAGATAATTAACTTCAACTCTGTTCATAAATCCTGAAGATGAATGGAAATCTCAGGGGTGTGTATATTTTGTATCATAATGACACTAATTATAATGATATTATGAATTCTGTTTTGAATAGAATTTGGTTTGGACATCGATTTAAATGTGTCTTATGTCTACTGAATTGTGATCAAATGACAATGAATTTTCATGGCCCAGTATTCCTCATCTTATCGTATATTAAATAGATCCTGCAAGATACCCGCTGTCCACATTTAATAGGTTTCCTCACATTTTTTCTGTAAGAGCATTGATTACCACAGAAAGCACACATAGTGTGCCTTAGTAAACAAAAAACTTTGGAACACGGCAGCCAATGGAAATAGAACTTGGTTGCTTGCGATCACGAGATGACACCTCAAGTTTCAGGCAACTGATGCTCTCTAATCCACTACGGTAACATTCACAAATTAGGAAATCAGATTAGTAGTAATGTACTCGCATCACATAAGAAGTTAATAGCGTTTTGGGAAATACAAAACTAGATGGACTTCTGATTAGGTCCCCTAGCTCCTACCAATTACAAAGACAGGTTAGGTGCTTGAATTTATTTTACCTAGACTAAATGAGTGTCCCACTGCAAAAACCCTTAGGGTGAATTGCAAATATATTGTACACAGTTAAGGCCCTAATTGATGTCAATGTTTAATTGAATCAAAATACTTTTCAATTTCAATTTCAATTTTCAATTTTTTTTTGTGTAACGAAGATTAACCATACAATAGTATGACTAATTTTCGTTACACAAAGGAAAAGTATTTTGTTTCAATTAAACTTTGACATCAATTAGGTCCTCAACTATGAATAGTGTTTTTGCAATTCACCCTTCACCTCTTACCATAATTAATTAAAATATAAAATAAAGGCCTCCTAGATACTTGCGTGTTATAATTAACGTAAGCTATTTTTGTTTGGTTGAATTTATTTCTTTTTGGTGAGCCATTCATTCATTGACTGTTCATTTTCTTAGCACTAGTAATTAATACATTCATCGATCGTTTTTATTAGAGTGGGCCACTACACTAAATAGCTATCGTAATAGTGTGAGAGTGAAATCGTTTTGGCCACTGCACTTGTATTCCAATACTGCATTTTATCTTTTGCAATTCTTGCATTTTATTTGTGTACTTAAGTTGTTTTTATCGATTATATTTAACTTTCCCTTTCAACTAAATGTAACCGCCACTCTTTGCCTAATGGGTTTATTTTCCTAGTTATTAAACCGTAAATGTTGCCATGTATTGTTTAAAAACATATTTGTAGGAATTGTGCGAGGTGGTATACGGGTCATACACGGATTTAGGTTAGCGTCTTTCCTGTGGAAACGCCGGAAGTTAACGTTTTTAAGGCCTAATTTTCTGGCTAAGCCCATTGCCGCTTAAACTGCGTCAGGACGGCTTTAGACCTATCATATAAAACATAACTTATATGCACACAAGCTTTTAACTATTGACCACGGTAAAGACAACTTTTTTTTAAGGGTGTATGTATGACCCACACTTACAAAGAAAGTTAAATATGATTTTGTTTTAGTTATACATGGGAGTCGCTAGGTTAGGTTAGGTAAGTTTATTTTTATTTGTTATTGTGAATGTTTTTTTTTGTAACTTCTTTAAGGACCTTTATTGAAATTTTGTTCTTTTACAAGAATGTTTATAATAATAATGTAAATATTTTATCTGACGTATTTAATTTTAAGTTAAATAGATAGATTGAGTTGTCATTAAATCAAAATGAAAAGTACATTGAATAGCCTAAATAAGGTTTATTTAATTTAAGTTCGTAATGAAACGACATTTTGTATTGTTTTGTTTTTTTTAATTGACAAATTAAACATTCACAATGACTGCTGATATATGTTTGTGATAAAATTTCTAGTGAACTATGCACAGGTTTTTTTTAATAATAATATAATATTGAACATATTAGCTATAAAACAAATTACTGTCGATTAGAATATTTTTATGTTTATGGTTATCTGCTACAGCATAATCATTATTTTTATGTATAATTTAATAATGCGAGAGAAAATGTATCGTACCTCCAACATATTGTACTGTAGACTGATTAAATGAAGCTGTGTAAGATAGTCGCGGGACAAGATCTCGCCGACAAAGCCGCCATCGGCGATCAGTAGAAGCGTATAAACTGGACAATATGACAATATGTGCCTAAATAGTTGACAATAATGGGCGATTTCTCGGTCTTGTCTAGTCCGAAAAAAAACTGAAATAGACATTTTTCATTATTTCATCCTTATCACCTGGATCTCTATTAGTTTTAAAAATAATGAAGTATCTTTTGAATGTTTAATCAAGAATTTCTTATGAAGTACCTCTTTAATAATTATATCACGATTGTAAGATAACTATGTGCTTCGTTTGTGCTTTACAATTTAGCACAGCTTATTAGAAAAAAGCCCATTGTAGCCTTAAATAATCAATTATCTATAACGTCCATATGATATTAGTCTTTTATAGACTTGTTTGTATTTCTGTAGCTCTGCCTAGCCCACTCTGGGAATAAAGGCGTGAGGTTATGTATGTATGTATGTATGATATTAATACGAGGGTAGCATAGACGCAACGCCTGCAAGATTAATCAATATAATGGATAATGAGAGGAACATCGTTAACTGACGTGCAATAGTTTGCACCGTTGTTTTAAATAATCTAGAACAGGCTCTAGCATAAGCCCCACTGAAAGACTCAATAGGGGTTTCGACTGGAAGTTTTACATACCTTTGATGCTTATCAAGGAAAGTATACGTGCCGTTTCGGATTCGGACCTTAAGTCATACATAATTAGAGTCACTTTACACTGAGTCATGCGGGCGCTCATTTATCTAAATAAAGTTCTGTATTGTTGCTGTTCGATGTAATCGAAGCGGAATTTGTCTTTTATTACTAACTCAGTTTACAACAGATTAATTGCATTACACCTACCTATTTATCTATATTATTTTGTGTTACTATCAATGTTTCCCAGGTTTTTTTATATTGATAAAATAATTTTTAAGCTAAGTTTCATCCGATTGGATTTACGTAAACCGCATTAATGTACGTTGAAGTTTTTCGTTAACATTCATCTGTTAAATATAGATGAATGCAAAGTACATAAGTACATTAACCCCTAAATTACCGATCCAAGCCATCAAGTATTAGAATAAATGGTCCCAAGAGGATGGCTGAGAACATCCCCAAGGAAATTCGTAAAATTATATGTGGATTTTAAATAGTTTTTATCGTTGTGCAAAATGATCTTTATCGTAAAATGAAAATTACACGTCAGTTTTTACTAGGCCAGTTGAGATAGTTCCACCCATTGCTTGTTGGATTAAAGTAAAGCTATTTCGAGACGGGTTGTACAACCTATGTTATGCTGTAATAACATTCAGCGTGTCAACGAATGTAGACCTTGTGAAAATATTCCGATTCCTATAAAAATTAAGCAAGTAATGGGTAAATATGAAGACTGAGATGTGTGTGATTCTTAATATTATATTTATTGTTGGCCTAATAAGTAAGAATGGCATGTGATGGAATCTATCAATGTCCCCAACCAGGCGTTGACACAGGGCCTTACAGAGGGCACCAATGCCTCTACTGTCTACACTTTTTTTTAAGCCGGAATCCACTGCGGCGTACGCTACGTACGCACACGCGTGAACCATATGTATCAATTGTTCAAGGTGTGTGTCACAAGTCTTTTAGTATGATACCGGTCTAAGAGGAATATACAGTGTGGAAAGACAAACGCTACATGGACGGCAACTACCTTAAATATTGGAAATGCCAAATTCTACGCAAAGGAGACGAGAGGAGAGGAAGGAGAGGTGTTTTTATACAATAAATACTAGTTTTATAGATTTTGGAAAATTCATCTGCTCTAACCGGAAATTGAATTGAT
Organism: Acleris holmiana; assembly: GCA_949316455.1. Lineage (NCBI taxonomy): Eukaryota > Metazoa > Arthropoda > Insecta > Lepidoptera > Tortricidae > Acleris > Acleris holmiana. Next base: position 7,572,207 of record OX438763.1, on the reverse strand, counting down.
GGAATATGTCAAACAATAAGTACTTATTCCTTTTACGGTCATTAGGTATTTTTTAAAGGTATATGTAATATAAATAATAACTATCAATGGCCCTTCCGATCTGTATCATAAAACGCGAGTTTGTTTTGTCATATTCGACCAGGTCGATTCCCAATTAACCTTTTCCAAAAATCCGTAGCTGCAGTATTTATTGTTTATAAAATTTAAAGTATATCCTTAGCGTAAAATTAGCTATTTTCACTCTGTACACTTGTATACATTTAGATACGTAGCTTATTATAATACCCATGTGCGTTTGCGTAGCCTGCGCCGCTGGAAATCCGTCGCTACTGTGCGTGTTCCATATGTTTGCACCTTATGTCAATGGAATAAGGAAAAAAATGTAAACATGCGCTACAAGTACATACCTTCCAGAAAACTCCAAGGCTTGTCTTGGAAATTAGTTTTGCCCCTTATGTGGTGCGCTCGCGTATGAACTATACCTTGTTGGAAAGCACTTACATAATTAGCTTCTTATAGAAACATGTATATCGATTAGTAAGTATACGAGTATCATAGTATAAAGTCAAATTTTCTTGGGACTAACAAAATAGAAGCGTTACAATGCGCATACGATTATTTATAATGACGAATACGTACTATTTTCTTTCAAATAAAAGCAAAAACGAATTGCCTTACATCACTTATAATGTTGTTGGTTTGAAAATATATTTGTCAAGCAAATTTGAGTTTTATTTTTCTAGTGTATAGAATTATGTCATACGAGCGACCCGCGCAGAGTTTGCACGGGTGTAAACATTAAATTTATTAGTTGAAAAATGTCGTTAATTTCTGCTTCTTTCATGGCATTGAGAAGGCAAACGAAAACAGGCCAGCTGATGGGACGTGATAACTGTAGCCCATAGACATTCGCATTCACAAGACTGCAATCCTAAGACTGCAAATGCGTTGCCAACTCTGAGGACTAAGATGGAATGCCTCTAAGCTAGTTATTTCACCGGCTGTTTTATCACTAAACCGGAACACAACAATGCGAACACTGCTGTTCGGCGTTAGGTTAGTGGATAAGATGGTGGTAGCGATCCGGACGGACCCTGCACAAGGTCCTACCACCCGCAAAAAACACTGTTTACACTAAAATGTAACTAGGTTTTATTATGCACAAACCTTGGGTGAAAAATGATCTAACTGATAGCAAAAACCGCATCAAAATCGGGTAATTTAGGTGTTAGCGAATATACAGGCAGACAGACACGCGGAAAGCGACTTTCTTTCAACTATGTAGACATCATCGATGGTCATATACTTATTACAATGGCGGTCGAATTTGCGCGCGGAGCCGTGGTCTACCCGCAACTCGTCAAGTCATGTAGGTACACTGTCTTGTTCGAACGGCAGAACGGGACCAAGAAACTCCTTTGCCAATTTTCGGCTCTATTGGTAGACTCGTAACTTGTATTGCAAGTGGAAGTCTTTTATCAATGCCTATTGTTAGAAAGAGATTTCCGCTTGTAGATCAAATCGCTGCACAAATTGATTTTAAAGTTCGTCATTATTCGTCGGTGAGCTTCAAAAATTGCCCCCCAGGCCTCTTGTGAAGCCCCCATTTTACCATCCTGACAATGACGCTTGACAGGTGACAATTCGGTACATTGCAAAGATACACGCAGATACGACGACACGGTGGCTTAATTGGGAGTGACCCTGCCTCCGAAGCCAGCGATCCTGGGTTCAAATCCCGGTAAGGGCAGATACTTATCTGTGTGATGAGCGCGAATATTTGTTCCTGAGTCTTGGATGTTTTCAATGTGTTTAAGTATTTATTTCTCTATATAAGTATGTTTATCGTTATCTAGTACCCGCAGTACAAGCCTAGAGCTTGGTTTGGGACTAGGTCAATTTGTGTGAGATTGTCCCCTGATATTTATTTTTTATACATCACTGGGTTTCATATAAACTCCACCTGTCATAGTCAGGATAGAAAAATTAAAGGAAATCACAGAAAAACTATGGAAGTGATAGAAAATTATCATTTAGCATGCTTTTAAAAATGGCCACAGACTTAGCACGCAATACCTCTACGGGCAAAGCATTCCTTCCAGACATTACTACTTATCAGTTATCTCACTCGCTCTTTGTCTTACTTGCTCTCATCTCGTCTCGCCATGTCTCAGTCGCAAATATTGCTATTGGTCCAACATCTGCATGGCCATTTATGACTCTTTTCTAGACCATGCAAGATTCTATATAGCCATTACGAAATAACTCGCGGACTTATTTTTAAAACTCATTTTGAAATTGTGTGAAAACACCCATAATTTTTGTAAGACAATAGCTAAAGACTTGTTTACTTTCCTCTCGTCAAAATAAAAAGTAAAATACTTATATTTAACTCGCGGGTGTATCAATTGTAGGCACACTCGCTGACGCTCGTCCAACCTAAATATCTTAGGTTGCAATTGATTGACTTTAATCCCCTGGTTAAAATAATCTACTATTAGGTACGTATGTACTTAATTTGTAATTAGGTTATATCATTAATAAAATAACAAAGTACAACGGTTGTTTTTAATACTTAATTAACATCGTTAACAAGAAAAAAAATGGAGTACGAGTGGAAGGCCCCTGACAAAGTCATTAAGTATTAGTACTGTTGAGTGTTTATTATGGACATTATGGTTTAATCCAGGTGCCTTCCAGTCATTTCCGTTTACTTAAAAACTGTAAATATGATACATAGATAAACTACTTAAGTGTGATATTTGAACTGTGTCATAACATAATAGTAGGTACATTGTGAAACTGTCTTAAGTATGTGTAAAAACGGCAAGGTACAGTCGCGGAATGGAATTGGTCACAATTCACGTCTATTTTAATACTGCTATGTCCAGGAAGTTTGAACCTCCATTATAACAATAATTGTCATTAAATTTAGCCAATTATTTTCTAAAGACAACGACAATCCTAGTTGTAAGAACATTTCAACAGGCGGACCTTTTAATACTACGACTTTACAAAAGTGGTAGTGGTTTTATTAACCAACTAGCTGTTCGCCGCTACCACTGTAGAAGTCGTTTAAATCGAGGGTAAAAGTACCCTATGTCCTTCCTCTGGGTTTACGCTATCTCCATACCAAATTTCATCGAAATCCGATCAGTGGTTTAACCATGATGGCGTAACAGACAGACAGATTTACTTTCGCATTTTTATAATATTATAGTTTGGATGATCAGTATGGATAAGTATGGATTCTTGTATCTGAACCAAATCACATTTAAGAATCTATTTTCGAATCTTAATCATTATTTGTACCACCACTCGCCCTAAACCTAGGTACCTTACCTCCATTCGGAATCATTCTAAAACAGATCATGTTTGTATATCATCGATGACTGCACGCACACAGTATGAAAATATGTATAATCTTGTCTTGTAAGTATACAAACATTAGAGACAGCAGCTCTGTTAACTGACCACTAATGAGCCTTATTGTATGGTGACAAGATTCACTAATGGTCAGTAAACTCATATATGCCCCCTGATTCGAAAACGATCAACATCATAATTTGCCCGCAACTATGTTATAATTGGTTTCGTTTTCGAATTTGGCTTATATCATGGGTAAGAAAAATTGATCGTTTTCGAATCAGGGGGCATTTAAGGTACCAATTAAAGTCATAGTTCTGGGTTAACTGTGTTGCTTATGGTATATCAAATCTGTGCACAGTAGGATGGTGCCTGTGACAGCTCATTTAAACACGTATTTCACTCGTTTCTTTAACTTTTCATAAAATACGATATTGGTACAGTCGAGTTCATAAATATGTATACACTTTAATACCTTGTCTATCTAATGTTACGTTTAAACTGCCAAACAAGAATTGTCACATCAGCGATTAAAATGACAAAGTACAAAAGTGTACACATATTTATGAACTCGACTGTACCTATACAAACCTAGCGACGCGCGCGGTTCAGGACTATAAATAAATAATCGCCTATTTCTAAATATCTCGCTTGTGAATACTGTAAGTGATTGAAATTACGAAATACGGCTGTCACAGGCCTACAGTGCACATATTGTAAAGTGGTCTTTATTTGTCGTTCCGTCATTCCGTTTCTTTTCGATCAGAAGCCGTTCGCAGCTATTTTCTCTTTGACCTCCTTCATCATGAGTGACACGAGGTCGTCCATGTCCACCTCGGGCTTCCAGTTCCAGTCTCGACGGGCCTCGCTGTCGTCAAAAACTTGGGGCCACGAGTCCGCTGAAAGTTAAAGAAGTCTAATTTGGATACAGTTATAGGCGACTAAGGGAATGAGGGCTTCTAGTACTGTTAGGCGATGGGCTTGCAACCTGTCACTAATACACTGGTAAACGTCTTGGCCTTTTTGTGCCAAGTGTGGTTACAGAGTTGCCAGCAACTCTTTTTATAGCTGTTGGTATTTCTGTAGCTCTGCCTACCACTGCTCTGTGACGTTGTGTGTGTTATATTTCTATAATAGAAGAAAGTTTAGTCAAAGTGGTTTACAGACGACTAACTCCTATGCAACAGATCTAACAATCATACGTACTTCACGGAGACGATAACCGCTACAATTGCTCCACAATTTCACAGTTCAGCCATAACTAATGTAGTTTCTTTACACACTGACCTATATCTTGCCTGCTGTCTGGCTTGTACGTTATTTTCAAGTCCGGTATATATTTCGCGACCTTATCGGTCAGTTCTTCTGGAGTGAAACTCATGGAGGTGACGTTGTAGACTCTCCTGTTGAGTATCTCATTTGGGGCTTCGAGGTATTCGGAGAGGGCCCGCAGGGCGTCCCGCACGTGCATCATCGGGAGCCTTGTGTCTGGCTTAAGGTAGCATTCGTATTCACCCCTGCGTATGAGGTCATGGAAAATTGCAATGGCGTAATCTGAAAATATTTATAGTAGGTATGTCAAATTGATATTTAATTAAACCTTACTTGTAATGTTGGATATGAATATGGGCATGCTTGTCTATGATGGGCTCTATTCTACCCTTACCGGGATTTCAACCCAGGAATAAATAAATAAAAAGTTGGATATATTTTTTTAATTTATTTTGAATTATTTCTCAAGACCAAATCTTAAGACCTCAAATGCGTTGCCAACCCTGAGGACCAAGATGGAATGCCTCTATGCTAGTATGTAATACTGATAGAGGAATAAGATGTTTTACGAGTAGGTATCCTTCCTAGTTACGACGAATCATAATGATGGCGATCCAGCACGCCTACGGTGAGACTATTACAGGGTCTTGTTAACCTGTGTGTATGTGTTTGTTTGTTTCTCTGGTTATTATTCGGTATAGTGCAGAGTTAGTCGTAATTAATATAAAATCTATTTATCATGATAATCTCACCTGTGGTGCCACCGCCCGGTGGGTCACTGGATATGACTCCCGGGAACCTCAGGCATCGGAAGTCCAATCCAAATCTATAATAATAATACTCTCCTAACAGTTCAGCGTGCACTTTCGACACGCCATAAATTGTTCTAGGTCTCTGTACAGTTATATTAGGAGTAGGATTTCTAGGTGAGTCAGGGCCGAAGGCTCCAATAGTGCTAGGCACGAAAATTCTTAGTTTATACTGCTTAGCGAGTTCAATAACGTTGTGCATTCCTTCTATGTTCACCCGCACTGCTAAAGGTACATTCTGCTCGCCGATTGCGCTGAGTAAGGCCGAGAAATGTATCAGCCAGTCCACTCTGTGGCCGACGACTATTTTCTGGAGGCCCTTGAAGTCTAGAATATCGGCGAATATGTAGGGTCCGTCGTTGAACACCTCCGGTGTGGGCTTTATGATATCCGAAAGGATGACGTTTTCCCTGCCGTATTTTCCTCGTAGATACTTGGCGCACTCAACCCCGAGTTGACCTAGGCCTCCTGCGAAACAAGTTTAATGTTTTAATAATGCTCATCATACATATTGATAGGTATATTTTTTACATTTATCATCAATCATCATTATTATTCATCCTCATCGACTGAATGACTTTCACTGCTGGACATCTGGACGAGTCACGAGACAATCTGTTGAATGCTACTGGCCTCCATCGAATGAATAATTTCAACTAATTTCATTTCACGCTATTTTCTGCTGAAACCATAATGTTTCAGGGGTTAAACATCTAACCTTACCTTAACCTAACCTAATTAATGTTGAAAACATTATGGTTTCAGCAGAAAATTGCGTTCGATGACATGATACATTCGATGAAGTGATTAGTTACCATGTGGAAGGCCTGCGAAAACTCCGCTTTCCTCATGGTCACCACTCTAGAACCATCCGGAACGGCCATCAGTTTACTGTTTCATATTTATCTAGTTATTTAAGTATGTACTTTATGTGCTGAACAACATGCGTCATAAGATGTCCACTAAACTTGTAAAGAGAATCATCGTCCTTTTATAGGATTTGACTTGAGTCCTTTTATCTACACTATATATAATATTATAAAGAGGAAAGATTTGTACCTATTTTTGTATGTTTGTATGTTTGTAATGAATAGGCTCAAAAAGTAATGGGCCGATTTAAAAAATTCTTTCGCCAATAGAATGCTACATTCTTCCAATTTGACATAGGCTACATTTCATTTTGAAAAAAATTAGGGATCCTTGGTAAAATTTGAACAATGTAACCGAAGGTGTAGAAAAATGAGTCTTAAAATGTCTTTCGTCGAATGCGCTGCTGAAACTATTAGCGATAGAACAAAATAATGTACAACAATATTGAAGAACATCATAATGTCTACAAAAAACTCCGCGGTAGCATATGTCCAACTATTGTAGTTATGTCACTACAACAACTTTTTTCATTTTAAACATTAATGAAAATGCTAACCAAATTCAAACCATGCTATTTATGTGTTTATATTAATCCTTATCCAAATAAATTATTTTATGGTCAAGACCATTTAACTACCTATAAAATAGTTTTTAAATTATTTAAATTGGACTTTCCATTCAAAAGATATTACGAATTGAAAAATTCAAACAGTAAACAAAACCGCCATAGCGCCGTGGCCGTTGTTTGCGATGCAGTCTGAAAAGCGCGCCGGGCATCGCGGCGGGCGGGGTGGAGGGGGCACTGAAATACAGGAGTGAGGCGTGCACGTCTAAAAAAATTATTGTAGTGATGATTATTAGAGTCTGGCAAACGAAAGCTGACCCACCGAAAGAGCGGCAACTTCAAGAAACCTGCAGCTTTTAACACTGAATGTACACTGCGTAAACGGAGTTGATACTCCAACGCTGATGTGAAAATATCAGGAAATCAAATACACTCGGCGTCAAAAATATCGCCCCTCCTCGGAAAATAATTACAACCGACTTTAAACCCTACTTGATCAAGGACAACAATATGATTGTTAGGTATCATTTGAAAGGTAATAAAGTGTTTTTTTAGGAAAATTAAAAAAAAAAAGGATTTTTCCTTGGGGTCAAAAATTAAAGGAAATGACATTGCGAACAGTTGAAAAATGTTTATTCAAGTTTAAATTTACAACAATAAATGGATAACAAAATTTTACAAAAAGTGCCTAAAATTAACTTAAAACCTAGTGTTACCCCCCCTTGCCCTTATCACTGCCTCTAAACGGTCTTTCATTGATCGCGCCAACTTTATGATGTCTTCTTGTGGAATGTTGCCCCATTCTTCGATGACTGCGTCCTGAAGATCTTGCAGGGTGGTAGGGGCGGCATCTCCTGACCGAACCCGTCGCTTCAGCTCGTCCCAAAGGTGTTCAATCGGGTTAAAGTCAGGACTCCTGGCTGGCTACGGCAAAACGGGAATCCCGACCTCCTCCAGATAATCCCGAACAATTAATGCAGTGTGGGAGCGAGCGTTGTCGTGCATTAATGTGAACCCAGAGCCGACGTAACCCGCATATGGCATCACATGGTCTTCCAGGATCTCGGCAATGTATCGGCGAGCATTCAGGGATCCTTGGCCGCGAGTGCCTCCAGTCCTGGAGACGCAGACAAGGTCGGTTTTGCCGTCTATAGACATGCCCCCCCAGAACATGCAAGAGCCACCTCCGTAGCCCACTGTCTCTTCAATACAGGCTTGAGCAAATCGTTCGCCCGACCTTCTGTAGACTCTGGCCCGCCTGTCGTTGCAATAAAGACAGACTCTCGTCTCATCAGTAAAGAGAATCTGCCTCTATTGCTCAAACGTCCAATCGACGTGGTCGCGGCCAAATTGCAAGCGATCTCTGCGATGCTGTGCGGTCAACATTGGGCCTGTAGCAGCCCTGTGAGCCACGATATCCTTCTCCCGCAGTCTTCTTCTGACCGTAGAGATGCCGACTGATCTTGTCCGAGCTTCTCTAAGGCGTTGTTGCACCTCAACAGCACTAGCGAAGCGATTGCGTAGAGATGATGTCACGATGAAGCGATCATCTCTTTCGGATGTGCAGCGTCGCCGACCAGCCCCACGTCTTCTGATGTAGCTCCCAGTCTCCTGGAACCGCTGAAATACTCGGCGGACAGCATGACGGCTTAAATTGAGTTGCCGAGCGACATCACACTGCCGAACTCCTGCTTGCAGTAGTGCAACCACTTGAGCTGATTCAGCAGCGGTGGTCTCCATGTTCGAGGGTTGTTTTCTTGCTTGAGTTCCTTAGATGTGTTCTCTTCGACGTCTGGATAGTGAATGATTGACATTTGACCTTGTACAGGCATTTTATACCCCTGGAAAAGGGCACAACTCGCGACCCTTCAAACGAGTATTTGTGCACTTTTTTTTCGAAACGCTCTGATTCACAAGCCATTACGTTTTGTTTAAATTAAACATTATTAATTTAAAACACATTAAACGTGCTTTTAATTGATACTAATATTAATTATGTAACATAATTTCGCTAAGGTCTAGATTAGCTTGAATCTGATTTTCGCGGAGGGGCGATATTTTTGACGCCGAGTGTAGTATCATCTATCTCCGTTTATTCAGTGTACAGTCAGTGTAAACAGCTGCAGGTTTTTTGGAATTTGCCCCTGTTTCTCTGGGACAGCTTTCTTTTGCTAGACTCTAATAATTTCATTTTAATAGCTACTTTTTATTTGACACTAGTTTCTGTTTGACGTATTCAGCATTATAGTCTAGTTCCCGGTACGGCGGCGGCGTGTTAGCGCGATTGGAACTTTGATCCTATACTCGTACCTGGTCTACGTACTAAATTACTATAATCATCTTCTTCCGTCACGACTTAATTTACTACGACACGTTGACATATTTCTATGATGTCTAGGAATCAATTTTGGGGACTATACGAGTATCTATATACCTTTTTAGGCCGTTTGTCCACAGCACGCCGTCAACGACACGACAACGATAACGATATTTTTATGGCCGATTACAAAATATCGTGACGGCGATTGTTTGTCCACCGCGACGATATCGGTGGTTAAGTCATCTCGTTATCGGTGTCGTGTCGTTGACAGCGGCGGTGGACAAGTTCAAGTTCAAACGTGTTGTGTACATCGGCCCGTCGCAATATCGGGCCGAGTTCTAACGGTAGCGACAGTCTACTCTAAAAATCGTCGGCCGGGATGACGTCGCTGGGGTGTCGGGCATCATTTCGTTATCGTTATCGTGTCGTTAACGGCGGCGGTGGATAAACGGCCGTATACTAGGTAAGTCGTACTTGTTCGGTCCACTGGCGCGGCGGCTTGCCTCAGTTCCTACTCACTTTCACAGCCCACCAAGGTGAATCTTTGTAAAGAATAATTACATGCTTTACCTACCTACCTGCATGCTAATTTTATAAGTAATAAAAACAATTGTGAAAAGCATATCAAGTTGAATATCATAATTCTGATTGATAAATTAAAGAGATTTTATCTTACACGTGCTCTCACTTACGAGTACCCACATTTATATTTGATTATGTGCATTACTTAACATAACGGAGCACCGTAGACGCATTCAACTGGTTTTCCACATAGCATAATAACCACGAGGCCTTATAGGAAAATTGCAGTCGGTGGCAGCGTTTGAATGGCCTTTATTATAAACGCCAACACACAATATTCATTGCAAACAAAAATAACTCAAGTACAGACAGCAGCTAGTAAGAAAGTAGCTGGGTTATACACAGATTGACGTTGCCGTCTTTCCTGTGGACACACCGAAAGTTAACGTTTTTAAGGCCCAATTTTCTAGCTAAGCCCACTACCGCAAAAACACCGTCAGGACTGCTTTAGACCTATCGTATAAAATCAACTTATATGCATACTTGAAGCTCTTAACTATTGACCACAGGAAAGACAACTTTGTTTTTAGGAGTGTGTAAGACCCAGCTAAGCAGAATAACATGCTCAAAATGATCTAGACACGACGTATTATCTTGACAATAGAGTCGAGTGCTCGAGTGCAGTTCTTTTTGAGTTCTTCGGTTACGTAGCTATTTCTTCTGCTGACTGTACCTACGCCATAGTGCTTGTGTGGTTTTTTTAATTATCAATATAATCTTAATAAATAAGTCAATTATCATCTTGCCCTTATAGCAAACGTTTTAGGGTCGGTTGTCATCCTATAATCACCCGAGTTTTATGGCCCCGGTCATCAGTTTGGTTGGGGGCTAGTATAGTATTCACTCTCTCGTTTCTCATATCGCCCTACACACAGGACATCTATCTATTTTTATCTCTCTCCCTTCCACTACGGCCCTCCGCCTTTAAACTCAAAACTCTTCTTGTAAAATGACTAACGGGTGAATTGCAAAAATATTGTACACAGTTATGGACCTAATTGATGTCAAAGTTTAATTGAAACAAATTACTTTTCTTTTGTGTAACGAATATTACTCATACAATCTTATGGTTAATCTTCGTTAAACAAAGTAAAAATAATTTGTTTCAATTAAACATTGACATGCAATTATGTCCTTAACTGTGAACAATATTTTTGCAATTCACCCTTACATTTCTCTACATGACATGCCCTTAGCAATCTAATATCTTTTATTTTTTGTTTCTCCCATTGGTGCCACTCTCAAACTTCCTCTTAATAATTCCAACTACCTAGGTAATTATCAAATTGATTTGTTGAAAATACTTTCTGCGCCGGTATGATGCTAAAATATTTAAGTATGCAAAGTTCTGAGTCACTCTGTATAATTAGTGTTATGGCAATTTCATTTGATAGAGAAAGATAGATCAAATCCATAAGAAGGAATGGTAACAGTAACAGTTGCAATTTGATGTTAAATTTTAGTTCCTTAGTGAGGAAACGAAATGGTTTACCTACCGTATGCTTTGTCGCCTGACTATACAGGGTGGAACAAAACGAGGGACTTTCAAGAAAACAGGGATTTTTTTAGGTGTTGTACTTTATTTTTCACCAGTTAACTACATTAATATTTCTAACCGTTTTAGAGATACAGCTTGTTAAACATTAGTGCAAAATCTACGCATTAGCAACTCTAGCAAGTAGATCCGATGACGTCATCAAGATGATGGCATGTAAAGTGACGTTGATGACATGTGTCAATTTAAAATGTAAATAACTTTGAACTAGGAGTAGTAGGGTTGGCACTGATTAAAATTGACTAATTTTAATCATTTTGTTTTACTTTTAAGTCCAGCTATAAAATTATAATACATCTAATGTAGATCACTAAGATAAAACTATCCTTTTGTTTTGTTACACTCGGTATAGTTAAATATTAATTTCAGAAAAGTACCTCGATTACTGGTAAATATAGTTATGACTGTTCAGCAAGTTGAAACGGCAGTGTAGAATAATATAAATTGAAATCGTTCATTAAGACGATTGTGCAGCGATGCTAAAATGGTGTAGCTGTCAAAAATAATCCATACAAATTTAGCTCCGGGCGAAAACGTTTCTCACCCCTGACTCTAATCGGATTTCCAGTATTTTTGAGTACAATGTAGATATTATAAAAATCTAGGTCTGTAAGTTTTCGCTTTTGTTCTCTTTCTTCCCGATAAATATTTTTTCGGATAGGAAAACGTACAGACCTAGATTTTTATCATAACTACAACATATTCAAAAATCGTACAAATAAGACAAAGATTACATACATACATAACGTCACGCTTTTATTCCCAGAGTGGGGTAGGCAGAACAACAGAATACCAACAACTCTAAACTTGTTGATAATTCTATAACCACATTTTGCATAGTCAGGCTAAGATGTTTACCAGTGTATTAGTGACAAGTTGCAAGCCCATCGCCCAACAGTACTACAAGCCCTTATTCCCTTAGTCTCCTCTCACGACATCCACGGGAAGACATGGAGTGGCACAATTCTAACCCGGCAACCAAACGGGGCCAAAGATTAAGGGGAGAAAAACGTTATCGTATTTTGTATTGATATTTTTGCTTCACTCACAGTCCTCTTAATAAACAACAAACAGCGCGTGCGTCGCAATGCGTCGCAATTCTTTTCAAAAGACGAGTAAACATGTTTACTTCTTACTGTTTCTAAAAACGAAAACAATAAATTCTAACCTTTATGGTAATTAAGTGCTAAGGCACGCGTAGGAAATAATAATAGGAATAGTGTCACAAAAAAACGTTCTAATTTAAAAGATGCGAGTGACGTATGCGAATTGATTCATTGTAACAAAATATTTCAAATATAGGATTAGAGCTTTAATAAATATCAAAAGATAATCTCACACAAATTGACCTAGTCCCAAAGTATACAGTCAAAAGCATTGATTGAAACGGCCATTGCGCCAATTATAAATAAATAAATAAAATATTGTTTATTTGCCAAGAAACTTACATTCAAATATATTGCCTATGACCACCACACTAGGCTCAGCCTGTCACGTGGGGTCCATTTGTTATGATCACCAAGTACAAGTATAAGTACTGCGCTATTACTAATTACAGATGGCTTAGTTAAGATAAGGTAGTTATGGTAGGTAACACTAATTTACTAATTGTATAACACATCGATACTTAAAATTAATAGAACTTTTAAATTAAGAGTGTGTGTGTGTATGAGTGTGGTTGGGTGTGTGTTAGGAAACCCTAAGTATTTTTACAGCGTCATAATAAGCAATAGGCTGAACCCAGTTTGTCACAATTATTTTGGCTTCCGAAGCAGAGCAGTGTCTAAGGTTACACCTCCTGCTAACAATATTATAAGCATGTGGAAGTAGAAATTCAGGGAAACTTCTTGCGAAAGCCGATTTCATTCTGGGAGTTGGCAGCTTTAGCACCGCTTATAGGCATAATCATAATCATAAGTACAGTCACGAACATTAATTTAGGACCCATCTTAGGTCCAAAGTCAATCTGACATTCTACATCAATAAGGTTGAGTTTGTTATAAGTTACAAATGACTTTGAATCTCTAATGACATAGACGACGCCAAGCTTTTTTTTTAAATGGGTCAAATTTAACGTTCACGACTGTATATAATATTTTATATTAAAACTAGCGGCCCGCCAGTGGCTTTGCCCCGCTGCAAATTTCTGATTTTCCCCGTGGATTTTTCTTTTGTTTCTGTCATACAAACCTTTTCCTGACCATTACAAACATAACAAAAAAAAAAACAATTTGGTGGTGTCGTTCGGAAGTTATGCGCGTAGATACATATTACATTGTATATGTCAACTTGTTTGTACATCGTAAAATAATTTCTTACTTAAAAGACCTTTTCATAATTTGTCAGTATGAATATATTCATACTGACAAATTATGAAAAGGTCTTTTAAGGTATATTAAAAGGTATATATACCTTATTGTCGGTGGCATAGTGGCGAGTAGATATTTTTGACGTCTTGTGAACATGTATATATTTATGACTTCGACTGTACTATTGATACTAGGCAATGATAAATATACTTATATAAATAAGTATATTTAAGTTCCGATCAGTATGGTTTTCGAAAGAATAAAGGGACTAGAGAAGCTATTTTAGCTCTTAGATTAATAGTTGACAGGCGGTTAGATTTAAATATGGATACACACATAGCATTTATTGACCTAGAGAAGGCTTTTGATAAAATATATTGGAAGAAGATGATGTATATATAGCCTGCGTGGTGTTGGTGTTTGCTACAGGGACTGAAAGATTATTTGCGAACTTTATAAGAACCAGGAGACCATTATAGAAGTTGGAGAGGAAAAAGCAAAAGCAAAGATAAGGCAAGGGGTCAGACAGGGTTGTCCACACTCACCGCTCATATTTAACATTTTTATAGAAGATGCCATAAAAAAGGTAATAGATTCAGATTTGGGGAGAATTAAATTTAATGGTCAAAAAATTCATTTCATTAGGTTTGCGGATGATATTGCAGCATTTGCTGAAACCAACAGTCAACTACAAGACCTAGTTGTAAAAATGGAGGAAATTTTCAATCAGTTTGGACTTAAAATTAATAGCAGTAAAACTAAAACTCTTATAACATCTAAACATACAAGAAAACATAACCCAATCATTCTTAACAATAGTATAATAGAACAAGTAAACAAATTTAAATATTTAGGAAGTTTAATTACCAATGACACCAGATGCACCGCAGACATCATTCAAAGGATAGCCATGGCTAAAAAAGCCTTCAATAATAAGAAGCACCTGTTAAGAACTAAAATATCAAAAAACGCTAAAAAACGCTTAATTAAAATCTACATCTGGAGCATTGCGTTGTACGGTAGCGAGACTTGGACACTAACACAAAGAGATAGAGAAAGGTTGGAAGCGTTTGAGATGTGGTGTTGGCGAAGGATGGAAAAATATTGCTGGACGGAAAAGAAAACCAACGAAAAAGTTTTGAAGATGGTGAACGAGAAAAGATATATTTTAAAAACTATAGAATGTAGAAGAGGAAAGATGATGGGCCACTTGATGCGGCACGATAGTTTCTTTTTGAACATTTTGGAGGGTAAAGTCGAAGGAAAAAGAGGAAGAGGAAGACCTAGGCTCACATACTTTAACCAAATAAGACAGAAGGCGAATGTCGTGTCGTATCAAGAGGTGAAAAGGCTGGCACAGGATAGAGAAAAGTGGTAATTACTCCACCGACAAGAGCCTGGCTCTTAAATTTAATGATGATGAAATAAGTATGAATCCAAGAGATATTTGCCCATACCTGGAATCGAACCCTGGACCGTTAGCTTCGTAGGCAGGTCAATAATCACAGTAGGTATGTAATAAGTCGGCAAACATCGTGATTATAAGTAGAATATATAAAAACCAGGCAGGGCATATCGGACCATGCTTAATGTGTAGGACCCCGAAAACCGCTACCACAAACAGAAAATACAACAGCAAAAGAGCGTGTCTTCATGGCGATATTTTGACGATAAGCGAAGATTTTCGGCAATAACTTCAAAACATTAATCCAATCATGTTGAAAACAACATTCGTTGAAACTATACATTACATGTACTTTCACTCCTTTTCAATGTCCTCTTCCTTCCTTCTTCCCCTCCCTATCTTTCTGAAAGATTCAACTACATATCTGGCCTGCAGCAGCGGTCATCGCCTGCGTTCCAGCGCCAATCTTTCCCTTGCGGTTCCGTCAAATAAAACACGTTTCTATGCCAAATCCTTCACAGTCCGTGGTGTCCAACTGTGGAATGAACTTCCGTTGTCCTTAAGGCAGTCCCCTTCTGTAGTCTCTCTAAAGAGGAATTTAAAAACTTTGTGGCTGAATGAGTCGTGAAGTCAGGTTCCTATAATGATTAGAGTTGTTATTTATATTATATATTTATGTAGGTATATATGTATATGTATGTATATATGTATATATATGTGTGTATTATACATGTACGTTTATATTAGTTTATGTACTTGCTAATTTGTTTAAAATTTATTTATTTATTTATAAGTATCATCATTTCTTTTTACTTTTTGTGCAAACTTGTATGTGTCCAACCCCATGCATTGTCCTTACTCATTTGCTTCAGGGTTAGCTGGAAGAGATCCCATTTAGGGATAAGTTCGCCTTTGTACATTAATTTAGTATTATAATTGTAATATTTATATTTTTGTGCAATAAAGAGTTTACATACATACATACTATAAGCTCTACATTTTTGTATTATTTTTTTCATATTTCTCTGACACCACGGTTTAAATTAAAAGATAAAGGGGACCAGTCTCTGAGTACGGCGGTAATTTGGCAGTTTGGTCAACTCTGTCTTTCTGTTGTTAATGTTAAGTATGACATTAAGTCTACATCTTATCTTACTTAATAATTATTATTAAATATATATAAATCCGAACGTTTGGATGTTTGTTACCCAATCACGCCAGAACGTGAGCGGATCTAAATAAAATTTGGTAGAGATACATTATAGTAATTTACTCCCAAAAATTGGATAATTCACTAGGGAATAGCGATAAACGACTTCAACGCGGACGGACTCGCACGCAAAAGTTAGTTTACCATGTTTTTAGAAAATAAAGTTTCATTCATCAAAATATGAAATTTCATAAAAGTAAATTTTATAAATGAAGTGTTAATTATGTAAGTAAGTACCTAGGTACCTACTGGTTTTAGGACAGGGTACTCATGGCCTTTTTCGTTGCAAAGGTCTACTATGCCACCCCAAAGGAATTTATCAAAAATGTAATGCCTTTGTAAGTATACGATTAACAGAAAAATAATTCGTGGTACACGAACGACATACTAAAGTAATTGAATTACGATAGGAAAATATGACATAAAACCTTATCAAGTCGGTAACAATATTATCGTCGTGTCGGCGTAAAACTCTCGGTTTCTCCAGCCTCACCTACCATGAAATTAGCATATTTTACTCAGTCAACAGCAGTTAAAAACTTGCCAAATAAATAAGAAGTACCTACTGAAGCTATAGGTGAACTTGTCAAATCAAAAATTCACTGCCAATAAATGCCCGCGTGGTTTTTTTATTAATTACGTACCAAACTTACCAGTTATTAGTATTTTCGGTGGTGCTTTCTTCGCTCCATTGACACTGTAACTCCGAAAAATATTAACAGCGTTCGAAGTCCTGCACAACGTTCTCAACAGCATCTTATCCGGGAGGCTAGACGGCACGCTCGTGGCACGATAAATCACTGTGTAAGGCAACGGGTGACTGGCTTCAGCAGTATTGGGTCAGATCTCGTGCTAAGTGTAAGAAACTGGTTGTAGTCTTGAGGCTCTGCGTAAACGCAATTGTAAGCCGACAGAAACCAAACTAAAATTACCCTTAACTCGTCGGCAAACCTGCTATTTTGTCTAAACTTCAATTCTAAAGGTGTGTAGTGGGTGTGTCGTGTTGAATGTTAATTTTCGTCTTCCTCTTGACCTTCGGTTTTCGCACGTCGTGCTCAGTTAAGTATGTGATAACATTAGCATTCGATAACATTTTAATGTACCTTAAAGTACCGTTTTCGCTCAACTTTGTACGGGGAAACATTTTTTCTGACTTTACCAGGACAGACTATGCTCTCATTCAGTTAAGGTAGGTACCAAAATGTAGAGATAATAGGTAACATGCATTTTTTTTCTTACGCTCTCTGGAAAGTGCTATGAAAAAGAGGAAAAACTGTATACACGAAATAATTGTGGTGTAATTTTTTCATAAGATATTAACCTTTAAAAAGTCATAGTTCGGACCTCCTGCAAAAACACTAATCAAAATCGACGACAGGAATGATGTCACAGCTGTTGTTCCATGTTTAAAATATAACCTAGGACCAATATCGCCAATATAGTTTAAGCCAATATCGTTGCATTAAAATATTACGTAAATAAAATGAGGATGCCGAAAAAAACAATCTAAACATAGAAAAGAAGTTTTAAAATTTTAACAAGTTTTGATTCTATATAAAATCTTAATAAACGGGTCAAAAGTTAGTGTATTGCGTTTTAAACGATTTTTTTTACATTTTCTCCTAAATCGTATCAATGAAACTCAATTCAGATTTTCATGCATGTTCTCTATTGTGACCAAAATCTCGATTGAGACTCTACTCCACCAATAATCGGTGTCTTGAAACGTCGGTGGGCATTTTTAAGCCTCCTTAGCAACGGAATTACCACCACTAAGTATGTTTTGTTGATCAACAACTCAAGGCTAGCTAGTATTTTGCCGGCGCGTCGCGCTACTACGCGGATTCACGTCTAACTATTCCTAATTTAGCCTAAAACCATTTTTGTTTCAACATTCGCATTCGTGATGTTAATACCCGTATTTATAGACACGTAAAGTAATCATGTTACTTAAGCAAAAGTAATGACTTAAAAAACGATATTTGTACAGTAAACTCGGGTTATTTTAGCCCTAGAGGGTAATATTGCCCACCCCGAAAACCATCTATAATATTTAATTATTTTGTTAAATGACACATCAGGACTAAGCTACTTCTATGGTTCTAAAAATATTTAACCAATTGAAGATGTAATACCATTAAAATACTTATAGTTTTAAGGGTGGGCAATGTTACCCCCTAGGGCTAAAGTAACCCGAGTTTACGTACCTATTACTTTTGACATTACTATTACTCAAGTAATTACTTTTCTTGTTAACTTGTTAGGGTTAACTGGGTCCAGAACTGGGTTTTCCGATTTTCACTTTTGATTTATTCTGTTTACTGATTTACTCTACTCATTTGACATTGGCGACTTCATACGCGTATAAATCAGTTCCCGAGGGAATAGCGATATGAAAGGTAGCCTATTTGTTAATCCAAGGTATAAGCTGTTTTCATTCCAAATTTCATCTAAATCCGTCCAATAGTTTTTGCGTGAAAGAGTAACAAACATCCATCCATACTTACAAACTTTCGCGTTTATAATATTAAGTAGGATTCATTGGTTTTTGATGTTTAAATGTAATTTAATTACTAAAACTAAAATGGTTACTTTTGATTTGTCTGAATGAAAGTCATCTCATAAGGGCTCCGTTTTCGGCATTTGTTGCAGAACACTCAAATATCGGGAACAACCTGAACGACGCTCAGTACCTACCAATTTCACCATATTACGATGTTAAATTTAATCAATGTTAATCGACTGTTAGTTCATACATTTTGACAATTGTTAACGCTCTATTATCAGCTTTCGTTTGGTATCATTTTTTAAAAGATATTCTGAATAGGTCAAGAGATACTTGGCGGAGAACCCAAACGTGCAGCTTGAGTCGATTTTTATGCTCGCGAGTGTAGTCTGTTAAGTAGTTAACATTGTAAGGTGAAATTAGTACCTACTCAATCTCCCAGGTAAAATAAGTTATGTTGGGTAAATAAGTGTTGTTAGTTAAGTTGCCAGTGTTTTTTTTAAATAACACCTGAGAGTGTAATTGACACAGTTTAAAGGGTTCCACTCGTGGATAACCTCCTGTACACCAATTTGGGACCAGTTAGAGGAGCGCATTTTTGAGTTAATTAGCGTGTCACGGGCATATGGTGACGTTCGGCGTTCGGTCCAAGCCAACGGTTTCTGACACGCAAAAAAACCACGTCGGACGCTCGAATTGAATTGTAGGCACGTGTTAAAGTTATTCTATACACATACATTAAACTAGGAATAGGTAGTTCCACGAGAGTTGAGATGAATGATTACACACATAGCTACAATTAGTACCTACTGATTGCAAAAAAATTGAATGAATGAAATTAGAGAATTGTTCTACACAATACTTAACAAAATAGTTTAAAGAAACTTTTTGGTCTTTCTTGCTGTTCACTGTTGAACTTGCTATCGGTACAATATATGAACAGTAATTTCAAAGTCCCGATGTCATTACATGACAGTGTTGTTGTATGCGCGACTTCAACTCTCCCGCCTAGAGTAAATAATCATATCATACGACATCGTTTTTGGTCGGAAAGTTTCGTATTTGTTTTGCTTTTTCAGTAAACTTTAGTTCCCATTGATAAGCTTTATTATTGCAAAAGCCAGACGAATATGAAATGTCCAACCAAATACGATGTATTACGAGTATTATCTCGTATACTATTTTCCGTGTTCTGATTTTTTTTGGTGTTTAATAAAGAGTATTTGTATTGTTGTATTGTATCTTTTACCTACATCTGCGCCTGTATTCCGCTGGGGAAAACCAAATACCTAAATCAAAAAGAAATCGAGTAATATTTGTATGAACATAGGTTATAATATAAATGAGTTAAAAAAGCCGGTCACGCGCGAGTCGGACACGCGCACCGGGGGGTCCATGCAAATTTATAAGGTTGTAAAATTATATTGAGGGACAAACTTGACTTTGCCGTTAAAAAACTGTTTTCTCGATACATCGACATAGGTCACGTTTACTTTACCAACTGCAAATAAGTATTCAACCGCGAATAATATTTATTTTGTGATGAAGCTACAAATTTATGATTCACGGATTTTTTCCTTTACTTGTGCTGTAAGACTTTCCTTGTTGCCAAATTTCAGGATTCTAGGTCTACGGGTCACCCTATACAGTTTGATTCCCTTGAGAGTGTCGAAATATGCGTTTTTTGAGGCATAAACGGCCGTACCTTTTTTTACGTTGACATAGAAGTTTGATTTTTGACACATGTCGATAGTACGAGTACTTAAACTTACTATAGATCGACTACTTCAGAATCAGAATGCTTGTCGAATTTCCCTTTCCCGGCTTACCCGGCTAATACCAAAGAGAACCCATAGTACATATTAATAATGCATAATTTAATACAAAAATAGCGTCTTTATACAATATCAGAACAATATCGCTAATAATGTAGCCACACTCCATACTGCCGTTTAGTAACTGCTCTAAAATGACATCCAAGTTTAATAACCACTCATTTATTTGTTGCATGTCTTTCAAATTACAAGGCACAATTAAGCGACATGCCAATTGTATTGTCCGCGCACGCCAAACACCTTCCTCGTAACTACATACATAGTAAGATTTCATCGAGATAGTACCAAAACATTCCTTATTTTGCAATTTGAGAGGCAAAGAACAGATAAATAAACAGAAACTTCATGGCTGACTCCGAAGAATGTGCTAATCAATAATAGCCAATACAGGCAATATATACGCGCCTATACGGACAGATTTTCTGAACTGTACTTTAAAAATAGAATAATTAATAATAATATTTTGAACCTGCGACGAGAAATTAACCCCTCGTTCTGCCTACTATTTTGAGGTACCTAATCATACGTGCCGACCACATGAATCATAAATAGCTATGTTTAGTTAAGTTTGCAACAGAACAGATTATATTATGCTTCTTCCCGTTTCACAGGCGCTACTAACATATTATCGATATTTCACTAATAAACACGCAAACGAACTTGTTTATAGCTAACAGTTTCTACCTAACTACGCATCTGAACTCTAAGCTCGCCGGTTACGTGCCGCGGCATGCGCCACAATGGTGAAAGATAAGTTACTTGGTGCGCATCGAGCTGTGAACCGAAAGTCTGGTGTTTACATGCGAAATAGACTTTGCATCCCAGTTTGTGTCTGGCCACCACGAGGTTCGCTCGTCCCGGGATTGCTTACAAGTGTCAATTAGAGTTACGTCACTGATCAGTGTGCTGCTAAGGTTTTGCCGCTCTGTTTATTTTTTTAAACTTTGGCCAAGGATTGAAAGGATAATACCTGGTATTAACTTTTAGTAATTCGTATATAGACTAGTAGAGCTTTAGTTTTAATTCATATAAACTAGGCCGACAATAGGACAAAAGAGAAATTATACTTATTTATACGAGTACAAGTTGTGCAAGCAATGACACTTGTGGACCCATGCGTGCAGCATCTTTGTAGTTTTCCCTATCCATTAAAAAGTAATAAGTAGTTTTTATAGTGGCATATTTAATTAGCAATTGTTTACAAGTGTACTCAAAAAGTAGTTACTGACGTACTCTTCACTCGTTCATTTTTAAACTTGTGTAAAATCGTCATCAATAAGGAACGACATAATCTTCTTAACAGACTCTGAGCGTGACCGTGTTGTTGTACTAATAAAATAATATAACTATAATAACTAATCCGAGATAGAAGCCCCAGGGCTATAGTTGCCCCGATTGTAATTAATTACTCTAGTTTCGCGGATGAATAGCATGATGCCATTTTCAACCACCAAGCACTAAGTTGACCGTGTACCATGTCTCTGTGCGATTGCACGGAATACAAAATGCGATCAGTTTCTACGGGATAAATCTCCTGTTTCTCGGTGGGGCATCTATCCCAAACGTAATTTACATTGATTAGGCAAATATCCCCTATGTGTCCCAAAATATAGAAGCCATAAAAAATAAAGTAACTATTTAGCTTTTTGTACTGATTTTAAATAATGTAGCAACTATCCTGGATTTACCCTACATGTATTACATAACTTACATACCTAAGTAGAAAATAGAGCGCGTAGCCGCGTTACTTACCAACACAGTTAAAAATCCATGTAGATATCTCAATTACATTTCTAGACAATATGCATGACAGCATTGAGTAACTAACTTTAACACAAGCAGTTTTTTGCAATTTTCTTCAATAAATGAGGCCTTTCGTTCTCTTAACATCGTGCATGTCACATATAAATAACACAAAATGAAAAGGACCTCCCCGCAAAGTTATGACTTTAAGTTCCTGTGAATATGCCGTAACTTGAAATCGGTTCCGGAACCTCTAGTTAATGGGTAATTTTGCTACTGAGCCAAGCGGAGAACTGTGTCAAACCTACTACCGTTTAATATTTGGAACTGCAAGTACATAACTTTTCTAGGGAGTTGCAGTAGTAGATGATATTGCAATCATTTTTCTTAACTGTTATGCTATCCAGCTAGGGTAGGCATTAGTAACCTGATGGATGTCTTCCTCAATGCCTAAAACCAAAAGTATTCAAGCAATGTGTCTTACCTACTCCTACTTATGATTTGTAGACGGGATTTTACACAAAGTGCGAGTAACATACATAGGCATGAAGCGGGCTATGCTGGGAATGTCCCTTGTAGATGTGTCGGTGGGGGGACACTTGGCGAAGCGAAATAATGGCAGAAGGACGACGTTGATAACTGAATAGTGGCCAAGATCTGTGGCTAGACAATCTTCTCGATGAGTGGACGCAATCCATAAAACGGCAATGGGTTTGATTAGCGAGCGAGGAGTGTGGCGTGTTAAGGAAGAAATAGGAAGAAGCCTATACCCAACAGTGGGTGAATATAGGCTGATTGGATGGATTAATGAAAGAGCTAATGTCGGGGAATAACCCTCGTATCTAACCCAACCCACTAAACTAAAACTTCTTGCGCATTCTCGTACGTTTTTAACAGGATATTTTATCGAAGAAGGGTCATTTATCTAGGTACACTGTATTTTCCCGTATTGTCAATGTTGTGACAGCTCTTATATTAAACGAGACAGACGGCCGAGTTAAAAACGATACGATAACAATAGTTGTGAAAGCCTGTATAATTAGGCTAATACGGCTTTAACCTGTATCCCAACGTAGTTTAATAGAATATCACTTGCCAACTACGAACCGTTAACTATAAAGATCAAGTAACATAATGTATAATTTTCCGCATTGCTCCTTCTGTATGTAGGATGACAGTTGGGACAGTTAGAGATAAGTTGTGTAACTGTACCGTAATGATGACTCGTCTTGCTGGGTGGGTACTATAGTTACTATATAGTTATGGTGCAGAAGTATGCCCATCCTTTCCCTTCGGTGCTATTGTTAACCGGTGGTATTGTTCGGTGTTGTTGTAATATATATATTTACATACATTGCCTGTGTACATATATACAGGTGCAATTAAGAGCTTAAATAAGTACAATGTATGTAAATATATATATATATATATATATATATATATACTAGCGACCCGCCAGCGGCTTCGCCCGCTGCAATGTTTTTTTTTGCACTTAGGGGTATGAAAAATAGATGTTGGCCGATTCTCAGACCTACCCGATATACACACAAAATTGTATTAAAATCGGTCCAACCGTTTCAGAGGAGTTCAATAACGTACACCGTGACACGAGAATTATATATATATATATATATATATGATTGATGATGATTGATGGTTCATAAGTTCAGAAGATGAAAATGGAGAAAAAGTTAACTAATTTCTCCGAAGGGTTAGTTTTTCTTTTGATTAGAATATTACCGTTATTTAGCTCACGGTTTCACCTTAAACAAAGTCAAAATTTGAGCTCAATTATATTGAATCTGTGTTGTATTGTATTCTGTTCGCTATTTAGTACTATCTACCTACGTTATTAAGGTAAATGCGTACTAATTACTTAACCGCGATTATTCTAATGTAAAAAAATATACATAACGATTTACATGTACTCACTGCAAAGAACACTTGTAAAACGCATGTACCTATGTCCTATCGGTCACACAAAGTATTGACGAGATAAATTAACCGGAGCTCTCAGTCTGTTATTTCTGTGAAAATATTATAACCCAAGTGTAAAAAAACTGATAATATGACGTTTTAAGATGCCGGGAAATCGAGAGTACGTAGATTGACCTACATCAACAAAGCCAAGCAACCTCCGAATTAGGGACATTGTGTAACCTCCGCAAGAACAATCGTTAAAATAACAATAAAGTGTGTAAACGCCGTAGATCGCCAATAAGAACAATAGAGCCAGTGAAAGTGCAACGGCCACCGGACCAGCTCGGCATTGTTTCCCGCTACTCATTGTGCTAGGGTCCTTGACGCAATCAGTATATGCTAGGACGTCTTATAAACGTGATTTATTTGAAACATTTCGGTACTGTTGCATTTCCGAAACTATGAGACTAGCAGTTAGCAAAATAACGAATACCCAAGCCTTGCTACCTTACGCAAGCATAATATTGATTCTAAGTTCTTGTTGTTAACACTATTTCGACGGGTTTAGCCACATTGTGATTCCATATCCCCGCGCGACCCGTTGAGCCTAGTTGGTAGTGACCCTGCCCGTGTAGCTTGCGGTCCCGGCATGGGCAAATATTTGTGTGATGAGGACGAGTGTTTTCGCAATTTATTCATTCATAATCATAATATATTTACGAGAATATTATTTATGTTATTAAGAACCAAGACACTTTTATTAAGAATTGCGAAATTCATAATTTGAATACTTGAAATAAAAATTAAATTGGCATTAGAAAATTTCTGGTCCGTAAATTATAAATCGTTTGTAGGTCAATGCATTCATTTCTATAATAAATACCCGACGTAGTGTTAAAGTTACAATTTTCAGTACTCAAAAATTTGTTGGTTTAAAGCTAGGGTCGAGGATTATCTAACAAAAAATGCTTAGCCTAAACTAAAGCCTGACAAGTTTCTATTTGGCCCTATTTCAATACAAGTTTGTATTGAAATAGGGCCAAATAGAAACTTGTCAGGCTATACAATAACATAATGCGTTGTCATTCATAACAATGTTAACATTGTATCTTGTCTAGAGGACACGGTTTCTGTAGGAGAACGTATCGAAACATTTCAATTATTTTTATCATTGTTTTTATTTATTTGCTTTTGTGATTTTTACAAGTTTTTACGTTTTCCCTCCTTATATTCAATGTTTTAAATAATGCTAGGTTAAGTTCTATCATTGTCATAAGCAAAATTATAAAAAACAAGTAACATAATATAAAAGTTCGTTGTAGCTTTGATCAATGTTTTTATGACGTATTAAAAAAAAACTACTTACTAGATCTCGTTCAAACCAATTTTCGGTGGAAGTTTGCATGGTAATGTACATCATATATTATTTTTACATTTATCATTCCCTTATTTTAGAAGTTGCGGGGGGGGGGGACACACATTTTTCCACTTTGGAAGCGTCTCTCGCGCAAACTATTCAGTTTAGAAAAAAATTATAATAGAAACCTCAATATCATTTTTGAATACCTATCCATAGATACCCCACACGTATGAGTTTGATGAAAAAAAAATTTTTGAGTTTCAGTTCTAAGTATGGGGAACCCCAAAAATTTATTGTTTTTTTTCTATTTTTGTATGAAAATCTTAATGCGGTTCACCGAATACATCTACTTACCAAGTTTCCACAGTATAGCTCTTATAGTTACGGAATAAAGTGGCTGTGACATACGGACGGACAGACGGACAGACATGACGAATCTATAAGGGTTCCGTTTTTTGCCATTTGGCTACGGAACCCTAACAAGACCATGTACTACAAACATAAAAATCAACAAAGAATAACTAGGTACCTAATATTCTATTTAAAGTCAATTGACTTAGTTTTTTAGTAGGTATAAACACTTTAATCGCCTGTATCTCAAGAACCAATGATGTCTTCATAGTCGTGATAGTTTCCCTTTCAAATTCGTTATATTTGCTTTAAGTTTTTTTCAGATTTTTAGTATTTGTAGCTGTAGGGGCTGGAGGGGAGGGGGCGGGGCCACTTGAGTCTAACAAAAATTAGCGCTTTAAAGCTTAATATTTCATAAACGATTACTTGATCGAAAAACTGAAAAAGTCCTATCCAACGACACTCAGCACTTCTTATAGGGTAGACGAGAAAAAAAAATACATACAATTATTATTGTTACATTTTATTGTACCACTTTGTTGGCGTGACTAATATGCATATTCATGCCAAATTACAACTTTCTAGTACTAAGAGTCTCTGCGCTAGGCAGTGGACGGACGGACGGACGGACGGACATGGCGAAACTATAAGGGGGAGTTTGACTACGAAACCCTAAAAATGAGTTACGGCTGAGTTACTTGCTGCGTTTCTTCTCAGCAGTGGTCTTCCCTTGGTAAGCGCTGGTAGATTTTGACGTGTAAAGAGAAAGAACCCGTGCGGCCTACTCACTGAATAAACAACTTTCATATTTTTTTCTGAGACTTGGATGTTTTCTATGTATTTAAGTACCTATGTATTTCACTATATATGTAAGTTTACCGTTATCTATATTTGCCCATAGTACAAGCCTAGAGCTTACTAAGGCTAGATCAATTTGTGTGAGATTGTACCCTGACATTTATTTACTTATTTATTTATATTATTATTTTTAAAAGAGGCTCGGCTTCCAGGGTGGCTGCACGTTATGCAAGAGTTTTTTTAACGATCGGTAACTCTTTCTAATCCCAGAACGAAAAACGCACTACATGAATGCGCACCATAAACATGACCTTATTTATCTTTCAGATGAAACAACGTTGATACATCCTAAAAATCAATGTAGTAAATGTAATAAATATAATGAGTGACACAGAAGACTTAGAGAAATGCTACTTGAGACTAACAGAGCGTGCTTATGGCTGGCCGTCCTAATATCAGCAGTATCCGGACAGAATGCATGTCCAGCCCCGGAGATCATCCTTCCATGCATTTGCACTAATCGAAACGAAGATATACAAATATGGTAAGTAAAATTAAATGTTAACAATGTGTTAATGTGCGACAGTCTAATGACGCTAAATATTTGATTGCAGGTGCACGCACAGCGACTTGCCGCAAGTCTTGAAAGGCGTACAGAAAATAGGAGAAGTCATCAAAAAACCCATCGATGAATTGATTATAGAAAATAACTATTTACCGTCTCTACCGGGAAAAATATTTCAAAATGTCCAGATCCTTAGACTTATGCTGCGCCACAATGGATTGGAAAGACTATCTGTGGCGTGGCTGGAAACTCAAGAGACCAACTTAGTCGAAATATTTATAGTAGAAAACGACTTAAAGAATATTCCACCGGAGAGTTTAATGAAACTACAAAACCTTCAAGCTATAACCATTCAGTCGCACAGTCTTAAAAGAATACCACCACTAACAGGAATGCCTAGATTACGCTATGTCAATATTCAATCGGGGAGCTTAAATGCTGTCAATGAGCACACATTCGAAGGGTTATCTAACGTCGAGAGACTTTTTATAAAAGGTAGTCCTAATCTACGGGTTATAAAAGAAAATGCAATATATAATTTACCGAAACTGAAAAAACTAGATATCACAGACTGTGGCATCAGTGTCATTCATATGAGAGCTCTCTCTCTTTTACCGATGCTGAGCGAGCTCTCGTTCAGCAATAACAGAATAACGGATGCATCAATGGTAGGCAGAGCTACGCGGGATTTGCCAGCGTTGTCTACCTTGAATCTTAACCACAATGCAATCGATAAGTTAAACGAAGGTGCTTTTGTGGACCAGGGAATGTTGGAAAGTGTATTCTTATCGAACAATAATATTAATATAATACATCACGGAGCCTTTCATAGAGTTCCTAAACTTAAAATAGTTGATTTAAACTATAACAATATAAATAGAATTCACCCAGAGTCATTTCTACAACAATCGGGTAGCGGCGTCGAAGAGCTAAACCTCATTGGTAATCAAATAACGCACATTTCCGAATTCAGAGCCTTGCTTGACGCTTTACCCCGGCTGAAGTTTCTAGATATGAGTGAAAATTTGCTCCAGGAGATTCCACAAGGTGCTTTAAGAGGTCATCCAAGTTTAGAACGATTGCATTTAAATAAAAATAATATTAAATTTATACAGGCTGATGCGTTTATGGCCATGCCAGCCTTGAGGGAATTGCATCTAAGTAACAACTCCTTAACTGATTTTAATGAAGGCCCCTTTTGGAATTTGCCAGCATTGAAAGGGTTGGATTTATCAAGTAACTTCTTCCAACGTTTACAACCAAAGCTTCTCTATAATTTACCATCTCTCAGAAGAATTAATTTGTGCAATAATCGACTGACAATGATCGATCCGATTACATTTATGGAGTCTCCTTTATTGGAGTATGTCAATATATCAAGTAACATCTTGGTATCAATACACCCTGCAACTTTTAGAAACTTAGCCAGTCTTTACGAATTAGACGCTAGTTACAACAGATTAATAGAATTTGTGCCTGGCTTGCCAAGAGGTTTGGAGAATTTGTATTTGCAACGAAATCAAATCACTAGTCTACCTGTTCCACCCTCCCCTGACATAGATCTACCTTCACTTAGAACATTAGATATTTCAAATAACGGCATTCAGAAAATGCCTCGAGGCAGCATGAAAATGCTTCATAATCTGCGACGACTTTACATGAAGCGTAATGGTTTAAGACAAATAGACACATCAACATTCGGCGACCTGGAAAAGTTAGAAATACTTGATATTGGAGAAAACCAGATTATAACAGTTCACCCGAAAAGTTTTAGCAACCTACCCCATCTGAAACAAGTTAATTTACACGGTAACACGATAGAGAGTTTTGACTTCATGGCAGTCCAGGACAACGCCGTTCTATCTACTCTTGACTTCAGCAAAAACAAATTGAAAAGTATCAGCCCAAATATAGTCAATAGGGCGCTAGATATAGAGACACTAAATATTTCATCTAACAATCTTGTAGAGTTACCTATTTCTTTGAACATGCTACCTAAATTGAAATTATTGGATGCTAGTTTTAACAATATAAAGTTTTTTGACGGTAATTCGATAAATAATATACACACTTTGAAGGAGATGAACATGGTGAACAACAAGATAACGGAGCTGCGCTCGGGGAGTTTTGAGGATCTCAGGGACTTGGAGACATTACATTTCGAAAGTAACCATATCGAAGTTATTCATTCGAAAGCTATAGTTAACCTTCCGAATTTGATTTCAATATATCTGAGCAGAAACCATATTATAGATTTACCTGATAGAGTTTTTTCAAACCTTCCTAAATTAAGG
This sequence comes from Acleris holmiana, assembly GCA_949316455.1. Classification (NCBI taxonomy): domain Eukaryota; kingdom Metazoa; phylum Arthropoda; class Insecta; order Lepidoptera; family Tortricidae; genus Acleris; species Acleris holmiana. The sequence goes on along the minus strand of OX438763.1, from coordinate 7,542,572 downwards.
ATAATAGAAATGCAAGGGAATCGAATACAATACATATCTTCGCGAGCTTTTGAAAACCTGCCTCTGGTTCAATATGTGAATATGAGCAATAACCAGCTAACAAGTATAGACAATTCTGGTCTTCGACAGCTTTTGTCTTTGGAAGTGCTGGACTTGAGCTTTAATAAGCTAAATAAGATAACCAGATCATCCTTTCAGTACATGGAGTGGCTTGTAGAGCTGAATCTAGACAACAACCTGATATGTTACATTGGTGGTCAGCCGTTTGACTTTATGCCAAGACTTAAGGTACTCTCGCTGCAGCATAACAGATTAACATCTGTTGCTGAACCTACGTTCGCGAAACTTAGGAACAATATCGCCATTTTGGATATTGATGGTAAGTAAAACAGGAGTATTAATACAAGGCGGAAAAAACATGGCGTTCGTCATTTCCACCCTGTATACATATATTTTATAATATAACATTTACGGTGGTAGTTTCTTACTTTTGTTTAACTTACAGGCAACCCGCTAATTTGCAATTGTAGGATAATTTGGCTGAAATCCTGGTTGGCAGAATCATCATCCGTTGGGCCGAAATGTGCTGATGGGACCTACGTGAAAGGAATGCCATTCTCAAGAAACGATTGCGCAAATACCCCACCCGTGGAGGAAGATCTGAAATCTTGTGTAGCGCTCGAAAACGAGGCGCTATTGCCTAACCTTGCGACATCACAAGTATTTTCTACAATGGATAAAATAAAGGACTACACTACTCAAATAAAAAATAACTACCACATAAACAAACTTAACAGACCATCCCCAGAGGAATCGGAATACTTTTACGATGAATATGTCGATTATCCATACAACGAGACTCTTATCGACGGCCTTAACGAGATAAATTCGCCACAAAATAAGAATAAGTCCCATTACACTACTGGTGACACGCCTACGCTTTATGCTGAAATGAAAAACACAACTAATAAACCTACGCCTGCCACCACAAGCGCGCCAAGCGGTGGCTTCACGTTTTTCGGAATGCCTCTCCCATCTATCAATATGGGACAATTGCTGAACACCGGACGCAAAATAGACTGGCCAGAAAATAAAAACCAAAATTCTGGCAACAGATATCAAGTACAGGAACCTCCAAAGTTCGAGACAGGGGGATTTTCACCAATGCTTCCAACAACAGCTAGTGGATTTAAGCCAATTACAAATCCTAATATGAATATTTCACATGATGTGATCAATAACATGGATAGTGAAAAGTATAGTGCAAAAGGCAGTGTCCAGCAGAGCATGCTAGAATCTTCAACAAAGCCAACAGTGAGCACAATTCAAAAGAACATAACTCATCAAAAGATGAAAAGTGAAATTCATGAGCTTCAAGCCTATCTTAACGATGATAACAGTACACATCTAGCTTACAATAGGACAAAAAATATTGAAGAGCAAAAGATAGAACCTAATAATATTAGCAGATATAATTTGATGGAATCCAATTTAACAGTGAACCATGTGACGGAAAAAGAGGGAATACTGATAACTACAGACATAAGCAATGATATGTCTTTACAAGTTTGGTTAGAAACAAGCACTACACCTTTTCCTGTACCAGCTGTGACATCAAAGCCTCATTCAAAGAAACACATAGAGAGCAACCAGCCTACTGCTCTCTCAGCTATTTTAATACCAAATAATGAAGAGCTAGCAAGACGCAACTACACTAAAAGGCCAGCTACAATAACTAAAGTGAACATGCCTCATGCAGACCACTATGAAAACCAGGACAATTACTTACCGGTTATAAATAGAGAAGCTAAAACCAGATTCTCTGAACAGTCAAATTTTGGAAACACTAAAACAAGACAAGCAGATGACCGTGACTGGTATTATAAAAATTATAATAATTCTAATTTAGAGCCATATATTGCACCCGGTGTGCTTAATTCTGAAGGCAATATTGTAATGATTAAGGTTACTGTAGTTTTAGTTGGATTATATTTAGATTTGTCAATTTAGCTCATGTCCATGACAATGTGTAGTTTTAGATCGGAAAAATTAAATGTGCTCAACGGCAAAATAAAACATGTTTTATTGATGTCTGCTTAAGTAGCCTATAGTATTGTATATTTGAGGTAATCTAGGGTGATCTCTGTGACAGCTTGTGTATATTTATAGTACACTTGCTTAGTAAATTAAATATCGACGGTTAACCACCAATACCTCCTAACTGTCATTTTTAATCAAACAACTTTTTTCGCAATTCGTGACAATTACCACCTAACGCACACAATAGAAATATCTCCTATGTTAAATAAAGTATTTTTGTGGTGTTTTTTTATCCTGGCAATACCTGATCGAACCTAAAGCTAAGTTAAATTAGTTAAGCTTTTTGTGTCTACTGTAAAGTTTTAACATATTGAGATAGGAGGGATTGGCGGTTAACCGTCGATATGAGTATGTATTTGAAATAATGAAATACATCTGTCACTAAATAATATCCACTTACAAGAGCAAAGGCTGAAAGATTCTTTAAATGTAGCAGATATTGCATGTCTTTTTTTATAAATTGCAAAAAGGGGCATCATATCAGGTGAGCCCTTACCTTATGTTACCCAAATTCAATTTATTTATTTATTAGGTATTTGCTAACAATAATTTAATAAATAAAACAGTATAACCTCCTAAGGCCTCTCATACAAAAAAATGTACATAATATGTTCATTAGAAAATAGACCAATTGCAAAGGAAATAACATAGGTTTTCCTTTGTTTTTATGTGGAACCATCAAACTAGAAAATTGACTCTATTACAAATGTAATAGGTTCATATTCCATTGGCAAATTTTGTCGTATAGTGGGTCTTAGGAGGTCAAATTTCAGTTTTATAAGTCGTCACACCCATGCCAAAGTCGCAAATCTGCAATTTGACTTCAAAAGACAATGACGGAAACGCCACTTGGTAAAACAGCGAATCTGCTATTCTTATTTTGAATCGAAGTGCAGATTCGCGACTTTGGCATGGGTGTGACGAAGTATTAAATTAAACACAAAAAAAAACTATCCATCAGTAATGAGGAGTGAATGTAGCAAAATCAAATAGAGCATTATGCATAGATCAGCCCAGTTATAGTTTTTTTTGACATATTGTCTTGCTGTTATTTAACTGATGGTTAATTAAATTGTAATTGAAAATTCAAGCACACTCAATCACTAAAACATCAATCAATAACAAAAACATTTATAATAATAAACTTTCAATTTCACTTAAATTAGGAATCAGACAAGCAAATTAATTAAATAAACAGTGTGTAGCGGCAAAATCATATTATTTTATTAATAATGATAACATACTTATATTGTAGCAACTATTCCTTAAAACAGTCTCAGCATGTCAGCACTCAAGTTATTAGATTCTAACTGTTATAATTTGACTTGACAGAAGGGCGTGGAGCTAACCCCATGTGCTTCTGTTTAGTCCACAAGAGTAAATACTCTTTTACTGAACAAATGTCCTGGTGTATCATACACCAGGACATCCATGCACTTATTTCTCTAATAAGTCCATGGGAGTGTCTATAAATAACTTGACATTGGTTAAATTCACCTTAACAGGAGTGGAGCCTTAGGTTAAAATTAGAATTATAAGTTTTACAATCAAATAAAAACAATATTAGCCAAGCAGTTCAAAATGTTTTCTGAACTTCTCTAGTGCCCTGTACCTATGAGAAATTGTATTTTTAACTTCTTTTGGCAATTCACCATAAGTCTGTTCAAAGCCATCTGGTTGAAAGATGCAATCCCAGCCAAAGTCTCTGCTTCCTTTTGGTTCAACAATTTTTCCTTTAGTTCTTCCTTGAAATAATATAACATCAGCATCAGCATCAGCACACTCTCCCTCGCAATACGCAAAAGTGCAGACTGCCTCAGCCGATTTGTCTTCCCATCCAGCTAGTAATTTAGTTAAACCTTCTGGTTCTAGCTTATCTAAAAACCACTTAATGTACGGACCGGGGAGGCCTTTCAGTGCATTGAAACACAGACTAGTATCTTCAACAAGCACAGGTTTCTTTAGGCGGCGGGCGGCCTCCTGACACTTCTTGATAGAGATTTCGTCGATATCACCTTGCAGTTCGGGCAAGTCCAGATTATGGCTAATCAATTCCATGGGAAATGATTTACCAAGAATAGCCCGGAGTTCTTCTAGTTTTTTGGCATTGCCGGTCACAAAGGTTAACGTCCGCTGAGACATAGTAGTTACGTTATTATTGTACCTATGTATGGCGCAATACACTCGTAAAACAGGGACGATGGGGATACGTCGCGCTAAAAACCAAGACACATTAATGGTTTCAACAGCATGTAAAGTGATATTTTAATTCAAGTTATTTAATGTTTTGGTTTGTAATACCTACATTATCTTCTCCTTCTAGGTTATGTGATTGAAGATGAATAAAATCTTTTTTACTTCACAGTTGACTTTGACGTCTTTGACTGACATTTTATCAACATAACATTTATAAATCATGTTGTCACCAAAAGTCAAATAGCCGTGCACTATCGCACTATCCAACCTCAACATCAAAGAGAATATAATCACTACGTTTTTCTCGACATTGGCAGAATCATCAAAACATTTATGGGGCCATTATATTCCCAAAATTGAATTGAATTTAAATCATGTTGTTGTAGATAACCAACCGATTTCGACATAAAAGAAATGATTGAATATTAATCATCCAATTATATACCTACTATTATAACCACAACTCCGTTGTAGTTTCTAATTTTGCCATCGAAATGTAACAAAAAATCGGAATATAACATTTTCTAGTATTTTATCAAAGTTAATTGTGGTTTTAGGACATTTTTGTTGACCTAATATTCTACTACGATTACCCATAATTTAGAATATAGGCTTTAAATGGCAATTTTGTGGGTACGGTACGGTACCTTCTATGGTAGGTTTGACGGTAGGTACTGAAACGTTACTAATTTATTATAAGCTTGTTACAAAGTAAGCTTTCTAGCTACCGATTTTTATGGTAGATTGTAGTGATGCACACACAAATGTACTTGAGACTTGTATAATATATTATACTTATTATCTACAGTCATGCAATAAATATATTTTGATTTTGATTTTGATTTCAAAGTTTTCAAGTGAAGAAAAGTGACCTTGAATGACGTTCCTTATGTTTTTGGTCCCTTTCTCAAAAACTGCAGATCACGTTAAAGAAAGGGACAAAAAACATAAGCGACGTCACTCGGTTACTTTTCTTTGCTTCAAAACGTTGTTTCCGTGCACCTCCAGTGTCATCATAATAATATTAATAATATATAAGCTTCTTGTAGTATCCGTAGTATCTCAGTAGTCAGTGTTTAAAACGTAATTTCGTACAAGACTTTTGGCATTGTAAATATTAAAGTTATAGTTTTTAATGTACTTTTAATTTGTTATAATACCGCAATTCGATATTAGTGTTAAGTTGAACGATTTGTTAAATGTATTTGATTAAGCAGTTGGCCCTAGTAGCCAAAGCTCACAAAAAAAAGTAATTTCGTACCTACATTGTATTTTTTTCCATCGACAAGAAAATGATGACTGTCAAATTTTAGTTTTGATTAGCGAATTTGGCCGCTGTGTTGTGTTGGAGAATTAATTATTGTCGTAGCTTTGTTTGATTTGTCGTTTATAAATTGCCATCGGCAATCATTGTCGTTCAAGTTTATATTTTAGTAAAGCAGATCACGTCAGTGTAAAGATGCCTAGTCAGGAAGTAGTAACCACGAAAGTGGTGGTTCACCCGTTAGTTCTGCTCAGCGTCGTGGATCATTTCAATCGTATGGGAAAAATTGGTAACCAGAAACGTGTCGTCGGTGTCCTTCTTGGTTGTTGGCGAGCTAAAGGCGTTCTTGATGTTTCGAACAGCTTTGCAGGTTAGTAATCTAAATAGTAGTTATTGCTGTCTCATTCTGTTCTTTCTTCAGATCTACCTTTTACAAAAAGAGTTGATTATTTAAACAATGTTTCTCTAGTTCCAACACCAAGTGAAATGTTATAAAAGTCAGTGGCAAGTAATTCAGGTAAATTTGTAATGTGCGGTCTTTTACTTATGTTGATTTTTATTACGTACTTGCCATATTATTATATTATTACTAGCGACCCGCCAGCGGCTTCGCCCGCTGCATTTTTTTTAAATTTTATGTAAAAAAAAAAAAAACTATAAAAAGTATCCTATGTCACTTCTAGTGCCTCCCAGAATATTTGTGCAAAGTTTCATAATGATTCGACAAGTAGTTTTTGCGTGAAAGCGTAATAAACATCCACGCTATCACATTTATAATATTAGTAATATTATTATGATTTAACAAAAATACAATACAATAGCAAATATTTAAAAAATAAGTGTTTTAATAACCATCAACACCTGACTTGATACGATTGTAAAGGATAATTATGATAGATCTGAACCTTGAAAAACAATGCAGGTCCATTAATAGTTATAAATTGCGAAACTGAAGTCTTTTAATATTGTGTTTTATAACATACATGGAAATTAAAATAATTTCATTTACATTGCATCTATTTTCTTTATGCCCCTTGGCAAGCTTCATATTTCTATGAGTCATGAGTGACAAAAATACTATCATATGTGAGTGCGAGTGGGGCAGGTGCAGTTAGCCGAGGTGGGTCAAGAAAAAAGAACCTGAGCATTGTACTGTTATTTTTTAAGAATCTGAACCTGAGCATACAGACCTTCATTTAATTCTGTGTTATTTATGTTGGTGTAAAGGGATAAACTTATTAAAAAACCTTTAACATATTGTTAACCCATGAAGCACCCTATGAGCATAACATTTTTTGCTCCACATCACCCTACACACCATGCAGATAACACATTTGCACCAATTGTTGAAATTATGTCAAAAAATGGGGCACTCCACACGTTAAACTAGTTAAAATAAATGACAGCTGAAACTCAGTCATACTGAATAGTTTGATTTGTTAGCAATGTATGCTAAATTTTAATATCCTAATAATATAAGATGAAGATGTATATTTATTTTAAATTTATAAATGTTTTTCTTATTCCAGTTCCATTTGATGAAGATGATAAGGACAAGTCAGTCTGGTTCCTGGACCATGATTACCTAGAAAACATGTACGGTATGTTCAAAAAAGTCAATGCCCGAGAGAAGGTAGTGGGCTGGTACCACACTGGACCTAAATTGCATCAAAATGATGTTGCCATCAATGAGTTAATCAGGCGCTACTGTCCCAACTCAGTCCTTGTAATAATTGATGCTAAGCCAAAAGACCTTGGCTTGCCTACTGAAGCATACCGAGCTGTAGAAGAAGTTCATGATGATGGAAGCCCCACAACTCGCACCTTTGAGCATGTCCCCAGTGAAATTGGCGCGGAAGAGGCTGAGGAAGTTGGAGTGGAACATCTGCTACGGGACATCAAAGACACTACTGTTGGAAGTCTCTCTCAAAGAATTACCAATCAACTGCTTGGGTTACGTGGCCTCCACTCCCAGCTGACTGAAATTAGAGACTATTTACTTCAAGTAGGTCAAGGCTCTCTGCCCATGAACCACCAAATTATATACCAGTTGCAAGACATATTTAATCTCTTGCCAGACATAGCCAATGACAACTTCATTGATAATCTCTACATTAAGACTAATGATCAGTCCCTTGTTGTGTACCTTGCTGCTCTTGTTAGATCAATAATTGCTTTACACAACCTCATTAATAATAAAATAACGAATAGAGACGCTGAGGAAGGTAAGAAGGAAGAGGGAAAGAAGGAAAAGAAAGAGAAAGATGACAAAGATGAGAAGAAAAATGAAGAGAAGGCGAAAGGCGACAAGAAAGATGAGAAGAAGAAGTAACTTAGAATCACTAGATTAAGAAGTTTGTAATGCTGAATTATTTTAAAATAAATTGTATTTACTAATTCCAACAATGTTTTTCTTGTAAACTCAAACTAGAATAAAACACCCAATTATTAGCATGCAAAATACCAGTTATTAGCACAAAGTAGTTGTAGAATTATCGACTTTATTACCTTGAAATAAAGTTCATGATGCCAGTAATTAATCGGGTACCAACAATAGGGCATCTGCTGAACATTAGGTTGACTTAATAAGATAGCTACCACACCAAACATTTTTGTTTATTATCAGGAGTTCATATCCGATGGTTATATTATATCTTATATCAGATGTGATTAATCAAAGCTTTAATTGAATTTTGTTGTAACTTACTACAAATGTCTACACAATTCTACCTATTTGAATACACTAATCAATACATTACAAATGATTGTCAAGTGTTAACATATCTCAAAATATGTGTGATAACTTGATAAGGATAGAATTATCAGTGTGATTGTGTGATAACACTGGAATATTGATAAGTGGACAGTCTTTGCTGGAACCTAATATTGGTAAGGTAGTGTAATGTGTCATAAGTTTTTATGAGGAGAATCTCAGAAGTGAGCTAAAATGGCCGACAGGATCCAACTATCGGTAAGTAATTTTCTATAGTTCGTATTTTTTCTCTGAAAAAGCAAAATATATTTATCCATAATTGATGATGAGAAGAATGGTAAATTACCTACTCCACTGACAAGAAGTCTGGAACTAAAGATAACATTAATGATAATTCGTAAGCTCGCATATTATAAATTAACCTTGAAATGCATTATTAGTATTATTACTTCCTGTCCTTTTTAACCCCCGACGCAAAAAGAGGGGTGTTTTGATGTGTAAGTGTGTGTGTGTGTCTGTCTATGGCACCGTAGCTCTTCAATGGATGAACGGATTTGAATCTAGTTTTTTTATTTGAAAGCAGGTTTTCTAGCGGTGGTTCTTAGACATGTTTTATCAAAAAAAAAATTTTTGAGATATTGAGCTTTTAGAGGGTTAAAAGCCCCCGATATAACGGCGAAACCTACTTTCAGAGCTAATATCTCTTAAACGGCCCAACCAATTTTCATTAAATCTTGCCAAGAACCATCCTGATTAATGTAGCTTTATTTAAAAAAAACCTGCGTCCAAATCCGTTGATCCGTTTGGGAGCTATGATGCCGCAAATAGATACTCAGATAGAGAAGTTTAAAAAGCGTCATTTAATTTTATAATTACAAATTTAAAAAAATCCTCACTTAAAACAGACTAAAAAAACCTCTAGAAAGTAAAAAATAATACTTAAGTAAGTAGTGGCCCAAGTTTAATTATAAGTAGGTATTAATATTTTGATCCAAGCGTCGTCGCGTAGGAGTAATGGCTGATTGTTTGATAAGTACGTGGTTAACTAAGTGAACAGTGACACGGTGGGGGACCGCTAAGTAAATTAAATAATATAAAATACCCCAGCTACTTAGCGGTCCCCGACAATGTCACACAAATTGATTTAGTCCCAAACTAAGCTCTAGGCTTGTACTATGGGTACTAGACAACGATAAACTTACTTATATGTATAGAGAAATAAATACATAGAAAACATCCAAGAATCAGGAATAAATACTCGTGTTCATCACAAAAATATCGGCACTTCCAGGAATTGAACCCAGGACCCTAGCTTCGAAGGCAGGGTCACTACATTTACAGATTATTTTTCTCTTAATTGCCTAATAGTCGTTGATTGAAAGGACAGATGTCCCGAAGTTTAGCTCTGAATTCTAGTTTAGTATTAATTTTAGTCTTCCAACAAAACCTTAAATTTAGGAACATCCATGGCCACCCTAATCTAAAAGTTGACTTTAGAGCTGCCACTTCTGAACGGCAGTGTTGGTGAATTAAACTAAAACAGTTTTTATTTCTAGGATCAAGTATGGCTGAAGCCAGAAGGCGGGACGGAGTTTGACATCCCCGTAGCAGTAAAAATATTGAACAGTTCTGGCGATAAAATACAAGTTAGGGATGATGATGGCAAAGTGTTCTCCACGTCCGCAAATAATGTTCTCAAGCCGCTGCACGCGACGTCGATTGTGGGGGTGGAAGACATGATCACCCTGGGGGAGCTCCAGGAGCACACCATTCTGAGGAACTTGCATTTACGTTACAATAAGCAGCTGATTTACGTAAGTTGGAACCTTGTTAAAACCAAAAATAAAAATGAAAGGAATATCAAACAGGCAATATTAATAAAAAGTACAACGGCGAAGTCCCATGAAGGTAGTTCTTCGAGCTAAGACTTGAAAAAATGGTACCCTAAATGAAGAACCCGAATTAAAAACAAACAGAAATCATGAATAAAAAAAACTAGTAATAATAATTAAAACAATAACAGTTAATAAACCTTGTCACAGTTAATTTTAATTAGAGTTCGCTTAAAAAATATTTAATTATGTGATATGATATATTTGCAGGTACCAAATCGTTCCGTTATTGATGATTATCTTTCTTATCGCATTAAGTATTTAATGCAAGAAAGTAGAGTCATCTAATAAAAATGTTGAGCTTACCTACTTAGAATCTTAACATTAGTCATGCTTGTCGTTGGATGTTCTATTTGGAGTTCATTATTATTTATGTTATACAATGCACTAAAAATCTCAACTTTTTCGAAGGCTTACTCTTACTGTCTAGTCGAACTAAGAAGTAGCTGTAGGGTAGGGTGGGTACGATTGAACCACTTTCACTTTAACAGCGTATAGCGAAGAATCTATTAAACTCACTGATTCAATAGTTTGGTCATATAAAGTATAGATTACCATACTTTATATTTATAGGCTTTTAAATAAAGTATATTTTGTAGCTCTATCTCAAATAACAACGCCGCTATTGCCGAAAGAAGAGGACTGGGTAAATTGGTTCAATTGACTCCATGCTAGGGACAATTGAAACGGTACGTGGGTTAATTGAAACACTTCAAATAACTTTGTCATAATTTGACATATTTAATAGGTTTAAACGGTTTCCTATACTACATGAGTATTTGATGAGATCATGATAAAATGGTAACGTAACTATAACTATTTCTATGATTATTACTGAAACAAAGTTTTAGAGGTAGAGGTAGTTAATAAATATTTTTCTATTCATCGATAGCAGGTGAGAGTTGAACTAATAATTAACATATCATATTATCAACATAGATATAATCTATTTATTAGTCATAATGGCATAATAATGCTTAAAAAAGGTAATATAATTTCTCATACAAACAAACATGTTTCAATCATAACCATGTTTCAATCATGACCAAAGTATGTATACCTACGTATACATTTATGTAGGTAAACACTTTAATGTGAAAAAGCAAAAAAATAAAACCCAAAGTATCAAAGAATATAAATATTTTTTAATGTAAAAAAGCAAAAAAACACAGTGTCAAAGAATACCAATAACTTATTTATCTAACCAATCATATTGGTATCTATTCATTACTTCTTCATGTTCAGAGAAGAAAAAATGAAAGCGAAATTATCTACAGATGTAGTAGATACATATGGTTTTCCTTCGTATTTTCACGGAAACGTACGAACATGTCATGCTACCTCAGTCATCCTCAGTACTTTTTGTACGGTGACTGACTGAAATAGCAAGACACGTTCGTACGTTTCCGTGAAAATACGATGGAAAACAATTATGCACTACATCTATACCTAAATATTCTAAGCTTTTATTCAGGTTTATATAAACTAAAAATTCATTACCTACTAAAAGTAACATAGTACATAAAAAATGCATACCTCGTCCTTTCTGGTTAAAGTCGGTTAAAAAGGGACGGTTGGAACACCGGGACGATTGAAACGTTTCAAACGTCCACAGGCAAACTGTTCCAATCGTACCCAACTCCTATTTTTCATTTCAAGGTCGATATTTTAGTCTTAAATACTACTTTAGCGATTACCGATATCAATAAATACAATCTCAAATAGGTATACCTTACAATGAAATAAGAAAAATTACCAAAATACAAGAGGTAATTAAGATAAACCGAAAATAAAAAGAACACAAATGCTTATTTTCGTGTGTGTTTTTTTTCCGAAGCGTCCTGCACTCGACCGCGTCCTTCACGGCCCCGCGCACCACTATCCAAAGATTCGAAAATGGCCGACGTAGTAACGAACTTCGTGTCGCGCTGGTAGGTGCAACGGTTTCCGAGAAATTCGAGTTGTTTCAATCATGACGCGTTTCAATCGTACCCACCCTACTTACATGTTATTTACGTTTAGGCAGTAACGTATTAGATATATTTACCTACCACCGGCTAAAATAGGGTGAATAGAGATTCGCGGGGTAAATAAAAATCCAGCCTAAAATAAAGCATATTCTACCAATTATAAGACTGAGATTTTAACGTAATTTTCCAATAGGCTTGTCAATTTAATAATTGTTTTTATTACGTACCCACTAAACTAGAACGGTTTAGGTACTTAACTAAAAGTAAACAAACAAAACCACGTGGCTCTGTTCAACAGCCAATCAAGACTGTTTTGTCGACCTATGACGTATCGCACGTATCAGTATTCTGCTTCTATTGGCTGCTGAACAGAGCCACGTGGTTTCGTTTGTTTACTTTTAGTTAAGTACCTAAACCTTTCTAGTATAACAAGTTATGACTAATTTTACTATTGTAGGTAGGTATATCTAATATTTCTATTCACCACATCTTACGGGATACTTTTATAAAGTACTTATTAATTAACGTCCAATAAAAATATGACACTCAGTAAACCTGTTTAAGGAAACCTGTGACGGACAATACCATCTTTCTTCAGTGTTTCGAAATATATTATTATAATAATGATAAGAAATATGCATTCTTGTTCGCACGTCAACTTCTGAACACTGAACTCATTTCGTTAGGATCAAAATGAAGTGTGAACTAAGTAGTTGGTTTCTTCTTTCCATCTGTTTACAATGTAATCATCAGGTAAGAAAAGATATCCCGTTTACACTAGTTCCCAGCGTAAACACAACAGGTGTTAACCTATTTATTTTCGTCTCGACGCGTGCTGTCTAATACGTTTCTTGTCCAATACGCGTATTGTCAAATTTGTTGACGCATTATGTATAATACTCAGTTTGTCCAAAACGCTGTAAGTATATCCAATTTGCATTCTGACCAATAATCATCATGTCCAATACGCGTTTAGTAAAAATTGTTGACGCATTATGACCAATACTCGCTTTTTCCCATTTGTATTCTGACCAATAATCGTTTTTTCCAAGAAGCAATATGTCCAATTGAATTAGACCTATTTCTGGGTGGTTTGGCCCTCCGGGCCTGCTGCAAAACTAACATAACCTAAACCTACCTACGATTTCCGAATGGAAGATTAGCGTTGGCTTCACAGCCGGCACATGCTGAGTTGGGACCGTTTCGCGACAAATATCACTTTTCTGTTCTCTTTTCCTTATTTTTATGTTATTGTTGCGAATAAATGGTTTTCTTTTTTCTTTCTTTCTTACTATTTCATAACAAACCCGACTATTATTACTATATTTTTTTACGTGTGCGGTAATGTACGAGTTGGACATTTTACGATTTAGACATTCTGCATGATAGACATTATGCGAAATGAGCATTTTGCGTGTGACTTTTTTCGTATTGGATACTCGTTGAAACTTTTATTTTCAGTTTACTCAAAGTCATACCTATCATCTAATTATTTCATATTTCTAGACATACACTGGCTCTATGTTGATCGCCATAAACCCCTACGAAATCTTACCCATATACACTATGGACCAAATACATTTCTACCAAGAAAGAGGTATGGGCGAAATGCCTCCACACATATTCGCTATAGGAGATAGTTCCTTCAGAGAGTTGAAGGATACGTCGACCAACCAGTGCATCGTTATCAGGTATTTATTAGTTTATTACCGACCATAACGCAAACTCCTTAATCTGCTTATCCGGAATATAGATTAATCGAATATTAAAATGAAATAAAGATCAGGGGACAATCTCGCACAAATTAGTCAAACTAAGCTATAAGGTTTGTTTTGTACCTACTATGGGTAAGTACTAGACAAGATAAACATAAGTACTTATATAAGGATATGCATTAAATACATATTTGCCCATTCTGGGAATAGAACCCGGGATCACTGTAGTTTCGTAGGCAGGATCTGTACTAACTAGACTAACAAGTCCATTGTCAATAATGAGAAAAAGATCGTCGTAAATATAAGGAATGCGTGGCCGAATCAATGATAAGCAGTAAGTAGGTATTATCACTACTGCGTTTCATCCTGGCAGTATGGATTTAAATCTCACCCTATTCCTCTTTTTACCCGACTACGGCGAAGCAAAGGGACGGTAATAATTTTGACACCCTGTGTATGTTTGTGTATTAATATGAAAGGATCTTCCACTCAAGCGTCGTTCCTGATTAACTACCGATTTTAACAAATATGAGGTGTCTATATACCGATTCGTCTTTTTTTGCGATGGTTATAAGCTTCTTTGTTACCTATATTATAAATGAAACAAGGCGGTTGGAAATGAAAAAAACTCAATTCTTTATTCAGCGCCTAAAAAACCTCTGAACAATATCGTACATTTTCACTGGGTCCCTCAAACAATATTTTGAACAGCTTAGTAGCAGGCAGGATGATTAGAGTATGGCCAACGAAAGCTGTCACAAAGAAACAGCGGCAATTTCAAAAAACCTGCTGCTGTTTAAACTGACTGTACCTTGAATAATCGCAGTTGATTGATACTATTTGATTTCCTGATCTTTTCACATCAGTATTAGAGTATCAACTCCGTTTATTCAGTGTACAGTCAGTGTTAAAAGCTGCAGGTTTTTTGAAATTGCCGCGCTTTCTTTGGGACAGCTTTCGTTTGCCAGACTCTATCACAAAGGATGGAGTTCCACTTATATACAGGGGATGCCTGCTGTCAAGGTCTTGGATATTCCTAAATTTGGCCTATCTACGTAATCATGCGTTACGAGGAGTAAGTAAGTTCGCCTAATAAGGACCAGGTTTTTGTAAATCCTTATAAATCTGATTAAAGAAGTACCTACTTTAATTTAAAAAAATATGAGATGTACAAATTGCCTATATCTGAAGTTAAAACAATAACCAAAAATCAAGAATCCAAAATAAATTAATGACAATATTTGTTATTAAAAATCTTTTCAATGGACCTTATTAAGAACAGGTTATCTCAATAACGCTCATTCCTGTTCCGTAAATTATTCCGAAACTACATAATTGAATTTCTTTATTTAATATTTTTCTAAAAATATTTACAATTGTTATCTGCCACATTATTTTTGTCATTCCCGAAGGATTAATCCAAAAATTAATAATTGTAGTGTTGGTCCTTAAAAAGTCTATAGAAACTTAATCGCAGAATAAATATGAATAGATTTGATTTATGTCTTTTAATAAAACACAGTTTTGTATTGTATTGATATTTAATAAGTGAAACTATGTTAAGCATAAAACAACATAATTACTAATTAGGAACATTTTCAGTCATTAGCTCTTGGGCCTCATTGTCTTTAGAAATCACATTTTTGGCGGTAGGCCTTATTTTTCTTTCGTGAAAATTGCTTTTCTTCCCATCCTCTTCTCTGTAATTCCAGACTTTATATGATTCTTAACATTATTTATATATTGTATTTCAAAGCAACCGCACGCTCCGACATCCGGCTATTCTTTAATTCTTCTAAAGCATTCTTCATATCGCTTTGAGACCATCCTATACCATGCTTTTTTTGGTTATTGGGTCCATATTTCTTTCACTAAAACTAATAATGTTATTGTAATGTATATGTAATGAGTAAGCGTGATTTATGAAAACAAGCGGTCCAGACATTTTATACATACTGTAGTAACTGAACGCATCTAATGGTAATGTTGTTAACTAGCAACACCTTCCCCTCCCTCTCTTCCATTATCGGGCTGACGCCATGTTAACGCATCCTATAAAGTAAATAAATAAAAACGCTGTGATTAATTAATTTCGAGTGTTTTATTGGCATATCTAGGAGTGTGGGGACCCCGAGAAGGTATTAATCAATAAACCGAGCCTTCGGATCTTGAACTATCATATTGGCGACGAGATAAAGAACCGCGTGGGCCGAAAAGGATAACAGAAAAAAAGCAGCCATATTTAGAGCCACTACAAACGGTGAAAGGTCATGATGACGTCATGTCACGAAGATTAACAGGCACATAACAGTGACAGTTGGATTGGCAAATAATAAATAAATGGAAGAGCATCTGAAGAAAATTAAGGAAGGACGAACTAGTTGGCTACAAGGACTTACTAAGGAGGAATTGTTAAATTTAGCAAGACACTTGGAGTTGCCAGTTCTGGAAGTGGAGAAGATTGATGAACTCCGGAAACTGCTCAGAGGGTATATACAGGCAAAACAGAAGCCGGACTTACCCACCAAAGACGAAAACGACTCAGAATCAAAAATGGTGACAGTTCTACCATCCAGTTTAGACAATTTTAACGGGGGAAACTGGATTAGTTTTATGGAGCAATTAGATTGCTACATGCTATTGCATGACATTGAAGAAACTAAAAGGGTACCCCTGTTATTAACAAAACTAAGTGCTAATGTATATGAAATACTATCAGGGTTATGTTCTCCAGTTTCTCCAATTAAACTAACCTACATGGTATTATGTGAAAAATTACAAAACTATTATCACCCCAAGACTTAGGTCGTAGGGCTGAGTAGGGTTAGGATTTACTATGCAATATGCTATGGTTCAAGTAGAACATGTATAATGTACAGAGCACATGTTAAGAACGGCGCATATAATAATGTAGAGCAAACTCAATTGGTCCTACATTGTACGGAGGTACCATTTTTATTTTTTTTAGTAGAATTGTTTGTACTTATTTCTAAGATTATTTGTGGTGGGGAAGAGTGTAGTAACTGAACGCATCTAATGGTAATGTTGTTAACTAGCAACACCTTCCCCTCCCTCTCTTCCATTATCGGGCTGACGCCATGTTAACGCATCCTATAAAGTAAATAAATAAAAACGCTGTGATTAATTAATTTCGAGTGTTTTATTGGCATATCTAGGAGTGTGGGGACCCCGAGAAGGTATTAATCAATAAACCGAGCCTTCGGATCTTGAACTATCATACATACCAATTAAGGTCCGGTCCTTATTTGGTAACAAAAAGGTGGTCCTTGTTAGGCACTTCGCCAATGCGGAGAAAACCAATCAAAATTGTCAAAAAAAATAGTTCTTTAATAACCTTACGGGTCGTGACGTGAACAGCATCGACAGCCATACTGGCAAAATGGCGGCGTAAAACCCAAGTAATGCCAATACGCTTCAATGATTGGTTAATGAGGAGCTTCGGCGCAAGCCTTGATTTCAGTTTGATATCGGGAAAGGAATTTTAGAAATGGTGGCTCTTATTAGGAACCGGTTCTTATTAGGCGAACATACCTGGAGTAGGAGTGGATCTATTGTACAAATCAGATAACGACATGGTGGTAAATAGTTAGGTCCAAAACTATATTTTTTTGTAGTCGGATTTTCCTCTAACTTAACATTTTTTAGCCTGTATTTTTTAGTACTGTTCACTCCTCCATGAATATCTCATTTTCCTACTCCTTCATTACGGTTTTGTGAGGTTGCGTTTTTTCGTATTAAAATTATTCACAGGCATTGATGATAAATCGATAACCACCATGTGACCAACTTATTAGCATTTTGACAATTTAATACGGTAGAAAATGTATAAAATATAATTACAATACCTAAACATGTTTTTTGCAGTGGTGAAAGCGGTGCAGGAAAAACAGAAAGCACAAAACTATTATTGCAGTATCTAGCTGCAGCTAGCGGTAAACATTCGTGGATCGAGCAACAGATTCAAGAAACAAACCCAATTCTAGAGGCATTTGGCAATGCTAAAACTGTAAGAAATGATAATTCCTCTAGATTTGGCAAATACATTAATATATACTTCAGCAACAAAGGCGTCATTGAAGGGGCCAATATAGATCAATATTTGTTGGAGAAAACGCGTATTGTTTCTCAAAGTAAAGGTGAAAGAAATTACCATATATTTTACGCGTTAGTCTCGGGATTGGCAGCCGACGAAAAAAAGAAATTAGACCTGGGCCATGCAACAGACTACATCTATCTCAACTCTGGCCACATGGTAACTTGCGACGGCCGCAATGATGGCTTGGAATTTTCTGACATAAGATCCGCTTTCAAAGTGCTGCATTTTTCTGATAATGAAGTGTGGAGCGTTTTTAGTCTACTTGCTGCGATATTGCATTTGGGAAACCTAAAATTTAAATCTTTTAACTTCAACAATATTGAGTCATCAGAAGTGTCTGATGCTATGAATGCCAATAGAATTGCGTCCCTTTTAGGGGTTAGTAAAACCAAGCTGTGTGACGCTTTGACGAGGAAAACGTTTGTTGCGCATGGAGATAAAGTGGTGTCGACGCTCACAGTAGCCGCTGCGAATGAAGGCAAAGACGCCCTTGTCAAAGCAATATACGGTTACATATTTGAATACATAGTTGAAATGATTAATCGTACCTTGCATCAAGATCAGCAGCTTTCCAGCAATTCCGTTGGTATATTAGATATTTTCGGTTTTGAAAACTTCGATTCCAACAGTTTTGAGCAATTGTGCATTAATTATGCGAATGAAAATTTGCAACAGTTCTTCGTTAGGCATATATTTAAGTTGGAACAAGAACAGTATGAAAAAGAAGGTATTACATGGACGAATATAAATTACCAGGACAACCAAGAGAACTTGGACATGATAGGGCTTAAACCTATGAACTTGCTCTCCCTCATAGACGAAGAGTCTAAATTCCCAAAGGGTACGGATTTAACACTTTTGTCTAAGCTGAATAGCAATCATAGTACACAAAGTTGTTACATTACCCCTAAATCGACCCATGAACACAGCTTTGGGGTCAAACATTTTGCTGGAGATGTTTCGTATCAAGTTAAAGGTAAGTAAGTAAGTAATAATTTATTTGTGATACACATAAGAACAATTAAAGTCCCTGAATACGTTCCCAGTATATTTTCTCACTCTAACCATATTATTTTTCCCAAGGTTTCCTAGATAAAAATAGAGACATAATGACAACAGATATCAAGGAAATGATATTAGATTCTAGCAACACGTTTTTAAAGAATTTATTCAGTAACGATGTCGTCACGACTCAGAGTGGGAGTCGCAAAACGGTCTCACTGAGCCACAAGTTCAAGACATCTCTTGACTCCTTGATGAAGACTCTATACGCATGCCATCCGTTCTTTGTTAGATGCATAAAGCCAAACGAATTTAAAAAACCACGAGTAAGTATTATCCTTGCAGGATAGGATTCAAATAAAATTGTAGTTTTACAATCATACCTATTTTACAGGTTTTCGATCGTGCTCTATGCGTCCGCCAGCTCCGTTACGCTGGATTAATGGAGACTGCTAAAATACGACAAGCTGGTTACCCGATACGATACTCCTATTCAGAGTTCGTCCATCGATATCGCCTCATCGTTCCAGACATACCACCCGCTGAAAAAACTGATTGCAAAAATGCTACCAAAAAAATCTGTTCTCAAATTTTGACAGACCAGGAATTTCGACTGGGTCATACAAAAGTGTTCCTTAAGGATATGCATGATGCAGTACTCGAAGAATTAAGACACAAAGTGCTAATAACTGCAGTGATCAAGGTACAAGCAAATGCGAGGAGGTTCATCTGCAGAACGAGATTCTTGAAGATGCGACAAGCGGCTATCATCATCCAGAAACACTATCGTGCTCGTGGCTACAGACACAGGTACTTGGTAATGAGGAGAGGTTACTTGCGACTACAAGCGGCTATAAGATCCAAAGAATTGCGAAATACCTTTATAAACATAAGAAAGTTCTTTAGGAAGTTCCAAGCCCACAGCAGAGGTTATCTCGTTAGGAAACTTATTAAAGATAAAAGTCACATTATTAAGGCAAGTTTGGTACAATTCAAAAAGGAGAAAGATGAACTGGAACGGTCTGGAAAAGCTGATGCTAGAGGTGCTGAAGATGATTATGAAAGAAAGATTAATGAACTAATGCGGTCAATTTGGATCGTTAAGGACATACCAGTAGAAAACAAGACGAACAATGCAATTGATGATAGATATGTTGACGATGTATTTGGATTCTTAAAGGACACCACAACACCGGCTGGAACCGTACGCGGAACAGGATTTGGAGTGGTAAGTAACTTATTTACGTAGTTTTGAGCTTCAATTAATGGACCGGGTATAAAAACTGTTTTTTTTTTACAGACATCGAAGGCGAAGCCTGTAGCGTCAAGTGTAATCCCTCTTCCTCAGGACCAAGAAGAGGAAGAAGTTTTTGATGAATTTAACTTCAGAAAATTTGCTGCTACCTATTTCTTGGGTAACACCAGTCATCAGTATTCCAGGAAACCATTAAAACAATCATTGTTAGAATTACCTTCACCTGTGGACAAAATGGCGTCTCAGGCTTTGTGGATAACCATATTGAGGTTCATGGGTGACTTATCCGAGCCGAAATATGTGGATGACAAGATTGACAATGTACCCGTTATGACTAAATTGTCGGATACGATAGGCCGAGCTTTCCAAAAAAGTAAAGAGTTTGAAGTAAGTTATACGAATACATGTAAATTTCAATCGTTCTGTTAACAAATTTAAAGTATGTACATACCTATTAATATATACCTATTGTATCATCTTTAGGAACTCTTAAATAAGGAGAACGGGAACGGTAACAGAAACAAGCTAATTCAGAAGACGCTAAAGCGACAAAACAAATTGAATGATGAGTTAATGATGAATTTGTTGAAAGATGAAACAACCAATGAAATGTACAATACTTGGTTGAACGCCAGGAGGAGTACCAACCTGGAAAAACTCCATTTCATAATAGGACATGGTATCATTAGAAAAGAGCTAAGGTAGTTTAGGAATTTAGATAAATGTACTACTTAAACCAATGTTAACCTATCATTTGTATTTCTTGAATCTTTTTCAAAAGCAATATAATAAATAATAAAACAATTCTTTGTTTCAGAGATGAAATATTCTGCCAACTATGCAAACAACTTACTAATAATCCATCTAAAGCATCACATGCTCGCGGATGGATTCTCCTATCTCTATGCGTTGGTTGCTTCCCCCCGTCGGAAAGATTTGTTAAATATCTGCGCTCCTTTATACGTGGCGGGCCTCCGGGCTACGCTCCTTATTGCGAAGGAAGGCTGGTCAGAACTTTTAAAAATGGCCCACGTGCCCAACCGCCCAGCTGGCTAGAGCTTCAAGCAACAAAGACAAAGAAGCCAATACTCTTAACAGTAACGCTTATGGACGAATCTTCAAAAACTGTACAGTCAGACTCAGCTACAACATCCGAAGAAATATGCCAACAAATAGCTGAAAATATTAAATTGCATGACGTGTTCGGATTTTCGCTATACGTAACGCTTTACGATAAGGTTCTGTCGTTAGGAAGCGAGGGCGAGCACATTATGGATGCGATTTCACAATGCGAGCAATTCGCTAAAGAGCAGGGTACCCCTGAAAAGAGTGCACCTTGGAGATTGTTCTATAGAAAAGAAGTATTTACTCCTTGGCATAATCCTTCAGACGACGCTGTGGCCACTAATCTCATTTACCACCAGGTAGCTAAAGGCGTTAAATTTGGCGAATATAGGTGTGATGCAGAAAAAGACTTAGCGATGATTGCGGCACAGCAACATTACATCGAGTACGGTCCACAAATAGATCCAAACGTCTTAAGAAAAGTAATCGTAAACTATATACCCAATCAGTTCATTCAATCGAATGATGTGGCGTTAACAAAATGGGAACACCTTGTCACTAAAGCTTTTGAATCCTCGCAAACCGTACAAACAAAAACTGATCCGCTACGATGCAAAGAGGATATAGTAATATATTCTAAATTGAAGTGGCCCATGCTGTTTTCTCGGTTCTTTGAAGCCATAAAATTAAAAGGTGAAATGATAAATAAGGACGTGGTAATTTTTGCTGTTAACTGGACTGGAATTTATATAGTCGATGAGTTAGAACATATTCTACTCGAAATGTCATTTGCAGAAGTGACCTACGTGGCTTACAATGCGGATAAAGATTACGACAATTTAGGGACTATAACACTAAGAACGATACGACAAGAAGAATTGATCTTCCAAAGTGTTGATGCTAGTCAAATGAGTTCGCTAATCATTTATTTGATTGACGGTTTGAAGAGACGATCGGTTTATGTTGTTGCTCAAAGTGACTCGCAGGGTTACAGTGACGCCTCGTCCTTCTTACAGTACAAAAAAGGCGATCTTATAACATTATTACAAGATTGCACAGGAGAAACGTTAATGAATGCAACATGGGGACACGGTTCATGCAACGGACATGAGGGATTGTTCCCAACCGAACAGGTGTACATTTTACCCACAATGACAGTGCCTTCAAATACTACTTTGGATATTTTCAAGAAAGGCAATATTGGTACTGACAAAAAGACATCGAAATACAATACAATACAGCGTAAACGTATGTATACACTTGAAAAGTTCGCTAAGGAGTACTTTAGAGAAAACTATGATATTAATGCCACGGTTTCAAGAACTTCAACGTTAACTACAGCCAAAAAGGCCGTGGCTGGGGATTTGTGGGCTCACACCAGAGATCCTATTCGTAAACCATTGCTCAAAAAATTATTAGGCGACGAAAAACTCGAAAAATGTGCAATAGCTATGTTCTTTGGTGTTCTCAAATATATGGGAGACCTGCCAGCACCTAAAGCAAGATCCGTAACTGAATACACTGATGAGATATTCAGGTCTGCTGCGTCCGATCCTGGCTTACGAGATGAAGTCTATTGTCAAATCATGAAACAATTGACAAATAACCGCATACAACTGAGTGAAGAAAGAGGTTGGGAGCTAATGTGGCTTGCAACGGCCGTCTTCGCGCCTGGGCAATTGTTGATAAAGGAACTCGTTGAATTCCTGAAGACCAGGCCGCACCCTATTGCTAAAGAATGTCTTAAACGCGTTTTTAAAATACAGAAGAGTGGACCTCGAATGTATGCTCCATATGTTGTAGAAATAGAAGCAATACAGCATAGAAGTATGCAGATATACCACAAAGTATACTTCCCTGACGACACAGATGAAGCCTTTGAGGTCGACTCGTCTACTAAGGCGAGGGATCTCTGTGAACAGATAGCAGGACGACTGAATATTAAAAACAGCGACGGATTTAGTTTGTTTGTGAAAATAACAGATAAAGTATTCTCTGTGCCTGAAAACTATTATTTCTTCGATTTTGTACATGAACTTGTTGAGTGGATGAAGGCGTCACGTCCGGTACGAGCTGGTAAGTAAACACCAAACAGAAATCATTTTGACTTCAGTTCCTTTGATTTGTTTTTCTCTTACCTTACTTTTTTCTAGCGGGCGCTCAATTACAACTTAACTATCAAATATTCTTCATGAAAAAGCTGTGGATTAACACGGTACCCGGCAGAGACAGAAATGCCGATCAAATTTTCTACTTTCCACAAGAACTTCCCAAATACTTGAGAGGATACCACAAAACCTCTAAACAAGACCTCGTTGAATTGGCCGGATATATCTATAGAGCACGGTTTGGAAACGACCAGTCATTGCTTTCACAAATCAGCCAAATGCTTGAAGATTTTATCCCCCCAGACATGGTCAGAATTCAGTCAAACTCTCAATGGAAATCGAGCATCAGTGCAGCGTACCTAAAACATGGAATTATGACCGAAAATGATGCCAAGGAACAATTCCTCAAGAAAATCTATCAACTGCCCACTTTCGGTACTGCATTCTTTGAGGTTAAACAGACGTCTGACCCGTCTTACCCCGAATTAGTGGTCATAGGAATCAATAGGAACGGCGTCAGTATCATCCATCCTCAAAGCCGGGTAAGTAAACCCACCAAATAAGTCAAGCAATTACAATATGCAATTAAAATCTTTTGGAATAAGTTTACTAATATATATTTTTTTAGGACGTCTTGGTAACTCACCCGTTCTCTCAGCTGTCTAACTGGTCATCCGGAAATACGTTTTTCCATATGACAATGGGCAACTTCCTGAGGGGAACGAAGATTCTGTGTGAAACTTCTTTGGGATACAAAATGGATGACCTGATATCTTCTTATATTGCAGTTCTACGGCAATCATTAAAGCAAAAACATTGAATATTCGTAATGAAATTGTTAATGTTTAAGAAATAATCAATTCTTTAACTATAACGTGTGTATATGCTATACTTACTTGAGCAAATTGACAAACATTTTAATTATCCCGAAATCGGAATGTTAAGGTTGAATTGAAAATTCATATTGTTTTGGCTCTAAACGGAAAACTTATAAGACAAAACCTATTAAATGAATGTTATTTATTAGTATTGTACGATTAAAACGATTAAATAATAAATACTAAACGGGAAGTTATTGTTTTACTAAGTATAGGTTTGTGGAAAATGTCAATGTCAAGTTTCGACCAAATGTAGTTCATTCGGTCGAAACTTGACATTGACATAGTAAACTCATAGAACTATGCTCCTAGCCTGCAACAATAGTCCAATTTTCCGTATTAATTACATTATCCTAAAACTATAATGGCTATAACTATAGTTATTAGTTATGAAGAATGATTTTAGGCCAAACAATACAATAGACCCAGAAAAAATAACAGTAAGCTATCAATACTATCATATTTTTAGGATAAAATAGGAAATTTGGACTATGAAATAAATTATATCAGGGGACAATCTCACACAAATTGAACTAGTCCTAAACTAAGCTCTAGGCTTGTACTATGGGTACTAGACAAGGATAAACATACTTATATAGAGAAATATATACTTAAATACATAGAAAACATCCAAGACTCAGGAACAAATATTTTCGCTCATCACACATCTGCCCTTACAGGGATTTGAACCCAGGACCGCTGCTGGCTTTGGAGGCAGAGGCACTCCCAACTACGCCACCGTGTCGCCGTATTGTGTTGCAGGCTAGGACCATAGTTGTATGAGTTTACGTAATGAAGTCATTTTTAACTCGGGCAAAAAAGAGGGGTGTATAAGGTTTACGTATGAACGAAAATAGGGTTAAAAAAATATCCATGTGAACACGGGCGTTAACTAGTCGATCGTTGTATAATGTTTTTAACCCATGACGTCCCGCCCCTCTACAACTTCATTTTGTTTTATACGTTTTTTATTAATTTGCAATGTATATGTCATCGTCAATATATAACATGTATATCTTGCAAGGAAGATTTGAACCACTTCTCGTTCCCGGGGACCGATTGAGCTGAAATTTGGTATACCTACGTAACTTCGATGACGATACAATAATCTGGCGCCATCGAGCTGGTCTAAAGATGGGGTTTGAAGGTGGCGACAGGACCTCCGCTATACTTAACATAGACTACACACACAAGGTGTAGAAAAATAATCAAAATTTGTATGTTTGACCTTTTCTAGGGTTCCTTACTTAAAAGGTGGCAAACGGACCGACAGACACGGCGAAACTAAAAGGTTGTTGACTTCGGAATCCTAAAAAAACCGGTATCTTTCATACCGTGGGTACCTACTAGATGGATGGCCAACAAAAAATAATAAAAACATATTTAATTATAACAGGAAGTGTAAAAGATTTATTTATTTTTTACCGTAGATGTTTGAAAAAAGGTGCGAAACCGACGTAGACTGTCCGGTCAGCCTTATAAGTAGCTTTACACTTTAGTACTGTGTCACTTTAACCTCACGTTTGAACTGCTGTACTGATTATGCTGTAAAGGCATTAAAGCGACGAGGTACTAAAGTGTGCACTTATGTGGCCGACTGTACAATCGGGTATATGTCGGAATCGTGACCATGCCCTGCCTGACCTACCATAGGACT
Organism: Acleris holmiana; assembly: GCA_949316455.1. Lineage (NCBI taxonomy): Eukaryota > Metazoa > Arthropoda > Insecta > Lepidoptera > Tortricidae > Acleris > Acleris holmiana. Next base: position 7,516,640 of record OX438763.1, on the reverse strand, counting down.
GTGTCACAGTGACGTTTGTTTGAAATTTCTAACGATGTCATTTAAGACGCGCAAATGTTTGTATTTTTCGCGTCCCAGCGCGAATCGTTTGTTAAGGACACTATTAAGTTAAAAGTAAAAAGGGAATAATACGCCATTTGTACTTACACTACTTACTTTGTGTATTGTGCAATAAAGTTGGCATGGGTCAACTTTGAACAAACACACCTCTAAACCACAGATAATCAATTATATCAATGAATGTGAACAAGACTTTATGGCGTTAAAATATCGCTCATGTACAATGATAAAAAGAAAATCTATGCTCATGTATGGTAACGATCCTGTGGTCAAGACTTACCCTTATAACCTGTGGTGGTACAATGAATATACACACATTTTTGTTAAAATGTATCTAATTAAGCTGATGGCCCTGGTAGCCAAAGCTCAAATAAAAAAAAAAAGAATATACATTTTGATTTGACACTTCGTAAACAAGTGGAAGTCTTTAGACATACCTTCTAATCTGTGAGTGGAAGTGGCGTGGCAAGTGTTAAATGCATGGTAATACCTTGTAAAGTTGGTAAACAAATCAATCCTGAGAAGACTACAATTGTATTGTGATAGTATTGCATACTACCCAATCTCTTCCTATTATTTTTTTTGAAAACATTTGAACTTGAACACTTGCGAAAGCCTTCTGTTTACGATTTAACCGTAAATTTATTTATTCAGTTCTTGACGTTCATTTGTTTAGTAAAAAAAATGCGGTATTTTATTTTGATTTTGTAACTGATACAACTGTCGCTATTTTTTTTACAAGACAAGTATTCAACCATGCAAGGATCTAAACGTAGTTCTTCTGTACCCAGTTTCGCGTTAGAAAATGGATTAGACTTGAGGTCTGTATTTCTTATACTGTTAATAAATTGTTGTGGTTGTTACTTAATATTTGTAATAGCGACGCGAATTTTCATTATTAATTAAAATTTTGATAATAATTCTTGTTACAATATTATGTTACAGGCAAATCTGCACATCTGGCTCAATTCTTCATATTAATGAGGATTGTGATGATTACTTGTCACCAGAAATGGAACGGGAAGACTCAAATAGTTCAGACTATATTGGGAAACCAGTAAAAAGTTTCCAATCCCTGGAGGAGCAACTGACACCTGTAGACCCTAATGGCTATGTTAAAAAAAAAATATTTGAACAAGGTGGTGGGCAACCTTTGCATGAAGGATGCACAGTCCATATTACTTATACAGGGTTTTGGGAAGGGGTTAATGAACCTTTTGATGTCAGGAAGTTTTATAAGCCTTTGGTAAGAAGATAGCTGATATTAAATAGATAAGACACAATTTTTTTAAGTTGTTACTTACAGGAACAATGACAAGTTGGTCCAGTTGGTAGTGACTCTGCCTACGAAGCTAGCGGTCCTTGGTTCAAATCCTGGTAAGGGCAGATATTGGTGTGCTGAGCACTAATATTTGTTCCTGAGTCTTGGATGTTTTCTATGTATTTAAGTATATTATTTCTCTATTAAGTAAGTTTATCGTTGTCTAGTACCCATAGTATAAGCCTAGAGCTTAGTTTGGGATTATGTCAGTTTGTGTAACATTGTCCAGTGATATTTATTATTATTATTAGGAAGCCTTTTGAAAATGTAATAATTAGGTTTTATTGTCAATGTTACTGTTCTTAATAATTTCATTCTTGCTGTTTATTGTTTTGGCATCTCAGCTTGAGATTGTACTCTTGAGGTTGCAAATGTCTCAAGTTTTATACCAGCTGGTCCTTGTTTGGCTTCTCTCCATGCTATAAAATAGAAAGTGACCAACCATGCACCAACTTACCCTTGCATATGATTTATGATAGGGCAATACCACATACCCAACAAATTTAAAAAGGTGTAAAATACACACCTACGTAACCCTTTAACTGCCAAAGCCGGCATCTCACGACATCGGATTTTCGTGCCAGGGACGCCAAGCGCCCAGTACGCTCCATACATTTTCTATCGGTGCGGTCGCGGCATATGACGTCGTTGGCGTCTGGGGCACATAAAGTTGCAGCCGAACGTGGCGGTCAAAGGGTTAAGCCACTTTTTGATAGTTATGTAGTATTGCATAACAATTGATGATATATGACAATATTGAAAGGAGAAAGAAAGAAAAACATGTATTTGTGACATAAAATGAATATAGCCACAAAATGATCCCGACTCAGCATAATGCTGGTATTAAAGTCAGCACTGGTCTTTCGCTAATTGCTAAGTATGATATTAAAAAGTTTAACTATATTTCAACCCTATTTATTCCAGGTTGTTGATCTAAAGTGCAATGACCTTCTGCCTGGAATCCAAATGGCTGTCAACTCCATGTTAGTTGGGGAAGTTTCACTGTTCCTCCTGTCCTACAAAGTGATGTTTGGGGAACTTGGGATCCCTCCCAGAATCAAACCAAAAGCAGACTGTGTTTTCTATATCAAACTTATCAAAAGTATTTTCACTCCAGAGGAGGGGTTAGTATTTATGTTGATTATTTTCAACACTGCCAAATACAAACAAACACAAAAATATTGCGATCACTTGCCAATGACAACTGAAGAGTTTTGCAAAGTATATTTTGAGTTCACATGTTCCTCTTAATGATCAACTATGACTACAGTGGCATAATCCGTGTAGCTATAGGTTTGCAAAGCAGGCAAAATGCCATGTGCCCCTGGAATAAGGGGCCCCCATCCGAGAGGCTGTGAGCGTGAGGAACCTAATAGTTATCACTAAATTGTTGTTTATATTAAGGCATTTACTGCCACTGACGCGTATATGCGTTCACTGTCATATAATTTTGTTCCTAGGCCACACAGAGTTAGTCAAGGAAGGGCACTATCTGATTAATTTGTCACTCGGCTGTTATGGTTATGCTACTGTACGGTACTTATCTCTGGTGAGGGCAAAAATGTGTGGTTACGTCAATGTATAAACAAATTAAGTAGTAGGACGGGATGTCAGGGATATCACAGATTCAAAACACAATTACAACAAAATCATAATAGTTTTATAATAATGATTGCACTGCCAATTGTTTAAACAGGTTATTCCCATCTGTTAGGTACATTAAACTATACCACACACACTCATTTGCTGGCTTATTAGATAAATAAAGTTAAAGTGCAAAAAAGTTTAAGAAATTTTACAAGGATATAAATTTATGTCTAAAAAACAAGAAGCTAGAAGAGGAACTATTTTTTTTGTTGCCTTTGATATTTATATACATTATTTGTAATTTAAAAGTTATAGGCTGATACAAATATATATAAATTTCAAGGCATCACCAAAAAAAATTGGTGGGAATAACCCGTTTACACAGAATTATATTTTTGATTACAGGGCCAACATTGACTACAGAGAACCCAATATGTTTCAACGTGTTTACACCGAGGTCACAAAACTATACAGCTCTGGAATTACACTACACAAATGCCATAATGTAATGGCTGCTGTACAACTATTTAGAAAGTGTATATTAATGCTTCACAAGTGTCGCCTAGCAGATGAAATAGAAGAACAAAAGCAGGAGAAATTCCTTAAAAAACTGTACTTAAATCAGGCTATTTGTTACAATATATTGCAACAGCCACTTAAGGCGTGTATTGCTTGCAATGAGCTACACCGACTAAACAATCTATGGAATAATAGCAAGGCTCTGTTGCAAAATGCTAAGGCACTAAGAATGATTGGTGAATTTGCTGATGCAAAGAAAAAACTTTTAAGAGTTCAAAAACTATCCCCTGGTAAGAGAGAGATTGAAGAAGAATTGAGTTTACTTAAGAAAATGTGCAGTGCTTGTGATCAAAGTAAATTATTAGCTAAGAGCATAAACATGGATTTGATCAGTGATGATTTTAAGGAAGAAGTAGACAACTTGATCAGTAATTTTAAACAGAATGCTGATTTGTGTAAATTGACAATGCCAAGTGGTCTAAATACTATGGAAATGAAATATATTAAGGAAGCTTGTGTAAGGGAAAATTTGTTTTATAGTAGAATACAGAAGAATTATGCCTTAGACAAGACCAATGAAAAGGAGGATGATGATGATAAAATTAGTAATGACGGCAGTTCCAGCTTGACCTAATTGATTTAGAGATTTTAGAGATTAAAATTGTTACAGTTATTAATTAATTAGGAGTTCAGAAGACAATCTCACAAGAAATTAACTAGTTCTAAACAATAGTTTAATTTTTTTTGAGAGACGTGTGACCCAGAGTGGGGTAGGCAGAGCTACAGAAATACCGACAACACTAAAAATTATTGTTTATAATTCTGTAACCACATTTTGCACAATCAGGCCAAGAAGTTTACTATTGTATTAGTGTACTGTAAATGTATTTAATGATATATAATTTCCGCAAAACTTCGCGCGTAATTACATGGTGACGCTTGTGTCCCAGTTTCATAGTTAATAAACACATTGTATCCGTAATACGGTAGGTACAATAATGCAACAACAAATATCTTAATTCTTATCTCGCACTCGACTTCTACTTAAAGAGAACTGAAATTTTGCCTTACAAATTTTAATTCACCACAATCCGTTTCTCTACTCTCAGTGGAAAAGTACCTTGATTGTGTAAGATCTACAAATATTTCGAGAGTATTACTGTTAAAAATATTAAAAGTAATCGCGTTACATTTGTTTCATTTACTGTCCAGTTTTTAATAGAATTTTATTTCCGTCCGGTAAATAGGTAATATTTGGCGATCTGGACAGCTGATAGGCGATGTCTTCCGCCGCCTCTATGCGTCGCAGCTCTACCAGCCCCTCTCCAGCGCTGCCGAAGGACTTAGCGAGTAGCACTGCTGCTTGCGAATCCCCTTCTGCGGCTATCACAGCCGCTTTCTTCTTTTGTTCCTCTTTTTCGACTATGAACCGCGCTTTTTCTGCGTCTTGTTGCGCGACTTGCTTGAGCTCCACCGCCCGCGTGAACTCTTTGCCGAAAGACAGGTGTGTGATTGAGATGTCGTCCAGTATCAGACCAAACTGCTTGGCTCGTTCTGTCAAGTACTCGTTGACTTTCTGAGAAACAATCTGCAATAAGAAATTAAAACTTTCAAATTGGGTTAGAGCAAAAGGCACGAAAGTCTGTTGACAAGAACTTTGAATCGCGAACTCGACGATTAACAAGCTAATAATGTTTTTGGTCTTTACTTTCATACCGCTACCTATACAATGTTAGAAACCAAATAGACGAGGTAAAGACAGACCTACATATAGGTAGGTATAATAGGTTGTCTGCCTTTTCGCTGACAAATCTTTGACAAATGCATCGTTTTGGAACCTATTCATTTGCCAACCCGCTTTTTTTCTGTAGCTACAAATATTTCAGGATTTTTATGGGTCATTCTACTTTTTAGCGCATAATAATCATTGGTAAAATTAAAGGCATTTTTAGACATTTTTTTCACGTAAATTTGACTTATATTGAAACTGGAACAACTAAATTTAATAGTTTAAAACAAAACACTTTAAATTTATTGATATTATTTTTTTTTTCAGGAAAAGTTGGTAACACAGCGGTAAATACACTTTATCCATACAAATGGCGGGGACATGCGTGACCACTATGTTACCTTCTTTAAAGTTAATTATAGTGACTTTTTAAATGTAGTGATAATTTTAAATGTAAGCCAAGTTGTGTAACTATTTCAATATTAAATTACAAAACCGAGCACTTTAACGTTTTTATAAAAATATTATTTGAAGAGCACTTGTCAAAAAATCGACCTGCGCTTAAAAGTAGAATGACCCTTATAACTAATGTAACCTAACCTAAAGGGTTCTACATGATGGTCCTGAAATAAATCCAGAATTATTTACAGTTTCCGAAAAAAAATATGAATGATGAGGTGACAAATGACATTTTTGTGAAATGAATCATTTGTGACACGTTGGTTATGAAATGATAGGATCCCATAATAGTATTTATTTCTCTCAAATTAGGATTGCTGATAGTTGGGTTACCATAGGGAAAAACGGTTGGGTGGTGATTAACCACTAAAACTTACTTCTCTTTGGGTAATCAGTTCCTCAGCATTAAATTGAGCGACGACAGCCTTCAGCACTTCGGACGTAATGGAGGGTAGGACCCTCTCCTCATAATCCACCCCCAGCACGGTAAAGATCTTCGGAAGTTCATCCGGCACGGGTCTGAACAGGATACGTAAGTTTATGTTGACATTTTGTAGATCTAAAATAAAATACACATTCTTTGAAACAGAACAATTGAACCAGTTTTAGGGCCATTGTTTGCTGAACGAGTGTGTTTTGTAAAGCCTGTCAAGATTCTATTTGGCCCTATTTCCATATAATTTGTATTGATATAGGGCCAAATAGAATCTTGTCAGGCTTTACTATGTTTTTTTTGGCGTGAAATCAATATTATTTCTATCTATGTATCTCAGTCATGTCCTAAGAGTTTACGATTTGACTAATTTATTGCGTAACTTTGACATAGTTCCATAGAGAGGTAGATCCTTTGATTGACTGTTCTGTTGGTAAAGCTTGATAAGATTCTATTTGGCCCTATTTCAATACAAACTTGTATTGAAATAGGGGCAAATAGAATCTTGTGCCTTTCCGAAGTCCCATATTTCAGGCAACAGGGCCCTTATTTACAATTTACGAATACTTTACAGACTAACATACATAGCAATATAAAATTTGGCGGTGTCAGCTAGCTGGTGACTACAAAATCGATGAAATTTAAATACCTACCTATTTAGGTTGACAGATTCCTAGTAGGTTCTCTGATCACGAATAATTTGCACTAAGAGCAGGAGCGTGTTCACCCCTCGTATGCGGAAGGTCAAAAAAGTACCAAGTTCTAGTCTCTTCTGATTACGATATAGTCCACAAAATTAAACTTAAAAAAAATACATAAAGATATCCAAATTTTGAGCACGGATCCGTGCCTAAGCATACGAGTGGTTAAGTCTTTTTCCTACACTACCTATAGTATATGTATTTTTTATCCAGACTTCTTTCGCTCATTCCCCAATAAAATTGTAAAGATAAATAATACTTGCCTTTGCTCCCAGTCAACGTTGGGATGTTTCTTGGTCGAGATTTAATATCAAAAATGTATGGAGTCTGCACCCACGGTATAAAGAAGTGAGTACCCTCTCCTACGACGTATTTCTGGACGCCAGCGAACTTGTCCATTATTACAGCTCTTTCACCGCCGTCAACTGCAAAACAACGGAGTATACACACCTTCAAAATGATTAAACTTGCAAATTTGTACGCGTAGAATTTCCCGTTATTCCCCCTTGACGACACGTTGGCCTACTTGGTCACTAGTCAACCTGCCTTCGAAGCTATAGGTCCTGGGTTCAAATCCCGGTAAGGGCAGATATTTGTGTGATGACCCCGAGTATTTGTTCCTGAGTCTTGGTTATTTCCTATGTACCTATTTAAGTATATATTTCTCTATATAAGTAGATATGTTTATCGTTGTCTAGTACCCATAGTACAAGCCTAGAGCTTAGTTTGGGACTAGGTCAAATTGTGTGACATTGTTCTGTGATTTATTAATTATTATTATTTGTGTGATAAGCACTAGTCTTTGTTCCTGGGTCTTGGATGTTTCCTACGTATTTAAGTACTTACCTACCTATTTATTTATGTAAGTAAGTTTATCGTCATCTAGTATGTACCCATAGTACGAGCCTAGAGCTTACTTTGTGAACCCCTAGGGTAGGTTGGTAGGTACCTACTCAATCAATATTCTCTCCAAATTTCAAGTCCCTGGATCCAACGGTTTGCTTTGTGATGTCAGTCAGTCAGTCAGTCAGCGCGGCCGTCGCTGGTAGGTACGCAAACCATAAACCCATAACTTATTTTATTAAATGCCTAGCTGTTTGTAGTTCATTACTCAGCGATAAGATGGCTTTCTACCGGTGAAATAATTTATTAAATCGGTCCAGTAGTTTTTTTCGTTACAACCATACAAATCTTTCCTCTTTATAATATTAGTGTAGATTTATCTTAAAAAATCTAAAACGACAGCAAAAGTACGGTAGTAGTTTGACCAACATCCGCCAATGCTGAATATTTTCTACCCGTTTTGCAATCATATTGTTTACATAACGTTAATGGGTGAATTGCAAAAATATTGTACATAGTTAAGGCCCTAATTGATGTCAATGTTTAATTGAAACCAAATATTATTCCTTTGTGTAACGAAGATTAACCATACAATGGTATGGCTAATTTTCGTTACACAAAGGATTATTTTTTGTTTCAATTAAACTTTGACATCAATTAGGCTCTTAACTATGTACAATATTTTTGATAAAAATGTAAAGGCCCTAGTGTACCTACATTAATAAGACAGGTACTTACCATTAAAAAGCGCAGAGTTCACTACTCCACCAACCAAGGCCATGCCCAGTCCAGTTTGACCGATACGATTAAGAATATTTGCAGTCATCTTGCCGAATGAACGCGAAATTAACTTATGCTGACACTTGTTCCGCACCACTCGAGCATGCTAATTAATGTCTGATAGGAGGTAAGGACGCGTTTGTTTACATCATCAATCAAGTTTTAGACGTCGCCTTACTCAGTTAATGACGATTCAGTCTTAGCTTAGTGACGATTTTTAGCACAAGGTTTTGTAAATTAGGTACATAATTATATCATATCATAAAAGTTTGAAAAAGGAATGAGTTTATTGTCTCTTAAACATCTCAGTGTACGGCGGTGACCGTTCGCAACGTTCGTAATTGATCAGCCCTGTTTAAACTGAGTGCAGATGCATGATGTGATTCACACCATGTAACTACAGATACTCAAGGCCATAGACCATTTATCGCTATCTCGCTATACCTAGTGTCGATGTGTGGAAAGATTCCGGCAAGTTTATTTTCATGTCGTAAGTTAATTTTATTACTTCCTTTGTTTAGACATCGTAACATTGTTGAGTTGTGGTTGGTAGGAAGTGTTTTGCGTTTATTTTAGCAGTAAAAATTAAAACAAAAGAAGTCAACAATAAAGTTTATTGCGTAATTAAACTTTTCATAAAACTAAATGTGACTACATCTATTGGCGGAAATATAGCATTCTAGTCTTTTAAAAATGCATATTCTTACATATATTTGTCTGTAAATACAAATGCCTTGCACAAGAAACAAATCCCTGAAATATTCTGTACATTATTATTATCAACAATTAATTCAAAATTGGGTTAAATTCCAAATTCGATTCATGGATTTACAAATATATTTTTTGTCACATAATACTAACATTAAATTTAACACTGGCATTAGAACTTAAGAAAAGAAGAGACCCGACCCGCCTACGTTGATGATGACATAACATAACCAACAACCAGTAAATCGAATTTGGAATAGAACGCGTGGTATCTAAGACGACTCTAATTCTGCGTGGGTAAGTTGAGGAGTACGTTCTGTCCGTGCGGTAGGTAGGTGACGTTGCGTGATTTGGATAGTTGGTAGGCGATGTCTTCGGCCGCCTCGATTCGTCGGAGCTCTACAAGCCCTTCGCCGGCGTTGCCGAAGGATTTAGCCAGGAGCACGGCAGCCTGGGCATCTCCCTCCGCCGCTATAACAGCTGCCTTCTTCTGCTGCTCTGCTTTCTCTACGAGGAATCGCGCCTTCTCGGCGTCTTGCTGAGCCACCTGCTTTAACTCGACGGCCTGCGTGAACTCCTTGCCGAATGTCAAGTGAGTAATTGAAATGTCGTCTAAGATGAGCCCAAACTGACCTGCCCTTTCAGTCAAACTTTCACTCACTTTTTGTGAGACTACCTGGAAAAAGAAAATTAATGCTATTAACATACATACATAACATCACGCCTTCATTCCCAGAGTGGGGTAGCAGAGCTACAGAAATACCAACAATATAAAAAGACTTGTTTATAATTACATAACCACATTTTGCACATTCAGGCCAAAAAGTTTACTATTGTATTAGTGACAGGTTGCAAGCCCATCGCCTAGCAGTACTACAAGCGGGAAGACATGAAGTGAAATTATTATAACACGGCAACCACATGCTATTAATTAGTTTAGTAAAATTAGATTCCATTATTTCAAATTACTGTTCATCAATACCTTATTTTAAAAGATTAAACTTTCAGAGCCTAGATAAATGTAGCATTGAACAATTTACATTTAAATTATTATTGACTTTCCTTGCAATTAATTAATTATTTAATCAACCCGAGATTGGGATTCTTTTAAGAATGTGTGAGCATCTTCAGGGTGCGTTTTTAGCACGAATGCGCCTGATTAAACAAGAGATTAAGGGTAAAATGCCTAATGTATTTGTAATTCTTTACTTAGTTGACCAGAGTATAATGATCTGAATATAATCATTTAATCATAGTCATAAATTCCAAATCTCAGCTTTTTCCAATAAAAGGTTTATAAAGATTTTTAAAATATACTGACAAACAAACTAACATTAATGTAACATTTTTTTAAATCTTTTTTTAGTCCTGCAATCTGTCCAATCAACATTCAGCTGGATTTTAACTGCATTTGGTCTGTTTGGAACAATATCCAATGAATTACCCAAATATATCATAATAAACAGATATGATGATATATTTGGGTAAAAGATGTGAAGTTAAATAAAACCTCAAGTTATTTTAGTGACAACCAAAAGTAAAATAATAATTATTAAATACTACATTATTATTAAGTCTAGTTAGTCTTACTTTTTTTGGACTAACTTTGTGTGTGGCTTAAATGTATTCTTCTTTGCTTTATTTGTTTCTTTCTTAAAAAAACCCTCAAAAGATAAAACTGAACATTGAAATTTAAATAAAAACACTAATGGACCATGGCCCCCTCTTAAATTGAACTTGGTAAAATTCACTGTCAATTATTAAACATTAAATTATGTGATATCTATCTTGTATTTATTTTAACCTCTACAAGATATAATGTAAGACAAAAATAGCCTTACCTCTCTTTGTGTGATAAGTTCCCCAGCATCAAACTGAGCAACCACTGATTTAAGGACCTCTCCAGTGATGGAGGGCAGCACCCTTTCATCATAATCCACACCGAGGATGGTGTAGATCTTTGGGAGCTGGTCAGGCAGCGGCCTGAACAGGATGCGGAGGGTGATGTTCACATTCTGGAGATCTGAAAATATGAAAAAATGATTTTGTTATGAATTATAGTTTGGTTGCTTGTGTTATTTATTGTAAACATTTATCCTACTAAAATGGTATCTTTTTTTATGTAGGCTGCTAACTAACTGTTATCTTTGACCGGCAAGCCCCTAACAAATCTGCATTCAAGAAATTGGTTTGAGCATAATATATACATATTTGCACACAGAACTGACATCTTACAATTATCCTTTTAGTGTATATATAAATATATATGTATTATTGTATGTTTATATGTATTTATTTATTTATTTGACATGCCAACAGCACATAAACATTACAAGTTTAGATATATATATATAAAGGGTACAAATTAAAGTTTATGCGCCAATAACAGGCACGCGCCAGCATTTAAATAGTCTATTTAGGGACTAACACTAAGAGCAAAAAACAACAAATAGTGATTACAATAAAATTCACATTCTTAAAAAATATGTAAATTCAAAGAAGCGAAATAAGTAAGTAAAAATAAAAACATTTATCAAAACAGATTGTACAACTGACATGCTAGATTTAATAGAACAATTGTAAAATAAAATAAAAGAAATCACGAAGTCAGCAGGGAATCAAGCATTTTACGCCGCATGACAGGTATGGAGTCATGAAAGATGTCAATCACAAAGTCATTAGCTAGAGCCAGATCGTTAAAAGACTTTTGAAAGCGATAAAGTGGCAAGGATTTTCCAAGTTTGGTTCTTGTACTACCAGGACGAAACGTAGTACGCCGACATGTTCGCGTATTGGTTTTAGGAACTGTAAAATTAACCAGTTCTAATAGATAAGGGGTATCAATTTTACTATTAATTATTTTATACATAAAAACCAGATCGAGAAAGCGACGTCTATCTTGCAGTGTGTTCATTTTGAAAAGTGTTAATCTGTCCTCATAACCAACACGACGACCAATACCGCATTTTAGGGTCTTATGGACTAGATACCGAGTGAAAGATCGTTGTACTTTCTCCAATCGGTTGATGTGGATCTGATAGAGTGGATTCCAAACTTGACTGCAGTATTCTAGACGCGAGCGCACTAATGAGTTAAATAGGGTCTGAAAAGTTATGACGTTTTTAAAACTCTTGCAAATGCGCTTTATGAAACCGAGTATTTTGTAGCTTTCTCGTATTACGCTGTCAAAATGAATAATGAAATTAAGCTTGGAATCCAAATGAACGCCAAGATCTTTGACACTATAAACTTGTTGGAGTGCAACGCCGTCCAGATAGTATTCCGCGACGATGGGAAGTCTTTTGCGAGTGAATCTAATGTTAAAGCACTTGCTGGCGTTGAGGCTCATATTATTAACCTTACACCAAGCTGTGACGGCATCCAGATCTTCCTGCAAAAGTGAGGTGTCTAAGGAATTTGAAATATACTTGTATATTTTAAGATCGTCGGCATATAGGAGGCAATTGCTATTTCTTATAGAGTCTACTAAGTCGTTAATGAATGTAATAAACATCAAAGGACCCAGGTGTGATCCTTGGGGTGCACCGGATGTGGCTAAATACGAGTCCGAAAAGTATCCATCCTTGACTACTCGCAGACATCGATCAGACAAGTAAGATTTAAGCCATCTCCATATTTCACCAGTCACTCTGAACTGATTACAGAGTTTCCACAGAAGAATGCCGTGATCAACCTTATCAAAGGCACTGCTAAAATCAGTGTAAACGGCGTCCACTTGTCCACCTGAATCAATTGACTTACCTAGGTCATTGACATATTGGACCAAATTAGTAGTAGTTGACTTTGAAGCTACAAAGCCGTGCTGCCGAGGGGAAATACTTTCTTTTATATGCCACATTAGCCTTTTACAAATAATACACTCAAATATTTTTGAAAATATCGATAGTAGTGATATCGGTCGATAGTTTGAAATACGAGTCTTATCACCTTTTTTGAATACAGGTACAACATTTGTTTCCTTCCAATATGAAGGGAAAGTTGATAGTCTTAAAGACTCGTTAAAAATTATCGCTAGGGGAGCGGAAAGGTTTTTGCAGCACTTCTTTATAAATAAAGGTGGAATACCATCAGGGCCCGGTCCCTTACTAACATCTATTTCTGATGCATGTTTTCTTTTTCTCTTAAAAGTCTTCTGACTTGCCCAAAGGCCAACTGGTAGTGCATGCCATTAGGCATAAAGTTCACATTTTGTTCTCAAATTGGTATTTTTGTACAATAAAGATTAAATAAATAAATCATTAGCTATCAATAATTAAAATATAGTCACTCATCATCAAGGATCGTTAACTGCGAGCGAAATCCATTGAAATGACGTATGACAACCAGTTAGGGATGGCGATGGTTCTAAATTGATGAACTAAAATATTATGTACTAAAATAATACAAATAAATATAACTGAACAGAATCTGAATCTCAGTGTAATGTTATTATTACAGTTAAATGGTAAATTTTTGTATTTTGGTTCTTGCTTTTAATGTGACTTTCTAAAATAAATTTTATTGGTTTTCGTTTTTTATTACAATATGTACACAAAACCTATATATCTTCTTTTTTTAAAAACCTATGCTCTTCAAGCAGTAGCTCCATTGTTACTTTAAATTAATTATTGTTACAAAACTATTTGAAAATGCAATAATAAGCAAACACAACCAGTACTTGACGGAGTCACATTGACAATCATGACAAGAACATACCTACTAGTTCGTATCTATTGACAAAATATTTATCAATTCCAAGAAGTTTTAGTTTAATGTCATAGATAGCACTTATTACTTATTAGTGTCTAGGTGACCTAGACACTGATAAGTATAATATAATGATATTAATGATAAATAAACACATTCCTCCATACATATGAATAAGTAGCATAACTGACGATTCGAAAGTGCTTGTTTCTAAGCCTACTCAATAAATATTTTTTGCCTTTGACTTGACTTGACTGGGTAGCAACCCTAGTACTTCAATGGATTTCGCTCGCAGTTAACGATCCTTGCTCATCATCATACCCCGCAATCAAACTAGCAAATCTGTAGCAGATATACATCAGGGTTGTCACTATTTACTAGAAACATAAAAATACAATTGTTATTTAAATCATTTTTTTTTTAATATCCCTCCTTTACTTTCTAATCATTCACATCCTTAGAAATAAATTAAATGAATGAAAGACACCATTGTGAATTGTATATGGGCTGTGATGCATCTGAACCTTCTTCACTATTGTATAATGTTCACTTGACATTTCCAATTCATATGGCTAGGTGCTAGAGCCTGTCAGCCACATATATGAGATGGCTGGCTTGTTTCTCTTTTAAATAAGAGTCATACTAAATCCAACAACGTTTTTTTAAATAATCATTTTTACTTTATGGGGGTTTTATTTGAATATCACTTTCCTTGGTTATCTTATCATTAAATTGTATTAATCATACATACAATAAAGTAAGACAAAGATTCATTGCAAACACCAACACTAAGAGGGCGCCCTCATTACTTTTCCATCCAAGACTCAGGGACAAAGGGCGCCCTCTTAAGCCATTATGAACCTGAGAGTGGAGGGGGCGTGGAGTTATTCTATATTAAATATGCCCCTGCATAAACAGTGGACGTGAAATGTATCTTATAACTCACCTTTACTTCCAGTGACTGTAGGCACATTCCTGGGTCGGGATCTGATGTCAAATATGATGGGTCTTTGAACCCAGGGAATGAAGAAATGGGTGCCTTCACCAACCACCAGGTTTTTGACACCTGCAAATCTGTCGAAGATAACAGCTCTGTGCCCACCATCAACTGGAAAATAAATTAAAATGAATTGAAATTTAAAACAAGAATTTTATTAAATCTTATACAGTGTTATAGTTTTGAAGAGCACTTTTGGATCTGTACTGCAATTTCCTCTCACAAGATCTCATCTCATACTCTCTTATGTGAGTCTAACCAGATTTATCCAAACCTGAAAGAGATTTTAGGACCTCTTGCACTTCACTAGTAGCACAAAAACGCGGCATAGTTTCTGATTTAAAGACAAGATAATACATAAAGTGTATGTACCAACCGTTGTAGAGTGCAGAGTTGACGACCCCTCCAACAAGAGCCATGCCAAGGCCTACTTGGCCAATGCGGTTGAACACTTGAGCAGCCATATCTGGAAAAAACAGTTTGTATCTTATTTATTGGATAGAATAACACTCATATTTGGTCCCGACGACATTTGGTTAGGTTTATAATTACAGCAATTTCATAAATATTGAGTCATGTTTAAAACATCAGTAATACGCCCAAAGGCCTTCACTGAAATGACCAGGAACACTAGGAGAGAACTTATATCAGTTTATAATGCTGTATTACACTCTGCATTTAATAATGTTCCGAGTGTTACGACTACGACCATTGCACATAACCTCAAACTCATTCTTAAGATAACACGATCGAAAAAATAAAATTAATCCACCCACTTACCCGGATAATTAGTAAACTTTTAATTTTATAAACTATCAGTCGAATAAGTTAACATAAATATGAAAACAGCAATCAAAATCTCTAAATATTCTTTACAATTATCTCACGAAACAGGCCGACGAACTAACCACAGACTAGAGCGTTTTTTTTCAGTCGCTGCTATTTTGGATTCTTGCAAGTTAAGCAAATTATAAAATATATTATATGTGTATATTTGTAATCACGTTCTCAAAAACGGCACTAACGATTTCGATAATATATGCAATATCCATATTTGGTTCCTGGGGGACTTAAATTTGAATTTGAAAAGCTTTTGAATTTGATATGATAAAGGCGTAATGGTATCAAATCCAAAAGGTGGGCCCGCTCGTAGATTAAATCGATGCACAAATTGATTTCAAAGTTAGTCATTTTTCGATGGTGAGCTTCAAAAATCGCCCGAATAATCGATGTGTCAAGTAGTCATCTTATAGAAAAATCGTTTTAAACCGTGTTATTAAAGTATACCAACTGACTTGTCTTATTTAGTAAACACTTTTATAACCTCAAAATGCATAGTTTTTGGCTTAAACGGCCGTTTTCTGGTGAATAAAGCAACTAGAGACCAAATTTAATCTTGCAAACTATTTTCCTGATTTTACATCATGGATGGTTTTTTATATGACTAAATTGTAATTTTACACGAAAAGACATAAGATGTAGTAAATAAGACAAGTCAAATGGTATGGAGTTTAAGTAATAACACATATTTATGTTATGTTAAATCAGTTACAATACTCATTTAGCAACTTGCAAAATTACAAAGAGCTCGCTATCGAACATAATTCTTGCTTAAAATTTACAAGAGGTTACAGAAGACCCATCTTTTTTACGGAGTTAATCAACTTTTGTATTTCTTCACCTCGTACCCCGTGTGGTTGGCGGGTTAGAATAGAATAGTGCCACTCAATGTCTTCCCGTGGATGTCGTAAGAGGCGACTAACGAAATAAGGGCTTGTAGTACTGTTAGGCGATGGGCTTGCAACCTGTCACTACTACACTGGTAAACTTCTGATTGTGCTAAATGTAGTTAAAGAATTATAAACAAGTCTTTTTATAATTTTTTGTATTTCTGTACCTTTGCCTACCCCACTCTGGGAATGAAGGCATGATGTTATGAATGTATGTTTTTCTTCAAAATATTGGGATAATCAGCACGTGATCGATCTGCGGCCCCAGACCTAATTTTTTTCTGAACCGGAATAGTAAATAGAGAACATGCATGAAAATCAGAATTGAGTTTCATTGATAAAAAAAAACATATAAAACGCAGTTCACTAAGTTTTGACCCGTTTATTAAAATTTTATATGTAAACAAAACTTATTAAATTTTTAAAACCTCTTTTAATGTTTATATTGTTTTTTTCGGCTTCCTCGTTTTATTTACGTAGTATTTAAATTCAACGATGCTTAAAAGCTGATTCAAAATTTAGAAAAGGTTGACAAAAATTAAGAACAAGGGTGCTCTAGTTTTTAAAACCACAAGCAACTAAATCTAAAAATATTTTAAATGACATACATACACATAACAATTTTAAAAGGAAAACTAAAGTCTGGCAAACGAAAGCGTGACCTGAGAAAGCGCGGCAATTCAATAAATATACATGTGGTATTACTAATTATAGTAGGAAAAAAATGATTCGATAGAGTCTGGCAAACGAAAGCGTGACCTGGACTTATATATAAGAATCAAATCTTTTTTTTCCTGCTATAATTAAGTAATACCACATGTATATTTTTTGAATTGCCGCGCTTTCTCAGGTAAAACTTTCGTTTGCTAGACTCTATTAAGACTAGTAGACTTGAATGGTTTCTGAGATACCTACAGGCGACTACAGTGTTTATTTTATACCTAAAAAGTAACTAAAAATCATCTACGACAGAACCAAGTACTTAAGTTTTTATAGAAAATAAGTTGTCAATTATTGTTTTTTCGTGTTTGTTGTTACGGCTTCGGAACCCATATCTGAGCATGTCTGACATGCTCTTACATGGTTTTTAGGGTTCCGGAGCCGAATGGCAAAAACGGAACCCTTATAATTTCGTCATGTCCGTCTGTCCTTCTGTATGTCACAGCCATTTTACTCAGAGCCTATTGGCACTATATAAATGAAATTTGGAGGATAGATTTATTCTATGAACCGCTATACAATGATGTAGTAAAATTGAAAAAAAAAAAGATTTAGGGGTGGCACTCCATACATGTAACTAGGGGACGAATTTTACGTAAGTGAACAGTTAGCGAGATATACGCTTCTAAAGTCGTAAAAATTCTGTCGGGGTAGGTAGCTTTTGAACTGTTAAATAGAACATTCTAATAAAAATTACAGTAGTAGAACATACGAAATACTTCCAACCAAAATTGATTTGAACACGATACGCTGTGTAGTTTTTGAGATTTTAATTAAAAAAAAATAATTGAATTTCAATTATGAACGTTCATCCCAGCTACGGAACCCTTTACTGTGCGTGGTCCGACATGCACTTGGCCGGTTTTTCAAGATTAACGTCGCTTTTGTAGGGCTGGGACTGGGATGCACTAATTACGTCAAACTTAACGACTTAACGATCACACAAAAAAAAACACATTAAGTACATATGGCTATCTACCTACAGTGTACTAGCGCTTAAAAGTTTTTCGGAATCGGGTGAAATCAGTTAGTGTAGCATAAGAGCGTATGAAAGAGACAGAGAGAAGTACAAATCCAACGGTCATTTTAAGAGCTATTTAACTTTGCCTCATTAGCACAATTTATTAACCATACATAGGGTTGTACACTGTTTTATAGACAATTGTTGTATAGAATTTTGGTACCTAGAAATTTATTATCATATTATTAGTTCATTGAATGATCAATATGCAGAATTGAATATTGATTACTGCGTAATTTTCGTTGAAATAAAATACCATGGAATAATACACCGAAAAAACAATATTTGTTAAAAAAATAATTCTACTGTTTGATAAGTTTGCTTAATAAAAAAACGAGATTATAAAATTCATTGAATTATGTTTCTGTGAAATATGTTTCATTCAAGTGAATACCTAGTCGGTGAAACAATGATATTGTAAATAAAAGTACAAGGACCAAATATTAAGTAAGAAATTTCTGTCTGCAAAACAAGGAAACACCCCATAAATTTATAGTAACAAATACGGCGAAGCGCAGCGCAGTGCAGATATTTTTTCTGCACTGTGCTTAGCTGTATGTGTGCCGGCCCTTACTCAGCAAATGGAGTTAGGTATTTCAGACGCAACCCCACTGGATATACAATCCCAGCTATTATCTCATCAAATTAGTAAACATCGCTAACACGGTTAACGGGAAGCAGACGGTTGAGGGAAAAACAAACAAACTAGCAATGAGGGGATAATCGGCTGGGGTCGGCTTGGGTGGCGCAATTATGCAATAACTCCCATTAGAGCAAGTCGTTGCCTTGCGAAACCGCGTAGGTACTTTATACTGAGAATACGCTTCATCAGAACAGCTCTATGCAGCATTAGATGGCACAGAAATAAAAACCGGGCAAGAGCATGTCGGACCATGCTCAGTGTAGGGTTCCGAAACCGTTAAGTACTACAAACATAAAAATCAACTATTAATAAGTAATTTTCTATTTAAAGGCAATTGTTGCCGTCTTAGATGATTTTAGTAGGTATAGACACTTTAAGAACCAATGATGTCTACTTAGTCGTGATAGTTTTCCTTTTAAATTCGTTATATGTTCTTTCATTTAAGTTTTTTTTCAGAATTTTAGTATTAGTAGTTTTGGCTGTAGTCCCCTACAGCCAAAACTAGCGCAAATTAGCGCTTTAAAGCTTAATATTTCATAAACGGATTACTTAATAGAAAAACTGTTTTCACAAACCCGTAATATTTTTAAAAGACCTATCCAGCGTCCCCACTCTATAGGGTAGACGAGAAAAAATTACATCTTCACGTTACGTGTAGAAGAGGTACATACACTAAACAAAAGCTTTTTGTACATTTTATTGTACCACTTTGTTGGCCTGAATAATATGCATATTCATGCCATATTACAGCTTTGTAGTACTAAGAGTCTCTGCGCTAGGCTGCGGACGGACGGACGGACATGGCGAAACTATAAGGGTTCCTAGTTAAACTACGCAACTCTATAAATCGGTTGAAAACCATAAGTTACTTGTTTTATTTTGGGTTATTCCCATCTTCTAACCTATCCAACCCAGGTATATGGCAAAATTTCCATATACCTGGGTTGGATAGGTTGGAAAATGGCAATAACCCTTTATTTTCTATTAAAAAGTCCAGTGTATGTGATGTGATCTTTATTGTACACGGAAACACTTACTATATCAATACCAAGAGTTTTTGTGTCCATTTACTACATAAAATAAATAATCGATTATTTATCTATTTAGATAACTCGTACCTTAAAAGATCGCTTTATTTGCATTTGCATTTGAAAAATTTGTGTCTTTTTTATTTAAACTTTAGATGTCTAAAATTGACTGTAACCATAAATCCGGGGAGCCTATCATGGTCGTGTTTATCGATGTGGATAAACGTGAATAACACATCTGTCACTTTCTGACCAGTATTTCAGTGCGAGAGTGACGGAAGCGTTATCCTCGTTTATTCACATCGATAAACACGACCATGTTAGGCCCCCTGGCAATATAATATAATAGCTAGAGAGCTAACTGTATCAAAGTGGATAAAAGTAGCACTAGCATTGATTTTTTGAACAGCAGTCGTAATAGGAACCTGCCCGAGTAAAAAAAAATACTGTTGGACTTAAGTGTTTACCTAATAACTATAATAAATATTGACTTCTTATCAAATTTTTCATACATTGCCCATTGTCTTACAGCAGCGCACGCTATAAAGCGGCCATTTACATAGGCATCTAGTAATAAGAAAAGATTCACTCACTTGAAAATCTTAGGAAAAATAACTATTAAGTAAATCAGTAGATCACGGTGTTTTGTTGCAGTGCTAAAGCTAATACAACCATAAAACCATCAGAATAATAAATAATGTCTCTTACACATAGCGGTACCAGTGTAAGATTGAACAACAGTTGCGGTTGCCATCTATCTCAACATGTTTACACACACGTTTGCAAATGCTTGGCCGAAGTGATTTAACTATACCAAATCGGTATCGCTAGAGCGCTAGAGTGAATGAACCCAGCGACATTGTTTAGCAAATGTCATTGTTGACGCGGGTGCATGCACCTTATTTATGTAACTCTGATAGATAATTGCAAAATAATTACGCGGCAGTGCAGACTGGCGGCTAAAACATTTTCAACCGACTGCAAAATAGGAAGAGGTTACTCGATTTATTTATATTGAATTGGCTGATTGTCAACGGATGTTAAAGATATTTTATTTGTAAAACCATATTGCTTTTGAAATGTTATTTGTTTTTGTAATTTGATGCTGAAAATACACTGTGTGTGTTGACTGTCAGTCAGTCAGTCAGAGACGAATACTTATGACCGCTTTCAAAAGTGTACCGTTGTTTAGGTTTGTTGGAGTGCGTCACTCCTTTTTAGTGTGCGTAAGTTTGCAGCCAGTGATGTGCAGTTTATCGATAAATTAGGTGAACTTATTAAAAGGTTAAATATAGTATTTTCAACACACACACGACAGCGAGCCCTGCTTTTCAAATTGACGTTGCATAGTTGCGTTAATGTACGAAAAATGAAATACTGTGGCGGGACTTCGAGAATTTACTATGTTATGACACTAAAATACACTATAACAGCCTAGTAGAAATTCATACTAGCAATAACGAATACGAAACACAACTTTCTGTTTGTCTGTTACCTTTTCTCGCCAAAACTAAGTGAGTACGAGTAATAGGTCAGTCTAAGTGAACTCGGCTTTTGGTCTAAAATATTGTAGGACGCCAATTAGACTTCAATTAGATTGACCTATTACTATTTGATACAGGAAAATATTTTTTGCTTTCTGAAGGAGGTTTCTCTAAACATTTATTTTACAGTTTTTAGTGATCAATGTGATCATAATACACTGTTATGTAGTCCCACTTCTCAATTAATAAGAAAGTATAATGGTATTTCATGCTCGCCGCAAGCAAACGCCGCGGGAAAATCATAGTATACATATATATTTACATCATTTAAATGTACTTCGTCATAGTCGCTCAATATCTTATCGCTACCCTTGAAATGGGTACTATTGAAGAGTTCCGGTGCCCATCTGTGGTCATCATAATCACTTCACCAAATGCTACTTTCTGAACATAAATGCTCGAGTTATTAGAGAAAATATCAAAATGAATATAAAAAGTCCTATAATTTTTGAGGAGTTCCGTCGATTCCTCATTGATTCCATCATCGAACTTCATTTTGTATGCAATCGAATAAAAATAAGTAATCGAATGAAACATAAATCTAATCGGTTCATAAACGTCGGAGTTCTGAGGTAGTAAACATAAAAAAAAACATATAAACGAATCGAGAACCTCCTCCTTTTTTGAAGTCGGTTAAAAATACCACTCCCTGTGAATGCGTATAATTCTGGGTCAATTTTCTTTGCTCCCCATTCGCGATTTGCACCCACGAAATACAATGGTATTTAGATACTAATCCGACCATACCCTACTGAGGCCCGAAACTAACCGCCGTGTTTAAAAACCTTTAGGCTTTTTTTAAACGCACACAATATTACCTAAAGGAAAACAAAAATAGAACAAGATTATATGACTTTTACTCTAAAGTTTACAATTTATTTCATCTGAATATCATTCAAATACTCGATAAATAAATTATCTCGCAACATGATCCTTCTCAATCAAAAATCATCCGATATTACCCCAACGCACCTTAATAATGCCACGTTTGACAATAAGCTGCATGGGATCTACGTTGCTGTAATTGTACGTTGTGTTACATCTATGCTGTCCCTAGATCTAATTCTGGAACCGCTCTTACTAGTGTTTGTGTATGCAAGAAACGCCTGTCTACTTACCTACTCTTGTGGAACTTATAGATTACGAATATCTTTTATTAATAAACACACCAATATTTATGATCATCCTTTATTCTTGAGTCATTAGTGTTGCGAATAACAGTTTTGTAAAGTTTTGCAAGATGCGAGTACCCGAAATAAGGAAATGCTGTTTTTGCATCCCGTTGCGCCCGGGCATAATTATGTTTGGGTACATCAACATAGTAAGTTGGTTGTTTCAAGTAAGGCAAAGACCTTTTAATATTTTTAATCGACACATCTTTTTTTATTAAACGATTGAATTAAATCTCTTGTGCACTTATTAAATATTGTTTTCTTAAGTATTTTGCCAAGTTTTTAATAAAAAAAGATTTGTTCGTGATTTGTCATACTCGACCCCTAGTTGGTCATATTCCTAACTCGACACTTTCCTAACTGGTCATATTCCTAACTCGACATATTCTTGACTCGTCATATTTCTAAGTCGTCATTTACAGTCAAATAAAATTGCGAACACGTACTTTTGGGCTTTAATAAATATTAGGACAGATTCTACTAAGTAGTTCTACTTTGTACTACGGTTAATTAGACAATAATATACTTAAGGCGCAGTCCAAAAGAAATGGCAAAAAATGTAAACAAATTTGTATGACTTCACACAACCTATATTTTTTGACAAACTTGTAATAAAAAATAATTAACAGATATTTTAACCAAAATGATCACCACCAAAAATATATATGTACTTAGATTTATTTCTTGTTAAAAAAATAAGATCTAAATAATAATTTAATATTAAAGGCTGACACACTTTCTTTGCGTTAAAGTAACCAAGGCTTCGTAGAAAACAACTCATTCAAAAATATATACTTCACATAGCCTACAATAACTTCATGATGGACAAGTAACACTCATCTTTTAATTATCTAAGGAGGTTCTTATTATTTACCACAGAGGATTTCTATAATAAGTTTGTGCCGTCAAATATACCCACATAGT
The DNA here is from genome assembly GCA_949316455.1 of Acleris holmiana. NCBI lineage: Eukaryota > Metazoa > Arthropoda > Insecta > Lepidoptera > Tortricidae > Acleris > Acleris holmiana. The sequence goes on along the minus strand of OX438763.1, from coordinate 7,493,014 downwards.
ACGAGTTAGAAATATGACAAATCTGGAATATGACGAGTTAGGAATTTGACCAGTTAGGAAAGTGTCGAGTTAGGAATATGACCAGTATGACGAACCAGGGACAAATCGCAGATGGATATAAGAGTATAGTTGTTATGTGAATATTGTTGCTATGTAATTCTTATTTTCGTTTCGTTTCGTTTCGTTCTGTTCGTCGCCCCCGTGTGGTTGCCGGGTTAGAATAGTGCCACTCCATGTCTTCCCGTGGAAGTCGTGAGAGGCGACTAAGGGAATAAAGGCTTGTAGTACTGTTAGGCGATGGGCTTGCAACTTGCAACCTGTCACTAATACACTAGTAAACATACATAGTCACAGAATTATCAACAAGTTTAGAGTTGTTGGTATTCTGTTGCTCTGCCTACCCCACTCTGGGAATAAAGGCGTGACGTTATGTATGTATGTATGTATTTCGTTCTATTGTATTTTTCAACTGTTATTATTTTATTTTTATTTCTAATATTTTTTTTATTATGATGATTGGTGACGATGCTTATAGGTGAAATGTTATTAATTATAAATTTAATTTATTCGTTTTGACAATCATGCTAAGTATTGCTAAGGATAATTTTAATTTTGTCATGTAATGCAAATTTAAATACGAGTATTGTATTTTTTTTATAAAAAATGGAACTAAACTATAGGTAGCTTACATTAGCTTATATTATTAATCCGTAAAATATGAAATAAATCTATAATTTAAGGAAATGGCAAAAGATACATTATACGGTTTGGTTTTTAGGTAGATACAGTTGCACCGAATACTGTTGAACTTTTACGAGACCCCCTCGTATGTTGAGCTGTTAAGAAGAGCAAAGACTCGCATGCCAAGTTGCATTCGATGATCGTTATCGATTATGTTTTGATAGACAAATGTATGAAATTGACGTGACTATCTTGGTGGCTTACGTCAATTCCATACATTTTTCAATCTTACGATTGTCGAATGTAACCTGTCTAGCCCCACTGTAGGCGTTCTGACGGAACTAAAACTGTTCTAGACTAAGGTGGTATTCCGGTATTATCCAGGTCCTCTCGCTGTTCGCGCTGACTTGCCTCGTGGTCATGGGGGAATCCAAAAAAAGAGCGATAACGGACGACCCGTCCCTGGAGGTCGTTACTGCAACCGTTCTCTTCTGCGTATTGGGGATGAGCGTGCTCTTGAACTCTCTGCTGCTGGTCGCTGGTATCCAGGTAGGATACTGGGCCTCTTCCACATTGTATTAACCCATCTTGCTTCGATATTGTAATAATATGCGTTAAGACAGCTCTTTTTTCACTTGAGATTAAACTGTCAACGTCAACAGTTTGATTACCACATCAAAGTAAGATGTGCTAATCCAAAGGGGAATAAGGGTAAGGACCAAAAAGTTGGCCACGCTAACTCACTCAATTAATTTTTTTATGAAACTTTTCCGTTATGACACGAAAATTAGCCATACATTTGTAGGGATAATTTTCGTGTCACAACGGATTTTTTTTCACTTTTGTTGTTTGTATGGTTAACTACGCTTAACTATGATCCAACTATTTGGTACTTACCCATAAAGCTCTTTTTCGCGTTTGATAGGCCAGGGCTTAGCTAGTACAACAGTGTCAAGACGTTAATGAAACTGGCTGTTTTTATATTGCTACTAGCGACCCAAACTTGCTTCGCTCTGGGTGAAAGTATTAAACACATAAACCTTCCTCGTGAATCACTCTATCTATTTAAAAAAAAACGCATTAAGATCTGTTGCGTAGTTTTAAAGATCTAAAGATACATAGGGACAGGCAGACAGCGGGAAGTCACTTTGTTTTATACTGTGTAGTATTTTTCTCTATTTGAAATTTTACACTACTGCTTCATGGCATTTTTTTTTAATAAATTAATCTATAGTCAACCATACAGAATGTTCCTAAAGCACCAAATCTAAGAAGGCTGAAGGAGCTCACATTTAAAAAATATAAAAATATTGGCACTTTTATAAAACTCGTCATGTTTAAGGTTCCGTAGTCAACAAGGAACCCTTATAGTTTTCCCATGTCCGTCTGTTCGTCTATTCGCGCTTAACTCAGATACTCTTGGTATTACAAAGATGTATTTTGCCATAGTTACATATTAACATTACGCCGACAAAGTCGTAAAAATACTGTTGACAGTTTTTTTTACGGGCCCATCCCATACATGTAAAGCAAATGTAAAATATTTCATTATACATTATATAACAATGAGTGAAGTATCATTGGATAGTTCTTAAAAATTCTTTATGTATGTTTAATTATCTATCTTCAAATTTAGGAACCGTTATGAAATATTGAACTCGAAAAGTGTAATATTCGCTAGTCCCTACAGCCAAAACTAGAAGTAGTCAAAATCTGAAAAATATCTTAAATGAAAGCACATAGCTGCTGAGTGCTGATAGGGAGCACTTAGGACGTTCCGAAAAAGCCAAATTAGTTCCAGTAAAAGTGGCACTGTTTTCGAAATATTTTAGCTTTTTGTTCAGGTTACAAATGTCGTCTTATACATTATAAAAACAAAATTAAAAATATTTCAAAATCAGTGCCACTTTTACTAAGACTAATTTAGCTTTTTCGAAACGTCCTAAGTGCCCCCTATCAGCAGGTCTCAGATTATCCACTAATTACCTAACACCCTCTATAATGAATTTAAAAGGAAAATGATCAGGACTAATGACGATATTTAATGACGGAGGAGAAGTAATACCCTGTGGGTACAGAATCCTAAAAAGGATGGTTATGTTATAAAATCAAGCCCGAACCCAGTGTTTTGTTACGAGCAGTGATCAAAGATTTGGTAGCAAAACCGGTTCAATGACGTCACAATGGCATATGACAAAGACCTACGGATATCGAGATGTATAATATGATTGACTAATAATATAATTGGCTGTTGATTTTATAATATAATAAGACACTACACTTTTTACTTAATTAACCCGAGCACTGCACCAAAAATGCTACAAAATCTTTGATCACTGGACTTACGAGTATATGATTATAATCCTTTTACTTTTCAGAAAGACATTTCGATGCTACGTCTTTACAACTACTTCGCGCTGGCCACCACGCTGGCGATGCTGGTGCCAGCCCTGGTGCTGCTGTGCCGGCAGCAGTTCGTGGAGTGCTGGGCTTCCTTCATCGCAATAGGTGAGGATACACTCATATATTATTATATGAAGCCGTTTCTCTCCAACTGCTGACCGAATGCCTCCCTAAAGTGCATCGCGAGCTATCAAGATTTGGGAAAATAGGGACCTATAATTTTACTAAACAAGTAAATATTTATATTAATGCAATACAATACAAATACTCTTTATTGAACACCAAAAAAAAAACACAGAACAGTAAATTTAAATCATAGGTATACAACAGGCGGTCTTACCGCTAAATAGTGATCTCTTCCAGACGACCTTGGATAGAGAAATAACTAAGGAGACAAATTCATGGCAGGCGGTGTCAACGAATTCCTTTAGAACTCAAACTAAACAACTACGAGAAACACTATTTCAATTTTGAAACAAAAACTATTTACGCATAATGTAAATATAAATACATAGGTACATACATACATAACATCACGCCTTCATTCCCAGAGTGGGGTAGGTAGAGCTACAGAAACACCAACAACTCTAAAAAGATTTGTTAATAATTCTGTAACCACATTTTGAACAATCAGGCCAAGATAAATGATAAAGTAAGTAATTTACATAAAGTAAATTATACATACATACATCCTCCAGAATGTAACGTAATGTTGATGTATTATGAAACATGATGTTGACCTCCACCTCCGTATCTAAACCGAATCGTTTTTATTTCCTATGTTGTGTGTGTGTACAGTGTGTCTGTATGTATCTATGTGGCGGCATCGTAGCTCCCAAACGGATGGACCGATTTTGACGTGTTGTTTTTGAAGAAAGCTAATTTAATCGGAATGGTTCTTAGCTAGGTCTCATGAATAACGGCTTGGCCGTTTCAGAAATATCAGCTATGAGGAAAGGAATCTCCACTGCATCATTGGTTTTTATTTATTAAATACTTATTTCAAATGTGATTGGGACGCGTTGCGTAAACAATCCCAAGTATATTCATACTGCGAAAGTATTTTTTATACAATTCTCCTTAAAATAGATTAAATATTTCTGTTTCAGTTATGCAATGTTACGTGATAATACTGGTTAGAAGCGAAGTGGTCAAACTTGAAGTTAAATTGTATTCTCCTGAAGACAAATGCATGGCTCGCTCTGAGGAGACTGTAGACGTTCCCGACACAGAGACGTTGATATAACTTCCTAAAATGAGAGAAATATCTCTGCCTTATTAGGTTGTCATTTTTAGTAAACTGGAATATACCTAAAAAAAAACTGCTCGCTTTTTAATTTTTAGGGTTCCGTACCCAAAGGGTAAAAAACGGGACCCTATTACTAAGACTTCACTGTCTGTACGTCCGTCTATCTGTCACCAGGCTGTATCTTAAGAACCGCGATAGCTAGACAGTGGAAATTTTCACAAATTATGTATTCCTGTTGCCGCCATAACAACAAATGATTACTTACTAAAAACAAAATAAAATAAATATTTAAGGGGCTCCCATACAAAAAAAGCCATTTTTACTCGATCTTAATACAGACACCGTGGTTGTATCTATCTATACAACCACAAAAAGGTCAATATCGGTTTAATTGAAGTAATTCTTAATTTTAAAATCTTACTGTATAAATGGTTTAGGGAAACCTATTCCTTGAAATGGTTTTCAAATTTTCATACTTTGTAACGAACAGGTGCATCGCAATTGGGGTCATTAGTTAAAGAGCGCTTTAATATCAATATTACCCGTAACTCATTCGGTATTCAAAGCTGCCGCCTTTTTGGCAACTCACGATCACGCCGCGGTTACGCCGAAATTAAAAAAAAAGGTTTTTCTTTTAAATATCTTCGCGGGAAGCTCAGGTGTGCGCCTGCGGGACTGCGTCGTGTCTTACTTTCCGGTCAGTATTGTCAGGAATAATAATGATTACTCTTTGTACCCAGAATGGAACAAGATTTAAATAACCCGCAGTTTCAAAACGGCTTTTAAATAATCTCGAGTTGTATCGGTGACCGAGGAATGTGCACGAAGTGTCGGAGTAAGTAAATGACAGTAAAGAATGCTAGCGAAAACGTATTCAAATCAATATGGAACTTGGTGCAATACTGATCTATATAATGAAATGATGGTGAACAACAGAATACAAATAGATACCCAAATTTAAAAATTATCTTGATCTATCAATTTGCCTGATTAGTTATTGATTATAAAGTACTTATGTATTTGATAAATTAAAATCATTGAGTGAATTGGGATATACCATTTAATAAAACTAGGTACCTACTGGCCTGCTACATTATTCATTAATAATATCATATCATAAGTATATTTTATGGACATTGAGTAAACTTATAAGCGTTCCGTTCTTCCTCTTGAGGTTGGGGACCCTAAAATTAACAGCACGTTTCTACTCCACTGCTACCGTGTTCCAGTCAGCTTCTAAAATCAATATTAAGACTGTACCTACACGATAAAATCGAGCCATGCATGCTCTGGTGTATTTTTTTAATGAATGCTAATTTTAAAGCAGCACTTTTTTGTAATAGTCCGTGGTTATGAAGATACATAATAAAAATACAATTATAATAAAATGTTGGAGCGTCTGTGTCTTAGACCATCCACATCACCAATATTTGTACACCGTCTTTTGACAGTCTTTACCAAATTCTCCTGTTAAAACTATTTTATTAATTTTAAATATACAAGCTAAAATTATACCTTATTACATTATCTTATCACAATGGTTAAAATAATATTTTTATATTCAGATTGAGATAGTTCTGAGGTTTTTAACTTTGGCGAATTTGACTTTGCCTCCTATACAAAAAATACTTTCAGTGCTTGGAGTAAAAAGTCTTCTTTACCACTAAAAATAGAAATGAGTTTCAAAAAGTATTTTTTTTGTAAGAGGACATTCTAATGTGCGTAACATAGCCTGTAAAAATATAAATACAGTTGTGACATTGTAGCAGGAAGCGAGTGAAGATTGACAAAAAACGCTGGACAGGAGATGAAAGGTATGATAGAATATATTCGGCGAAAACTCACAAATACATTATGGTACGATTTTATTTTATTATAAAATAAATTATACAAGTTATTAAAAAAACTGCTTGAAAATATGCATTCATTGTACTCGTAAAGATACACCAGAGCATGCATGGCCCGATTTTATCGTGTAGTCTTTACGTAGCTTCGACTGCGTAACTGTTATACATTTCTGATAACATTTTAAAGGACTGGTGTCTCAAAGGCAATGTATCGATAATGCAAGTCGAAGCTTCATATGGTGAAATAAGATGCAGTGCCATGTTTGGAATATTTTGTTGTAGGACGTGATTTGTCTATGTGTACAGAATGTAATGTGTACTAAGGCAAAGAATAGAATCATTTGGAGGAAAATGGAGGAGGCCTTCACTCGATGAGAGGTCCTTAATAATATTTTGCTAAACAATTAATTATTTATTAGTAAAATTGAAATCTTAGATTATTATTTTGCATGCAGACATTATTGATGTTAATGGTGTGGCGACCTAGCGACATCTAGTGACAACTTGTAACAAACAACTCGCTAGCGCCACCAGCGTCAGACAACGCAACTAAATCTGACAGTGCGCTACATCGCGCTAACGAAGTTTCTTCAGTCGGTTGACTTATATACCACTTCCAACTTCATCCAAACGGACTTCGGTCCCCAGGCACAACACCCGCCTGGAGAGAGATCTCTCTATTGCTCTCTCTACTACATTGGTGACCCCCGACAATGGACATTTACGCAACCTGACGACCTTCAAGCACTATGACGCAGTCTCACAGCAAGCCAGACAAACCGCACTGTGCACCACTAGCATTCTGATATATCTCCATGCCTGGTGTCTACAGTGTGCACAATACTCTCATTCAGCAACGCGACTCACTGCGTCCTACTACGAGTACTTCACGGAGCAGATACACGACTCACTGTGTACTCTCCACTCCACTCCTCTTCTCCTGCTACGCTCGCCAACGCGGCTCTGAGCTCTACTGGAGACATCTACTACTACTGGCACTTGCAAGCGGCATTTTCAACGCACAGACTGCACGTCATCCATCACAATCAACCTCCGGTCTCAAAGGGGGGCTGGTGTGGCGACCTAGCGACATCTAGTGACAACTTGTAACAAACAACTCGCTAGCGCCACCAGCGTCAGACAACGCAACTAAATCTGACAGTGCGCTACATCGCGCTAACGAAGTTTCTTCAGTCGGTTGACTTATATACCACTTCCAACTTCATCCAAACGGACTTCGGTCCCCAGGCACAACACCCGCCTGGAGAGAGATCTCTCTATTGTCCTCTCTCTACTACAATGGTATTAATCGTCTTCCTAGTTAACTCACACTATTTAAATTAATTAATCAATACAATGGAACTGAAATTCAATGTATTCAATGTATACCTAAATAAATTAATTACATTTTAACTTACTATTTATTATTACTATTTTTAGTACGATTAGAATATTTACATTTTAGTGTAGGTAGGTAATGTAATACTCAATATTTTTTTTTTTTATTTTGTATAATTATAATAGTTTTAATTTATGCACGTAAATTGAAATGAAATTTTAATAGTTAATTTATAAATGATTTGTAATATTATTAGGGAAATAAAAGGCTTAAAAATAATAGAATGTCATTGTTCTCAGCAGTGATCTCCTCTTGGGAAGCGCAGCTAGAATATTGACATGTAAAAGTACCTACCCGTGCGGCCTATTTAGTGATTGAACCTCTTTTATGCTTTATCTTTTTTATCATAATATGATAACAATTTAAGTTATGAACTATATTAAAATCTAAAATTTTTGAAAGTTATAAAAAATGATTATATTTTAAGATGAGCACGAAGGAAGTAAAAGCTTTCTAATACCAAAAGTCAATTTAACTTGGTGTTTTAAGAATTTAAATTTAATTAGTAGGTCCAACCAAATTAAATAAGTACTCAATTAATTTTCTATTTAGTTTTTACAAATCTATCGAATGAACGAAAGTATGTAACATATAATGAACTAGGTAATGTATGGTCGTTTAATACCTTGGTTGAAGGGGTTATTATTTTAATTAACTGTTTTACGTAAAATGAACGGGATCGCTTGAACAGCTGGTATACGATGAGAAAACCCTGAAAGCCGCAAACTCGATAGGCGGGGCCGCTCCGTGGTTTTGAAAGGATCGAAGGCCAACCAGGTATGTTAGTTGGGCATTCGGTATTACCATAGCTATATTGTTAACGATCAGTTTGTACTTTGCTATGTTTTGCTTGTTCCTACCGGCTAATGAAGATTGCCACGAAACACCTCCAAATTATCTGTCAGTTTGTACTATATCGGTAAAATGGATAATTATATTTGTTTCACAATTCTTATCATTTTATTTATACAGTTATATGGTGGGTAAGAAGTCCATTTTGCCGATTGTACGGTCACCGTCATACATAAGTGATGATTTCGGTAGCTTGTCGCTTTTAATCGTTTGACAATTTCGTATGACATTTCAAACATGACGTTAAAGTGACAAAGGTTTTGCTGCTAGTAACTATCAATTATTTGAAGTTTCATATTTTTGTTGTTTCATATTATTTGCTCTCTTATCGCAAAATGTAAAAGGCATTATTCGTATTATGTTAACATTCACTTTAAAATAAACTTGTAGATAACGTTGTGCAGTTTAGTAAATAAAAGAAATCGCTGTCGCTTATAGAGGATAATTAAATCGTATGTTTATTTATATGTTCTCCCAAACTTATAGGATGTATAAATCTTTTAAAGGCATCGACTTAGCGCCAACATTGAATTAACCACTTTATTAATTAAGCGAAATGAGTTAATAGCGTCTATTATGCAACAATGGCATTTTGCAATGTTCGCGCGTTGTGACGGCCATTTTTAAAAACTAGCAGGCACTAAGGAGTCCTGTGAAATGCACTTATTAGCCGACGAGTGCGCCGAGAGCTCGGCTAATGGTTGCCATTCATGCCCTGAATGGAAACGTGAAATTGCCAACAATTATATACTTTCGCAATGATAACCGGTGGATGCCACTGCTTCGGCAAACCGCCTGAAAATGGAGATATGTATCCGTGTACTGCGGGGATTTAACTTGGGATTGCAACGACTTAAAGTCGTACAGTGGCGCTCTTGTAGATCCACCAGGCTCAAAAGTACGAATACATTCTAATTTTCTTTTCCACGCGCTCCAAATCATATGTGTAACAAAAAACATCTTGACTCCCAATGAATTTCCTGCCTTTTCTCACATTCGCATGCCTTTGACATCCAAATAGCGATAAATAAAAACATTTCCACAACTAACACCAAAATCTATTAACAATCTGGCATTGTGTGTGACGTCACAACATGGCGTGCAGGTAGGCAGGAGCGGAGATAGGATCCGGTCATCCTGCCCATTTCCGGTCTTCATGCGGCCGTGACGCGTCCGGCCGCGTCGCAGCCGCCGCCTTCCTTGATGTACGAGCTCTGGAAGGTTTATGGGCGCGCCGTGGCAGTTTCGATAAGCGTAGTTTGAATTTAGAACACCTGGAAATTTTGGAAAATGCTATGATAGGAAAATTAAGCTGGTATACGTAATAGATTAATAGGGTCAATTCAAAACGTCTCGTTAAAATTTGACACATTTTGTACGTAGCAAATGTCAAATTTTATGAGACGTCAGATTTTAACGAAAAGTTTTGAATATAGGAACCCAGGGTTAGCCCGCGAAATTCCCAAATGAGTATTTGTATTGCTGGACGATTATAAGGGTTATAAGAAAAATATACAAGTAATGGAATAGTATAACAATGCAAGTTAACCTACAGCTAAAATCTTCTTCACATACGTTCAAAGGTTAAGAAAATTATAAAGTGACATTAGGGCCCGCTAATGCTACAGCGCCGTGACAACACCGTATTAAGAGCTACTCAAAAATCAATTATGGCGCTACAAACTTACGTGTTCACGTGGTAGAAAAACCAACCCACTTTAAAGCATACAGATATTATTACTGTAAGACTAATTGTTATGGCAGAGGCGCCTGGGTGGTAGGCAAATATAAGTTGGTAATGTGTAATGGCCGCAGTAAAGAGCAAAGTTTCGGTTTGATTTCTGTGGCCGGTTGTCACCCGCCGCCGCAAGATGAGTTTTGTGAAATGAATTCGTTCGCGGTGACAATTGAATAACGCTACATTTGCGGTTATCTTGGTGCTGTCCACCGCAAGTTTGAAAGTTGAGTTTGGAGCGGAAGAGTTGAGTGTGGAGTCCAGTTAATGTTTATGGTACTTACGTAGTCGGATAATAGAGTTGATGTTTGAGAAAAAATATATTCAATTATGACACTATCTGCTATCTATTTCTTTTTATAACCTTTTGCTATGTTTGTATGTATGTCAGTTGGGTTTAATTTTGAATCAGTTACCGTTAATGGGATAGGCTGAAATTTCTACCACATAACATGATCCCAAAGACAATGCAATATTATGGTATCCAAGAGCTGATCTAGTGATGGAGTCGCGTGGTGGCGATAGGATCTCCGCTATAATTAACGTAAACCCCGTGTTGGGATTTTTTAGTTTGATCTTAATAAACGTAGCGTAAAATACGGGTAGAGGCTCAGTCGCAAAAACTGTTTACTAGCAATATTGTAAACAGCGTGGCTGACTCTCGTTTTCGACTTTGGAAATCAATTATTCTTCATACACTTTTCTTCTAAAAAAGGAGGAGGTTCTCAATTCGAATGTATATTGTTGTTGTTTTTTTTCTTACTCACATTAAACCGTTACAGACAGCGCAACAGAGAGAGACGTTGGACTAAAGTCGATACCCAATATTGACAGGTGCCGGGGAGCCACCTGACAGCGGTCATGCCCATATGTCGGCTACCCTGCACACGCGATACTCCCCCTATACTTACAACCACCTCCGTTTACCGCTGCCGTGCTTACAGACAGACAGGCACTTGCCAAGAAATAGGAATCAGGGATGTTATTCTGTTCAGAAACACGGTGACAAATCGATGAGCCTAATTAGACACTTGATGACGCAACAATAACGTGTGTAAACTTTAATACTTAAATTGGATCTTAGTCATTTTCACGCAGCCGGGCTCAGAAAGTAGATATGTACCGCCGTATCATGCTTACGGGCGCACGGTTCAAGTTATGATTGTTGGATGAATTAATCGTTGATCGAAGATATTCAGTTTTCAGGTCCTTTCATGTCAAAACAAGACTCTAGAAACCGAAACCCTAAGGTGTTCTGTTACACATTTTAAACGAATGTTTATTTATTTATTTAATCTGTAATTCAAAGAACCAAGGATAACTGACGGCCCTGATTTTTAGGTGTGGTATTGTCTACCTGTCAGCCAAAGATCACGCAAAGAGCATCCAAAGTTTCAACAATGATTATAATCACACTTCTATACATTACTGTCTGAAAATTAAGATCGCGTAGGTAGGTACACATATTTTTAAAGCTTTGGATGCTTCCATAGTTTTGTAGCTGACTGTACTAGGTATACTTAGCTATGTTAGAATTGTCAATAAATTATACAATGTTGATGAATGCTATCCGTACAGCGCCAAGATGATATTTGATTATTTGTATAAAAACATTAAAACTGGGTAAAGATAATAATTACGCTGTTCTCGAATAATTGTAAAGAACGGCGCGACTATGTCAGGTGACAGGTGACATTTCAATGTACGCGCCGCAATTTATTTAAATCCGAATGATATAAAAACTTATTAACTCTGCAATAATATACAAACTGTTTTTTATTTTTTTATTCTGGGGTGACCAACGATTGACCTCTATCTCACCTGATAGGATAAATGATGATAAGTTCTAGGATCAAACTCGTTAGGACATTAGAACCTAATCCTCTTGATTTGAAGACTCCCAAATTATATCTCTCAGGAAATATATAGGAATCAAGCTAATTACACTCTTTAGCAGTTCACAATATAAAAGCAGGACATCGCTTTGTGCTAACAAATGATATTTCGAAGGCATAAGGGTGAAGCCGCTCCCTCCTCTTGGAGTCCAAAAATGGAAATTGTCATGATAGTAAGAGGGGCTATACCGAGACTTTGTTAACAAGTATGGATGATGTTCCAAACGACGAACTAGTGTGTTATGCAAGAATAACAGTGATGGCGGGACGGTGTGGGAGCGTTACAAAGCGATTGGTGCCGGACGCACTACGAGTAACAAAAAGGTGGGGAGGCCTTTGCCCAGCAGTGGGACACTTATGTTAATACACTTTTTTTTAACTGAAACGTTAGGTTTCTCCAAAAAGAGTTTAACATACTATAAGACATAATAAATCGCTATATGAAACAGGTGCCGCAATTTTAAATGATTTCCCAATTATATGCCAGTATGTACGTTTACATAATATATCAATGAATTGTATGAGGTTACAGACACCTAATCATGATTCCTTAGTATCATATTAGCGATACAAGTTATCTGTACCAGAAGGGCTGAAATAATTCCGCAAGATAAAAATACAAGGAAAGAAGTAGTTGCGAAGTGGTAACGTGTAATTAAAGTGGTGTTTAGTTCGACACCCCTTAATTAGCCTCCCCATTGTACCGCAGGGTCGCGACATGTGCCAAGTGGTTTAATCGTTATTACTTGTAGGTACTCTACCCACTTCTTAATCATGTCCAAGGATATCTTTACAATACCGCAATTATACATAATTAGTATTCATTATGAAGTTACTGAAGCAAAACGACAGACATCTTCGCCGATTACTGGAAAATATAACGCTGAGGCACAAATAGAGTTATAAAAAGTTCTAAATGGGACCAGAATTTCAATTTATAACACAAAACAAGGGTGCGTTAACACCAAATTGTTTTTGTGGTCCACATTAGTTACGGAATCGTCATTTAAAATTTCGGAGCTAATTTATTACTGACTTCAAAATAAATAGCAGTGTGCTGTCGACAGGCGTGACGAAAAATAATATTTTGTTTTTACGTCACTTCTCGACGTGATCTTACAAAAAAGGGTGACCACGCGATTTGGCAGGCTGAGACAAAGCGGGTGGGCGCGACGAATGCGCTCGTCGCGAGGCGCGGTATCTTTATTTGCGACCCCCGAGTCCACATGTCAGTGCGCTTAGCGACCAACTTCTATAGTTTCATCAATATATATTTGTAGGCCTATTCGATTTACTCCCAAGGCACATTTAATGTAGATTGCCTACATTGGACGCTCGAACGCAAGCGGAGTGAACGCTCCTTGTAGTTGGAAGACATACCCATCAAAGGATCTGTCAGCACAAAGGCTCAGTTACTACCGAGACTTAATGGAAACCACGTTGGGTTTAATCATTAATCGACTGATTGAAATCGACGTCTACGGAAACATGGCAGGTCGTCCTTTCCGTCCTAAATCCCATATCCCTAACACGAGACTAATGAATAATCCCTTCGGAATTAATGAGATTAATATGGTGAATTACGTGTATCGGAAAGATGTGCTCATTTTGATCAGTCATTGTTCTTTTATCAATAACAGTGAACATTGATATTAATGTCGGATGGATCAGCTTTCACATTTTTGAACAGAATGGCCGTTTACGGTGTGAATTCGGTTAAATGTTTTTGTCGTGTGTCGTCCCTGCGGCGTCGCTGCGTGGACTATTAGCGACAGTAATGACTCTAATGACACATAATGACAATAAATAATCGGCGCATTATGCGATTGTTTGCGAGCGGCGCCCGCGGCCGCTGCGCTCACGCTTCTTGGCGTGCCGCGAATTCCTGTCAAAAATTTCTTAATGATGTATGTTAAGTCCCTCATTTTTGGTAAAATATCAGTCATGAGGTTTGGTCTTTAATTGGCTGGAATGCGTAAGCTGTGATTGTATCAAATATCGATGGATGGTTATATATTTTCGGTTAAAATAAATGGTAACTTTTAGTTGTTAAAAGGTCTGCACTCCTGGTAACCAAATGTTTAGCAATGCAGCTACACGTGGCTGATCCATGACAAATGAAGTTGCCACCAACAAACCATGTTTATTATTGCTGGAAACAAATTATAACAAAAGCTGTTATACAACTGTTTACCATTAATAGGTATGCTATGGCTTTAGAGTCAGAAACATTCTTGATTTATTAATACCAATTGTTCCATACTTTGTGAAAGTAACTTTGTCTGTTTGTTACGCTTTCACGGCTAAATCACTGACCCGATTTCGATGAAAGGTATATAGTAAAGAAATAGCTTGAACCTCAAGGAAGGACATTATTCCAATTCCAAAACATGTCGAAAAGTTATGGTAATATTCACATTATGCTTTCAAACTGCGCGACGCGTAGTAGCGTTTACGTGCTCCCAATGCACGCTTAAGGCGATAACGATGAAGACCGGGATGTGCCCAAAAGTCGTGATCGACCGAGACATATTTCCGTGACACTTACGTCAATTTAATAGCCATTCGTGTCAAAATGTACAAACACAAAATTTCAAAACGCAAGCCTTAAGCGCAAAAGCGTAAAACACTGGACAACGCTTTTTCCGAACTTGGCTGATGCAATAATACACTGTTTTGTCGCTTTCTTCCTGGTAAGAGAAGTTCAAGACCGGTCTATTATTAACCGGCGAGTTTAAGTTGCCCCGTCAGAGCGAAAAACAACACTCAAGCGCATGCACTCTGAATTAGGTAGCTTTACCCGTCGAGTGAGCCCGCTGGTATGATTTCACCACTCGATCAATCGTTCGACAGAGAACCGTTTTTAAAAGAATAACGCCTCGTTATACTTCATCGTGAACGAACGTAAGTTCTCGAGAATAATACAGATGTAAAGGTGACTAAGAAATGATTTCGTCACACTCAAAGCGGAAAGAAATTGAAGGGTTGGCAGAGAAAAGAGTTCTACACATGCAAAGTCGATTGGCACTGTGGTCATGTACAGTCAATCAATTTGATTCCTTAGGCCACTTTTGACTATTTCAACGTGACGTTGTAAACAAAATCATAAGAAGTCTCTTAAGTTATGCCAACGTCAGTTTAACAAAGTCCTTAGTGGCCTGGGAATGAAATTGTTTGACTGTACCGAAGGTAACGTGGTTGTGTCTAAAATGTATGACTTTAATACCACTGGAAAAGACAATGACCTTCGCATTGTGGCTGTAATATGTATTAATGGTTCACATTAAAACAAGGGAAGCACTATCCCATCAAGTCTACACGATTTCGTGCCCACTAGCCCATTTGAATAACAATAAACCATTTTTATTGATATTGAAAATCAAATTGAAAACGTGTATCCAAATTTAAGGCCTGTATTAAATGATTGACTGATTCAATGGTTCAGTGGTAGCGCATATGCTTACTGAGCTAAGGGTCATGGGTCAGAAACGAGCAAGATCGGAAGTTTCTTTATATACATAAGTGAACATTTCAAATGAGTCAGGCCCAACGAATAAGTGGTTGGAAATTTTATTCTAAGGGATCTTACGTTGTCAATTTCAAAGTTAAGTAAACTGTATTAATGCTTAAACTTTCACCACCCTTTATAGCTATTTACGAGTATCTATTAAAGTTTAGTAGAGTATTGTATGTTTATCTATTAAAGTATCCTAGTGTATACATATCAGGGTGGTCAAAAATATCTGATTGTGCACTCTAACGCCGTAACCATAGAGTCGTGTTCAGATGTTCGTAAGGTGCTCACGGTTTGCTGCAATTTAAAGTTATTTAAGTCTTAGATGATTTTTAGTAGATAAACACTTTAGTTGCCTGAATTTCAGAAACCAATCAAGTGTACTAAGTCGTGATAGTTTTCCTTTTGAATTCGTTATCTTTGCTTTCATTTAATTTAACATATCATTCAGATTTTTATTTCTTGTAGTTTTGGCTGTATGGGGCGACGCGAAATTTTTTCTTTTCTAGTTCAATATTTCCTAAACGGTCCCCCAAATCTCAAAATTGAATGTAGCATATACATTAAGACTTTCTAAGAGCTATCTAATTGTACCTCACACGATGTTAAAATGTAAAATTAAATAGTTACCTCTGTTTTACATGTACATGTAGGTTTCCGAAAAACTTTTCCGGCGTAATGTATGTTAATATAGAACTATGCCAAATTACTGATTTGAGTATCTGTGTACAGACGGATAGACAGTAAAGGCAAAACACAGATACCTATATGCTCTTGTCTGCTAAAAATATGTTTAAAGTCTATCTAGGTACTGCACCTACCTTTTTCTTCGAGATTAGAATATTTAGACAAAAAAAACAGTATTCCCTGCGATGTTAAAGGAAATGTATGCGGATTTGGCCGTTGGTATTCCATGTCGAAAAAAGCAACTATAAAGTTGGTACATCAGAAGCACATATAACTCAAGACAGTTAAGACTTCGCGTAGAATCGGTAGAATGGGAACACTTAATGAGTCCGCACAGTGCAGCGTCACGTCTCATAATGAGTACGTCCGCTGTCCGCTGTGCCGGTATCTGGGAAGTTCTCCTTACTCTGCGACACGAAAACCAGTAAAATTTGAATGGAAATTGGGGAACTAGGCACAAAAATGTGTTGATTAGGCAATACGCAACCGCTTCCAGAAACAATATTCTTTCACATTGTCTAAATGTTTTTAATTTCAGAAGGTAGTCATAAATTTTCGAAAGTACAGTAGGCAAAGAACTGAACATTAGTCAGTTTAAAGTAATAAACAAAGTAACACGAAATTATGATTTTAGTTTGGTCTAGGCCTTCAAGTATTCGTTTACCACATACGGATAGCATAAGTTGTATTTTCTCGCTTGCCGCTCTGTGCGTCTCTATCGTGACAGAATAGATAGAAAGGGAGACCCGAGCGAAAAACACGTCGCGGACAACTTGTGCTAGCCCTTCTGGGGGGCCAAGACCTTACGTGACCTTACTGTCCCATTTTTCGAAAATCACTAACATTAGCGTTATGAATCTTGTCCAGGCCTCCTGAATCGTGCCGATAATATATTTACTATTTGCCTCTTTAAGTAGTAATTGATCTTGATTTTATAGTTTGATGATAGCAATTAATATAACAGAGGAATCACTGAGTACAAATTGTAAATAACAATGCACCAACTCACCGTTAACTGACGAGTAGTGAGCCTTATTGTAAGGTGGCATGACATGCTTAAGCAATCCAGTTTAGGATGAGTAAGGGCCAGAACCGTGTAACTGCTATAACTCTGACCCTTACACTCATCCTAAACAGAATTGCTTAAGCATGTCCCCCCACTTATAAGTTTAACTTTGATGTATTTATTTTGAGTCTTACACAACTGATACATACATACATCTACATAACGTCAAGCCTTCATTCCCAGAGTGGGGTAGGCAGAATTACCAACAGCTCTGAAAAAAACTTGTTGATAATTCTGTAATCACATTTTGCACAATCAGGCTAATATGTTTACCAGTGTATTAGTGAAAGGTTGCAAGCCCACCGCCTAACAGTACTACAAGCCTTTATTCCCTTGGTCACCTCTTACGACATCCACGGGAAGACGTGGAGTGGCACTATTCTAACCCAGCAACCTCATGGATAAGGTTAAAAAATAAATCACAAAGGAAATCTTTCTTGGCTCAAAAATATTTAGGTTCAACTATACAAAATTTACTATATTTAAACAGTGAAAACATATGTTCAGTGGGATCTTGTATTTATAGATATATATTTCTACATACCGGTGCACCCAATCAGTGGTTACGCTGCTTGACTGTTGAGTCAGAGGTCGCGAGTTCGATTCTGACCCGACTACGGAGTGAATAGGTAGATACTACCGTAAATTAATGCTTGTTTGTTTTGAGGTCGGGTTTTTGAGGTCTTTATATTGTTATTTACGGGTTCCCTTCATCTGGCATAATATTAATTGTCCGAAATACACTTCGCATAACAGTTGTCGCAGAAACATTTTTAGCCGAATCATACTTTAGCATAATAGTATACTTAATTAGTTTTGTATTTCACCATACTATATTAACCACTTAACAGACGATTAGAGCGTTAACAGTTGTCAAAATGTATGAACTAACAGTCGATTAACATTGATTAAATTTAACATCCTATGGTGAAATTGGTACTTAGCATAACTTTCATAACGCATAACGCATAACATTCATTTGGCAGAATTTTGAATAGCAGAATACTAATGTGATCGACTTTCATCTCGCAGAATTTTATGTAGCAGAATATACCTGCCGCCAACTTTATTATGGCATAACTGTACCATGGCATAATAATTAGTAACGAGCTGCTACCAGTAAAATAGGTTAGGTTAGTTTAGAAGTTCTACAATGACAGCGCGCGAGCAGCTGCCGGCCGAATTTCAGTAAGAGCAGTGGGAAAATATGCAAATAATAATTAGAGGTACAATCAAGGATTATCTAGTAGGCCTATATTATTTTCAACGTTATGCCGATGTACTATTCTGCCAAAGACAATTGTGCCAAATGATAGTATGCAAAGAAATTTAAGCCAAAAGTAATTATGCGAAATAATGATTCTGCCAAGGGTTGCTATGCGAATCTAAATTATGATAATAAATTTTATGCAACATGAATGTAAACTGTTATTTACTGACCCAAAGCAAAGAAAATTCTTAGTTAGTGTAAAGAAAATGACAATCAATAGTATATAGCGCCTATACGGAGTTGGTATAGTCGTAAACTTAATGACATTGTAAATATTAAGTTTAAATTAACTACACTTGTTAATCTCATCAAATGGACTTACTGGTAAAAACTTTTTAAAACAAATACACCGATTGTACCCAGTCTAAAGCGATACCACCCTACGCATCAATTAACTATCCCAAAGCCATTATTTTTAAATTTCTCTAAGCAATAATCATTTCGAATACCAATAAAAGAAAAACACGAAGCTCATTTTAAGTTGGTCGTGGCGGCCCACGCCACACTGTCTGCTTCGTCTTGGAATTCAATGGTTTGATTTATTTTTATTATATTAATAAATATATGGTCACGTTCCGATCGCGCTCAATGGGGTCACGGTCACGAGCATGTTATGCTCACAACTATTGACAGAGTTCCCTTGTAACTTTGATGTTTGGCAATACCGTCTTTATGGGGCCAATAAAACTGAAAATATCGCAATGTAGACGCGTATTGCTGCTCGTCATTATATTTACGATTTTTTTTAACAACAGCTATTGTTGTAATTTTTTCATTATCCATTTAGAATCTATTCCGTATGCTAGGACATGGTGCCTAATGTTTTTGTTTATCGTTATAAAAATCTCCGACATCATAATCATAGGGTAATATTTAATAGTAAAATAAACTGTAGCTAACTGTGTAAAGTAGAGATGGGTCGAATACGGACTTTGCCGAATACGAATATTCGGCCGAACATTCGGTTTAGCTCTTCCGAATCGCTCGAAACAGGTTTTGACAGGTCCGCTTTTGTAAAACCACTCTGGCTTAACTTACATAAGCTACGGTTTTTTGCAAAAAAATGATATTTATATTTTGATGCATATTTATCTCTTTTTGATATTTGCTTAGAATGTTGAAATAGGATGTCAATCCGACGAATTACAAAACAACCTACGCTCGTTATTTAATTTGTTTATTCGGTAAATGTAACCGAACTATTCGGCCGAATACGAATATTGGAAAACTTGCCGAATACGCTGAATACCGAGTATTCGGCTCATCTCTAGTGTAAAGTTTTACGACAGGTTTTGTTGGAGAATAATCGAAACACGTTCAAATTTAAAAATATATTACAGAGAAAAAGGTTTCATCTTCCTTTTGTTTCCAGCCAGCTACTAAACTAATAAATTGAATGCACCTTGGAGTTGGTATAGGTGGAGGAAGGAATCCGCTGCGTCATCCATCGAGCCGCGGGCCGGCCCGGTTATTAAGGATGGCGAAATTAAAAATGTGAGAAACCGTTTTAACCGGGGATAGGTTTTTTAAAGACGAGGCTCGTTTATGTTTTAATTTTAACAGTTTTAAAACAAACGCATTTTTAACGAATGTATTTTAATGGTCTACTCGTACTAACATATAGAGTGTTAGTTTTTTGGTGCTTGAGATTTATTAACGGGCCCACGGGCAAGCTGATCATACTAGTATAATGGAAGGGGCTGCATGCCAATGAAAACCGGCAGTCAATATGTCAAGAAAGTAGAATACCATTAATGTTCCCGAGCCAACTAAAAAACTCTCGGGCGCGCGATAATAAATATCGCCGAGAAACAATAAAAAGTCACCTGACTAATAACAGTACAGAGCGAGTTGCATATCGGCGCGGCGCATCTTCATACCCGCGTCCGTATCGCATTACACATAAAATATTTATTATTTATAGGGTGTAATTAATAAACACAGGAGCTACAAAAACAAGTAGCCCAACAGGAAGACACTATAACTCAATCGGTGCACAGTTTACGCGGCGATTAGTCCGCGTCGCGATGCGATCTTCTCGCGTACAATGTGGATACTTTGTTTCGTTCGCGGTAGCTTAATGTCTTAAACATGATACGCTATCCGCTGCCTACCGCGGTTACGTGGAACCTGTTTGCTTGTTTAATGCCTGTCAACTGTGGGTAAAAAGACCATCTAGGACTGGAGGATTGCGATTGCACAAGTCTTATCGGTTGTTTGTATTGGATTAACGTAGGACACACATGTGAGTAATCCGAAGTATTTTAATATAAATACAAAAGGTATTTAAGTGGGTCATATTTATTCACTTTACTGATAATGAAAACGTATCTTAGAACATAGAAATAATGATATCGGAATAGAGTCGCAGGCAAAGACAATGATCATAAACGGTAACCTTTGAATTCAAACGACTTTAGTGTCCAGAACTTAGTATTGACAGTATTTATCTGAAAACCAGGAAATCTGACCTGGTATACAAAAACCAAAAGTAAAAACATTGATTTACGAACAAAAAATATATGTCTATCGAAATAAAAATAACATTCAACAAAATAAATGGTCGATCCCAAGCATTCGAGACCGAGTAAGTTACACCCTCGCAAATCACGTTAATCAGGTGGGTGTTTGCATTTCACAAAGTATTTAAAATATAAGATATCCCACAAAACATAATAATCGCAGTTTATTCGCTTGACAGAGAACTTGTGGCGTAGTTAGGGCTTTCTCACACGACCGGCAGGCGTGGGCTTCAAGTGAAATACGAGAGTCGTATGTGTGGAAGGACTTTAATAAAGTTCTCGTGAAAACGCAACAATGAGGCGGTGGTCGCAGTAACTTAATGTAAGAGAATGAATCTGCAAATGAAATCTGCTGCGAATGGGAGTTTAATCTTGGTGAGCTTGAGTTAGTGGCGTTTTTCACGGGCTGTTTGTTTTCTTCTCGGGCTGCGCATTGTGTGTGGTTGATTACGCTGTCTTATCCTAAATGATAGTTTAAGAGATCTTTGTACCGTTATCCTCATCAGTTTTTGAGCATGGCAGCACCATGTGCCTCAGAGGTATCACTGATCACCGACGCCTTCCAAACTCAATTAATTGGATCGAAGAGATAATTCGTTTTGAAAGTTAAATGATTAATTGAGTTATACCAAAACATCGAGTTATCAACTTTGCTTAGGTAACGTTATTATTCCGCCCGATCCGATATAAAACTATATTTTCTTATTATGTTGCTTTGCCAAGAAAGCATTAGGAAGAAAGAAATGGAACTTAGTAATATAGAAAACGGGCGGAAATGATATCGTTTAGCTTAATTCGAATATCTGCATGCCTGGGCCCGTATGAATGCGTTACCCTTCATTTGGCATAACTTTTTTTGGCATAATCATCACTTGGCATAATCATCATTTGGCATACAGTCTTTTTTTTCAGAAACCTTATACTTTTCAGGATTATTTAAAATAGCATTGCATAGAGCCTATTAGGTTAGGTTAGGTTTATTTTATAACAATCCTGAAAAGTATACACTAACACTTTTATTTATTTACTAGCTTTTGCACGCGAATCCGTCTCCTTCCCCGCGTAGAAGTCATATATCGCAGCCCTCGGGTACTGTACAATTTTCCGGAATAAAATTATCGTATGTCCTTTCCCGGGACTTGAATTATCTCAATGCCGAATTAAATTTCTAAATCGGTTCAGTAGTTTAAGCGTGAAGCTAGGTAATAGGAAGATAGGAGGAAAAGGATTTTGGGGAGGGGAGGATGGTGAAGTCAATCCGGATTTACGCTGCTCGCGAGGTCAAGCTAGATGAGTGGGAACCCGCTGGGGAGGCCTGGCTAGCGACCTTCTGAGTTAAGCAGCGTCTTCATGGGTCCGTGAGGATTGTCGTCGTCGTCGTACCACGCGGATGCGGCGTACGTAAGACGTGGTCTCACGTACGAAGAAGCGCTCGAGCGGTGCTTGAACGGGCAATAAACGGGTCTGGGGACCCACGACCCATGATGAGCATCCTGTCGATTTTTATCCTTAGGTTTTTTACAACCGGGGACCAAGGGATGTCTTGTCCGAGAAGAGTTAGAGGTGGATTTAGGGGGTGGCTCCAGGTCACCAAGATCGCTTGTGTATTTGCGATATTAACGGTTGGTCTCCACTTGGCTAGCTAAACTGGTAAGGCATCAGGTTGGCGTTGCAGTTTGACGTTGCACTAAAGCGTCACCTATTAAGACGTTTTGTTACTAAACATTTTATAACAATGGTCGCGAAATGGCGATAAAAGTCTTCTTTGTTGTTCGGTCGCCTTCACTTTAATTTCACATTAAGTATATTATCCAAAGGGTTATACATGATTAGCATTCGTATTTCTATGAAAAATCATTTTATAAAAGTGCATTACGGCAGCAAATATGCCTAATATTGAGGCTTTCTATCATTTTAATTTCTAAAACGATTATCAATTCGTTATTGATAGATGGCGTTAGTTTACAGTATTACATTACTTTATGTTGACAAGTTGTTATAATAAACAGCCCGTTTTCATGCATTTGGGTTTGAATTGATAAAAGCTTTAAATTTAGTTTCGAAAACAAGAAATGATTAACCAAACGCTGACTTTTTCATCACATTTGAATGATCACTGAAAGCGTCTTGAAAAAAAGATCTGAAACACCTGAAGTTTTATTACTTTTTAAGAATATTTTCAGTAAGTTTCAATTACTTAGTACAATCCGATAACTTTTTTCCATACTAAATTTAACCCCTTTTACCCCCCTCATAAGCAGAAATGCGTCATAAAAAGTAGCTTAAACAATGATCCGGCTCTTAATATATATTTAAATTTAATTTCATGTCTTACCTGTCCGGTACATTTTGAGTTAAAAGTGCACAACCAGACAGACAGACAGACAACAATTCTAAAAATCATTGATTCGGTTTCAGTATGTAGCGTTTGCGTTTGTAGCGTTGATGTAGCGTTTTCCACATGCTTTTTTTCTTGAAATTTGTACTTATTTGTATAGAAGTATAGATTATGGTCGCCGTTAACGCGATAGATAAAGCATCTTACATTAGTCAGAAAGTGACTGATGTTTTAGCCACATGGATAAACACGAACGTTATAGGCAGGATCATAGAACGAGGAGGACGGAGAGGAGTACGATCACCTGGGTCATTGGTCTCAATGGGCGTACCACAGGGCTCAATATTGGGTCCATTTTTATTCCTCATCTACATAAAGGACAACCATGATATAGTATTGTTTGCTGATGATACGTCACTTGTGTTCAAAGTTAAACGACAACAGCAGTTTAATGTCGATGTAAACAATGCTATATCAAAAGTAGTCGATTGGTTTAGTGTTAATAATTTATTACTGAATGAGAAAAAGACGAAATGTATAAAATTCATGACTACTAATGTGAAAAATAGTCAAACTACTGTAACTATTAGAAATGACAAACTAGACCTAGTTAATGATACAGTGTTTCTTGGTATAACGTTAGACTCCAAGCTCCAATGGGGTCCTCATCTTGCTGGATTGGCGGGTAGACTCAGTTCTGAGTTTTTGCAGCTAATAAGATTCGGCAATTAATAGACTTAGATACCGCTCGATTAGTTTATTTTAGTTACTTCCATAGTATTATGTCATATGGTATTTTACTGTGGGGTAGTGCTGCTGATGTAAATAGCATCTTTGTTCTGCAGAAGAGGGCTATTCGTGCTGTCTACAAGATGGGCCAGAGAGACTCGCTTAGAGATAAGTTTAAAGAAATTAATATATTGACCATGCACAGTCAATACATTTATGAAAACATTATGTATGTTCATAAAAACATCGCTAAATTTAGAAAGAACTGTGACATACATAATGTTAATACCAGAAATAAACATAAACTCGCAGTGCCCTTCACGCTGCTCCATAAAATAAAAAACTCTTTTTTGGGCAATTGTATTAGGTTCTATAATAAGCTCCCAAGTAATGTTACTGAACTATCAGTAAATAAATTTAAGAGTTACGTTAAGCGTAAACTAATTTCTAAAGCATATTATAGTATTAAAGACTATATTAATGATAACAATGCTTGGGACTGAATTGCTTGTAATAAAATGTTTAGTCCTTACGACAAAAGGTTGCGAACGTCGAAAAAAAAA
The DNA here is from genome assembly GCA_949316455.1 of Acleris holmiana. Classification (NCBI taxonomy): domain Eukaryota; kingdom Metazoa; phylum Arthropoda; class Insecta; order Lepidoptera; family Tortricidae; genus Acleris; species Acleris holmiana. The sequence continues at coordinate 7,468,264 of OX438763.1, read as the reverse complement.
GACATCCGACAGTTTCTTACAGGTTCTTCTCTGATCGGTCGCGATTTGAACCTGCAGTCAATTTAGGCTAAGTCGCTACTATGACGTTTCAAAAGAGTTTATTATTTGTAAACCTACTTGAATAAAGATTATTCTGAGTCTCATTATGAACATTCTACGAGTAGTTATATATTTTTTTACTAAACCTGAATGTAGATTATTTATGATCGTTATTTGAGCTAACTCTGCGCACGAGTCACCTAAAATTAAGATAACGCTAATACAACTGAACTAGGCTTATTATCATTAAATAACCTCTTGTAAGTGTATAATTTCTTTTCAGATCTCGCTATTATTATTCAAAGGCGTCAATTGATGCAAATTAGTAGCCATGATGGTTCAGTTCTGAAGTCCACTTACTATCGCGATTCGAGAGCTCTTTGTACGCAGAACTACATATTATTGTACGAGTAATCTAATAGGCTCAAGTTATAACCATTTAACTAATTGAAATTCTATACTTTTGGGATTGTGGGGTAATGACTAGGGCCCTAGACAGGTTGGATTGAGAGAACTTTGTCATTAATGTCATTATCGAGAATGTATAGGATTGACGCAAGCTGCCAAACGGTCGCGTCAAGCGCTTACGTCTAATTCATACATTTTGTCAATTTTCGAAAATCTTATAACCTCGTAAGACCCAGTGTGCCTTAAGAGTTACATAATCAAGGCAATTTAGTTGGAACTATATTTTAATATGCATAAAGTTCATTTTTAATTGCTTCAAATTTGAAAATGGTACTTAAGAGCAAAGGTAAATGAACTTTATTTCCTTGGTGGTAGATTCAAATTCCCACTTTCAAAAATCCCCCTGATTGTAGTACGGTGGGCCTTACAAGGTTAACGTTAGTGTCAAACATCTTGTCTAGGGCCACTAACACTTAGTACTAACTTGGGTCTTTGTTTACAGCTCAGTTACCATACCTACACGCTTTCAGCCATTTCAAATGAACCTTGCTTTAGCTCAATACTGTATATCCTCTGAGTTGAATGTAGGGTCAAGTTGCCGGCAGGTGCGTAGGCGGGTGGTAACACTACGTATGGCAATAAAATAAGAGAAATGATGGGGTTTGGCTCAAAGTTTTTATTTTTATGTTATGCAGAAGGCACACGAGCACTCAGGCCACCTGATGGTAAGTGGAATCTGAGACCCTTAGACATTTGAATTCTCAAGACTATAATCCTAAGACCTCAAAGCGTTGCCAACCCTGAGGACTAAGATGGAATGCCTCTATGCTAGTAATTTCACCGGTTGTCTTATCCCCACACCGGAACACAACAATGCGAACACTGTTGCTTGGTGAGTTAATGGATAAGATGTTGGTATCGATCCGGATGGAGCCTGCACAGGGTCCTACCACCACTGAACTCTCGTAAACGTGGTAAAATACGGTAGAACTATTCGAAATAACCCTATTTTGATACATAGTATAAGACTCTTACGATATTTATATCGGGGCGAACTTTTAGTGGAGGAAAAGCCCCAAATATGAACCACCATATACATTTTATGAAATAAAACACAGGATTTTCAAGATAAAGAAATGCAATAAAAACCAATCGGACGGGAAATTATCTGGAAATCTTCTAAGTGCCGTGTTCACCAACAATTAAACGGACGATTAGCAGTTTAACGGGTGTCAGATGTATTGATTAACAGCTGATTAAGATTTAACCGTCCGATTAATTGTTGGTGAACACGGCCCTAAATATAATAAAAATGTCATAAAGTAACAAACGTTTAACAAAAACTTCGTAATCCTAAATAAACTCAAAATTAACCCTTTTAAAAGAGGTAACATTATATGGACCACCATGTTTTTAATACGGCCTAGGGGTGCGTAATATGGAATATCATAAATATCATAATTAAGGTATGACAATTATCATATTTTTTCACCGCGATCGAGTTTTGTTCGGAACGCTGTTTTATTTGACGCGTTAATTTCTATTTGAAATAACCTTCGATAGTTTTATTTGTTGCATTTCATTTATCGTGTAGTATTTTAGTAGAATTACAGTAATATACCGACTTGTCTCTGGTTCTTTTAAACCACTTTTGGCTTATAATTATAGTGTATTAATAATATTAGTATATAAATCTGTATTTATGTATTTATTGATGTTTATAGGAGTACAATAATAATCCAGGTCTAGTGTAGTTCATTTTAGTATTTTACTTGTATGGGTATTCGTTATTGTAATTTATTTCTATACAAAATAGAAAACTCAAAGTGCTGTTCCACTTCGACTTTCTCACATCTTTACCAGAAAACCAGAGAGTAGGTTGGTATATCAGCTATAAATCTATAGAAGGTACCTGTGTATTAGTAAGAGAAAATCGACACAAAGACATTAAGAAAAATAATGTTTATTAACCGAAATAAGCGAAACAAAACCTCGCAATTAACTTGAACCAAAAGACAAACTTGTACAAAAGGTGGCTCATTATTGAAACAAGGCGCTGAAGACCTACATGTCATGAAAAAAACAATCATACCGAGGGAATACGTTAAGTATGTAATATGTCGCCCTGAGAAATTCGAAATATTAACGCATCGCTCTTGTTTAAACAATAAAACCGGGCAAGAGCATGTCGGACCTGCTCATTGTAGGGTTCCGAAGCCGTTACGTCTTACTCGTAGATGATCTTAGTAGGTAAAAACACTTTAATTGCCTGTACCTCGAGAACCAAAGATGTCTACTTAGTTGTGATAAATATCCTTTACAATTCGTTATATGCGCTTTCATTTAAGATTTTTAGTATTTGTAGTTTTGGCTGTAGGGGGGAGGGACTTGACTCTAACAAAAGTTTGCGCTTTAAAGCTTAATATTTCCTAAAAGGATCCCTTAATCGAAAAATTGACTGGACAAACCCGTAATATTTTTAAAAGACCTATCCAACGACACCCCACACTATGGAAAAAATGTGGAAAAAATACATCCCCACGTTAGGTAGTAAGGGAGGTCCTATAAAAAATATTCAATATTTTATTTTACCACTTTGTTGGCGTGACTAATATGTATCTTCGTGCTACATTACAGCTTTCTAGTACTAAGAGTCTCTGAGCTATGCTGCGGACGGGCGGACGGACATGGCGAAACTATAAGGGTTCCTAGTTTGACTACGGAACCCTAAAAAACTACGTAATACAAGTTGTTCAAGTAAAGTACCTGGTATTCAACAATTATTTTAATACTTACATAAGAGTACATACATGACATCACGCCTTTTCCTCTCTCCTACCCCATTCCCAAAATGGGGTAGGCAGAGCTACAAAAATACGAACAACTCTAAAAAGACTATTAATTCTGTAACCGCATTTTGCATACTATTCTTGTTGATTTATAATGAATTTAGTTGACGCTACCTCACTCGCACTCTCATCTGACAGTATATATGTCACTCGTATTTGAAAGAAGAAGCTTGCCGAGGAGCATTACGTAAATAGAAGCACTGTAATAAATTATGTGAAGAAATTATACAAAAAAAAAAACTTGTTCGCTAACGTTTCACCGTTAATATTTACCAAAATCTTTGTTATATAATGGAGGCAATGGAAATAAGAATTTAATCAAAGTAAGACGTCATACGTACTGTTTTTCTAATTATGTCACGACTGTTTTGATACTTCTCCCTCATTGTGACCCAAATAAATTTGGGGACTTTTTAAAGGGCTGAGTTATTTATGGCAACATTTCATAATAAACGCTAATTACGAAGTCGGTACAATGTATTTCGTGAACCAAGTGTGGTAATTTTACGTTACGCCTAATAATGTAATGAATTTGGAAGGTGAGATTGTATAAGAGAAAAAAGTGCTTTAAGAATCCTATTTACGTATAGTTATGGGGTGGGCAGCATTTTAATTACGCACTGTTTAAGAAATACGAATATACTTCCTAAAATATATTTTGTACCCAGGTATTTGATATTTGGTACATCATTCAAACGTATTTGGCTTTTTATATTTAATATAGTTTAGGTTTTGAAATACATATACACAATAGTATAGTCGGTATGAGATTTACGATTTTCTTTTTTTTATGTTAAGGAGGAGGCACACGAGCACTCGGGCCACCTGATGGTAAGTGGAATCTGAGACCCATAGACATTTGAATTCTCAAGACTATAATCCTAAGATCTCAAATACGTTGCCGACCCTGAGGACTACGATGGAATGCCTCTATGCTAGTAATTTCACCGGTTGTCTTATCCCCACACCGGAACAAAACAATGCGAACACTGTTGCTTGGCGGGTAGTTAATGGATAAGATGGCGGTAGCGATCCGGACGGACCCTGCACAGGGTCCTACCACCACAAAAAAATATTTTTTGAAGTAATTAGGTAGTATGAAATAGGCCTAGAATATACTACTTTTGTATGAAAACGGCCTGTCGTCATAAAAGTGATGATTTTCTGACACCAAACTAGATCATAAATGTTCACATTTCCGAGGAGTGTATTAGTATTTTTCTTTTTAGAAAGATAAAATCATAAAAAGTTGGTACAGCTTCATTTTAGACATTAAATCGGAAAGTGGATTCAGACATGATTACGTGTAGTGATACAAACATTCACACATCAACAAGTATTGACGAAACAGAAATCGCTGGAAAATATGTAAAAGTTTGTAACTTCATCCCAGGGAAAAGCTAATAAAAAGTAAAATCGTTCTGTGAATATGTGTTACCAGCGCATTTCACCAAACTTTCAGAGTAGTCTTCTACGATATAGGGCTTTTATTGTTTTAGTAATTGTGATGAAAACGTATGTCACATTAATATCAAGTAAATCTTACCTAGTAATGTAAATTATTTTTGGTTTATTTCCTTGCAGTAGTTAAAAAAGCACTGTCTGCCTCGGCAGAAAAGCCATTAATGGGCTCGTACATTAAAAGGTCTTAACTTTTCGGCCCTCTGCAACAATGTAATTTTTTCGATTTTCTTAAGTGTAGTTTAATAAAAAAGTGTAACGTATAACGGAACGTGACAAGTTTATCTTTGCTATACATATATTGTGTTCCTTGCTAATTAGGCTTCGTAAAAATATTTAAATTGGCCATACAAATATACTATAATTTGTATGTTAATTACTTCTCCTTGTACTATTTCGTATTTTATATTGTGGCACTACGACTTTGTCAAAGCCGATTGTCCCTTTCACAAATATAAAGATTGTTGAGATAGAGCATAAATAACTAGAATTTCAATTAGAGATAGTGTAATGCCATCATAATAATTATCTGAGTTTCTAATTAAGATTTCAATGAAGGAGATAAAGTTACTCTTCTTAGTGAGCAAAACCTTTGCATTGAATACCTAAAATTTATGGTTTGAAAAAAGGGAAAAATGTCGTGGATATTTTTTTGAAGGGGATAAGAAAAATCTGGGTTTTCGGAATGTATATACCTGCTGCTAAAAATTGTTGATTTTAAATGATATAATTATTTTAACTACACTGGGAAAAACAAGGAAAACATACATACATACATACATAACATCACGCCTTCATTCCCAGAGTGGGGTAGGCAGAGCTACAGAAATACCAAGAACTCTAAAAAGACTTGTTGATAATTCTGTAACCACATTTTGCACAATCAGGCCAAGAAGTTTACTAGTGTATTAGTGACAGGTTGCAAGCCCATCGCCTAACAATACTACAAGCCTTTATTCCCTGAGTCGCCTCTTACGACATCCACGGGAAGACATGGAGTGGCACTATTCTAACCCGGCAACCACACGGGGATAAAAATAGTGTTGAGTGTCATAAAATTGTAAAGGACCCCGGACCTAAAGTATGAAAAATGTGGTTTCAGTTAAATATCTTGAGAATTTGATATGTTATAGATTTGAAAGTCCTGAACAAAAGTCTCTAGGGGTGCTACCACTGTTTCAGAGTCCCTTTCAGAGTTGCGACTGATTTTAAACTAGATAACAAAGTATTAGTACTTTAATAAGATTCAATTCTCAACTATTTACTTAAACCATTGACATAAGATTAAACCTATGTTGCGATAACCTGGCCTTTTTTAGTAAGACAAAATGACAAAATGACTGCAATGTCAACTTCACACGTACGTCATGTGCATTTCTAGATTATTAATAACATATTGATAATAATGTGAATATACATTCAATGATATGTAAGGTTTAGAGGTAAGATTTACAAATACGAGTATAGTAGAATGGCATTACTCTTAGGTAGAGGACATTGCTTTGTCTGCAATAATGCCTATGTTCCTCGTGCACTGCGGCGGATACCGGAAGATAACGAAGAAAAAATTCAGATTGCGATTTCATAGAGAAAATATGAACGACATCCCGGCTGAGTTTACCAATGAGTCCCGTGTATGTATTAATTGTGACCGATTGCTAAATACGGAGTTGGAGGAGTTGAGTCGCGAATCTGATTGTATTATCTTGAACGTTCTGAGGCAAAGGTCGAGCAATACTTGCATGATTTGCAACTCACCAGAAAACCATCCCCGATTGAACCTCAATGCAAGAACAAACGTCTTCATCGAATTAAATATTTATGTCCCCGCATCATCTCGATGTTGTCCTGGACACTTGAACACTTCCGGGCTTCTACTTACAGAATTAAAGCCCACGCTGTTGTTTGTTAAACGACGTTATAGACTTGCCGGTCCTGAATTAAGTTCATTCCTACAAACGTTACGTAAGCAAAAAAAAGTGATGATTTTGACGTAGACAACATTTCAGAAGAAGATTTCAGCATCATATCTCCCGTAACAAAACAGCAATTTCAAGACCTCTTGCAGCTTTGTGTCCTTGTAGACGACACGGGCAGAACCGCTATGTCTCAGAAAAAACATTATTGATGTTCTTGGTCAAAATGCGTCAAGGACTTTCTGAAAATGCACATGACGTACGTGTGAAGTTGACATTGCAGTCATTTTGTCTTACTAAAAAAGGCCAGGTTATCGCAACATAGGTTTAATCTTATGTCAATGGTTTAAGTAAATAGTTGAGAATTGAATCTTATTAAAGTACTAATACTTTGTTATCTAGTTTAAAATCAGTCGCAACTCTGAAAGGGACTCGGAAACAGTGGTAGCACCCCAAGAGACTTTTGTTCAGGACTTTCAAATCTATAACATATCAAATTCTCAAGATATTTAACTGAAACCACATTTTCCATACTTTAGGTCCGGGGTCCTTTATGCAATATCAAGGTCTGTTAGATAATAAGATGCCTGTCGATCCCATATAACTTGCCAGCGAGGCATACGCATGGAACTAAAATTGTGGTTTGTAACCATGAATTAGGTAAATAATAATCTAATTCTACGAGGGTTACTTCTTAGATACTTTTACTTCCTTACGTGCTATTTATTTCTCTTTATTTCATTGTTTGGGTGGTATTATATCATTTTAATCATACATCTGAATCCTTAAGCTGTTTGCAGACTAGATGCCTTTTTCGGATTCTTAAAACTGAAAGTAATGCATAAAAGATTTCCATGGATATATGGGCCTTTGAGAGTCGTTGGCGGGACACTGGATGATGCTCAGAGTTCAAATGCAGATCAACGTCTCTTTGAGCGCTGTCCGCAGGCAACGATTCTCTTAATATGTTCCTACGAGAATCTACAATGACATGAAAATGAAATCCATATTTCCTACGGAGTCTGTCTTAAAAATAAATTAAAACAAAGATAAATTAATTTTCACAAGCAATTCGTTATCTCTCTAAATGCTTTAGGTACACTCGGAACTCCGTTGCTTATATTATCTCTAGACTGATCAATTAATCTAACTAGCATGTAGATTTCTGGATTTATAAATATAGGTGATTCTTCTGAGTTTCTCATTCTTCTCGGTTTCCCATCACAAAAGGACTGAGTTTATTTTACAATTTCTAATGCACTTGGCTAACATACGTGTTTATTAAAACTGGATCAAATTTCCTTCCCACGCTTTGTGGCGCAATCCAAAATGCTTTCAACCATTTTTTAAAATCCTTTCTGATTTAATAAAAAATCCTCATACTCATAAATTTATTTTCACAAGCAATTCGTTATCTCTCTTAATGCCTTAGGTATATTCGGAACTCCGTTGCTTATATTATCTCTATACTGATCGATTAATCTAACTAGCGTGTAGATTTGCAAATTAAATAAACCTACCTATATTTATTATTTATATATATAGGTGATTCTTTTGAGTTTCTCATTCTTCTCGGTTTCCCATCACAAAAGGTAAACTCAGTCCTTTTGTGATGGGAAACCACGGTTTCTACGGTTTCTAATGTAGGTACTAAATTCCCTAGACCTTTGCTAACATTATTTTCCGTATAACCTAAAACTGGATCAAGTTTGAGGTTAGGATAGGCCTCGGGGTATAGTAGGTACAGGCGAAGTCATAAATATGTTTACACTTTAGTACCATGATTTTTTTTTATGTCACTTTCATTCACTGAGATAATTTAATATATAATTAATTATATGTAATTGTCTCAGTGAATGAAAGTGAAAAGTTACTAAAGTGTAAACATATTTATGACGTCGACTGTACAATATATCCCTTCCGTAGGTAAAGTCTTGCTGCGGACAGGAATGTGTTTCCATACGTTTAGTTTACTTCTACGAAAATATGAGGCTTTTCCGACATCATTTTTTAAAAGAAAAGTTATCCTTTCCGAGCATGTATAAGAATAATTATTAAGTCGGTATTACCTGCCTTAATTCACGTCTAAACAGAGCGCTTTAATATTGTTCTGCAACGGAAGCTTGCCAAATGCGCGTTATTTTTAAACGTACCGGAGCGGGAATTTGCCTCGTTAGCGAAATTGCGCAAAATTGCAAGCGCCTCCGGAAGGGATAAAAGTATTTTAAAGACATAGAGCCTTTCGTCTGTGGAAGGCTTCAAACTGTCATTTAGTCTCATCTGTGGAGGTGCGATATTGTGGCAGCTTTCAATTTGAAGCGCATCTTTAAGAGTGCCAGAATCTGGCAGCTACGCGCGTTCTCAGAACCACATTTACTCGCATGCTGTGGAGCTGCCACATTGAGACAGCTTTCAATTTGAAGCGCATCTGTAAGAGTGCCAGAATCTGGCAGCTACGCGCGCTTTCTGAACCACATTTACTCGCATGCTATAAAGCTTCTAGATTGTGACAACTTTCAATTTGAAGCGCATCTGTAAGAGTGCCATAATCTGGCAAAAGATAGCGGCCACAGTTCGGGACATCTTTGGCAGGTGTCAATATGTGGCATCCCCACAGACAAGAGAATATCGTATTATACGAGTTTTGCCATTGTTTTATGGGTGATCACTAGCATGTTTCTTAGTGTGTTTAGGTTTTGTTAAACTACTATTGGTAAAAGGTGTGTGACTACCTATATATGCATTGACAACCATCAACTGTACCACATTTTAAGCAAATAATAGTAGATTGTTCAACGAGGGAGTAAAGTAAGTCATCATGACACGAGATATTTATCCACCCGAGCAAAGCGAGGTTATCTTTTTTACTCTCAACCAGTCGTCAATGTAATGCAGAACGAGACAGCAACAAGGTTGTTTTTAGGGTTAGAACATTACAAATAGTCCATAGACAACGTTTCCAAAACGAAGACTGAGGTGGTGGAGGTTGTATGCCCAGCCCCAGCCTGCCCAACCCTCCACCGGCTCCACGGCGCACTCCGACGTCAAGGGCAACATCATCGAATGGCAACATGTATCTGGCTGTTTGCGGTCTTCTAAGGCTATTTATAAAAAAAATAAAAAGAAAAGTAATTTAGGGATTCAAATGTCACTTTAGTCCCTAGGGATTAAATGCATCACTTTAGTACGCCTATACATGGCTATTTTGAGTCATTTTAGAGCGAGAGAAGTGAAGTGAGTGATTTGACTTTGACTTTGTAATTTGCATTTGAATTTTGCAGGTATTTTGCCAACTCTATTTGTATATTATGTTCAATAAAACGTTGGACTACTTGTACCGTGACGGAATAAAAAGCATCGGATTTTTTATATCGCTGTTACAATGCCGTAGGTCTAAAAGTGACCAGGGGCCCTAGCCAAGATGCAAACGCTCCTAATGCTTTTCTTTTCTATCGCTCAAAATGTATGGGATGACATTCTCGTGCGTTTCGATAGACCACGTGGTCGACTGTCATCCCATACATTTTAAGCGATAGAAAAGAAAAACGTTAGGAGCGTTTGCATCTTGGCTAGGGCCCCTGAACCTTTTTATTCCGCGGCTTTACTCGCCAAGGTCGTGTAGCTCTTTTGATTCCAATAAGATGTTTTTCTTGATTTCTTTCTTTCTTTCGAATGTAGATGATTGATTTTAACAACTTGCTCGTGAATTCGATGGTCCGAGATTAAACGGCGGCGAGTTGAAGTTGTCCCGTCAGGGAGTAAAAACAACATTTAAGTGCGTTTGTTTGCAGCTTACCCGGCACCCGTCGAGTAAGTCCACTCGTATGACTTCTATCGACCGCTCGACAGAGTGCCGTTTTTAGAAAAATACCTATTTCGGATCAGGCTCAAGTTATAAAAAGTAAAGAATACGTATTTGAAGTTCCTAATTGATTGTCATAATGGATTGCGTGACTGCATATATTTAGGTACATAGATATCTTTTGCCAGCGATTGTAGTGTAAAATTGAAAAATGGTCAGTACCTACGTACTCTATCTTTGTCGATAGTAGGGTACAGATTGTATTATGACATTTCGACATTAAATTATCTTATACGAGCGCCGTAACGTGGGTGCGACAACTTTAGTCTGATTCTTGTTTTGCTGGCCTTACCCTTACGTCTTAAGACCTTAGAGTCGGTATCTAGCGGAAGGCTTGTGTAAAAATTGCTTTTCTAATTGTTATGTAACATTTTGTCTCTGCACACGAGGAGACACATCTTCGTGTCTTCTATGGTCTGTCTTTTGCCCACCTTTTGACTTAGGAATACCAAATGCTTCTAATACGTAATAAAGAAAAAAAACCTGAGTACATAATTACGTCCAATATAAAATACCTAATATTCACTAAGGCCATCACCACGGTAATATTATCAAACCGCGATTAGAATAGTCTTGGCGGTGACAGTTTTGTCATATAAATACGTCAAAGTTTATATGAACTGGCAGCTATTCCAAGTGTAAACTCAGCACGGTTGAATAATATCAGTATCCAGAGCTACATAATAAATATGGTATACGAGTAGCATAGCGTGGCGTAGCTTAAACCTGTCAACTATATATTTATCCAAAGCTAGTAACATAAGAATAAATGACATTCTCCCAATTCCTGCAGCATTTAGACAAGCAAAGTTTCGGCGAGATTTCGTTCCTCATTCAAGTGCAGGGGGCAACAATATAAAGCGCGGCTCGCCACATAAATCAGACAGGGCAGTGGGCCGGCGATAAATAACGCGGCTTAACGTGCGGCTACCGGCGCGCTAAGACCCTAACTGCATATATTTATATGTGTCCGTGAAACAAATATATTCGCGTAAGTCCCACTGCTTGTAAGGGATTGTTAAAGAGTACGTCTATAGAGGGTCGAAAGATGCCGGAAACTTGTACGGAAACTTTCCTTTCTATTTTTACATTCTGTGACATGCTTTTTGATTTGTCTACAATTTCGATCAGAGATTGAGTTGCCACTATTTGTGGCATATAAATCAAAGGGAGGTAATAATAATTGTTATACGTTTATTTTAATGGACGTGTTAAGTTTTGACAAGCTTATATTATGGCATTGAGTTTGTCTAGAACCCAATGCTAAAGATTAGTATTGATTAACATATTCGATGGTAAGACGTATAAAATTAGATACATCAACTAAACATTTTTGAAGAACCTTATACCTACTACCGAAAATGATAATATAACGTAATTGCATCTTTATCTCTTAGGTAATAGCAATAAAAAAGCCAATGAAACCGAAGCCCGAGCGGCAGGCACGAGTTTAAACGGCCTCAAACATTTTACTTAGAATATATTACGTTAGAATTTCCTTCCTGTCCAATAAAAACCGCGGCGGGTAGCGTCGCAGGAAGCCCGGCAGGTCGTAAGTCTAACAAATAAAATAATTCTCGAGTAAAATACACACACTAATGTGACTAATATTATAATATCTACCGTCCAGGATATCTACTAGCAACGCCGGAAGATTTAGGTGCAGTTTGGTGTTCGAATACCATACATAGCCAAGGAATTTGGGAATATAAGTAGGTAGGTATAATTTAATAAGGAAAACCTACATATAATGAGTATACTGTGGTTTGATAATGTTATTCTACAGCTATTCAATGAAGAAGGTCAAGTATGAGGTTAAGATCTTTAACTAACCGTATTTTTTACGAAAAACTATAAATACCTGTAAAAAAGTCTCTATGGGTCAAATACTGAGAAGTAGAGTCTGGAAAAGAAAATATGATAATGAAAAAATGGCGGAAAATTTAAAATCAGGGTGTGGTATCCCTGAAGCATAGTGCGAAAAGTAGTTTTGAAATTTGTAATTTATTACATTTGTCATGTTCTTATTTGATCAACTCTGAATTAAAAAACTCTAAAATAAGTAAATAAATAATACCGGATAGTTCTAATACAAATTTATTTAACCTAAAATTAATTATAATTTTGCTTAGGTCATAGTTGTCTAGGACCTAAAACCCAAGCCTTCCCTGGAGATTGCTATTACGATCGGTCCTGTGCTACTCGCATCCAGCGGATTTCCGCGACCTTTAGCAATCGGTGCAGCTTGTGGGACATCTGCCTGCATTATCTATTTACATAGGTTACGGCTACATTAGCATTCATGGTTATAATGATGAAACGAAAACCATTATACCATTGTTTTTTGGGTTTAGTCACGGAAAAGATGTCAATACGTATAAAATTTACGCAATTTTGTTAACAATAGAACAAACCAATAATATAATCATTATTTAATAAGCAACTTCATAACTATTTATACTACAAGAACTCACAGCTAAGAATTACATCTTATACCTAAAGGAATGTAGCCGTGTTCGGTCTTGTTGGCGTTCCGCACACTAGTAGGTATCAAAAATATGAAAATACCATTTAAACACCACAAAAATATTATTACACATTATACTTGCCAGTGTAATTCCTTCTATTATATTGACTTTCCGTATTTAGGTATTATTGCTTTTTCCTCCAATTCTTAAGTAAGTTTTCTACATTACTTATTACTGTACTGACGACGCCTTCGACATCCCCTAGTCGTGCTGTTGAAGTAGAAATAAAAACGCTAACCAATAACATGATATCAATGATATCATTCAAGTTACTTTAGCTTTATTGAGAATAGATAGATAAATAGTTAATTTGCTATGCTCAAGTATTAAGATTACCACGTCGTCTGCACGCCATACTAACCTAGAAAATCCGATAAGGTATGTAAAAACTCTTGTTTCTGTTTGAAAACAATGCATTCCTTCGCTTGTTTTCCTTTGAATTTACTTATCTTATGCAGTAGCTGGCGTAGATTGCTTTTAATAATATTTTTCACGACAAACACTTCAAGTATTTTTTTTTATATATATGGCTTCTGTCCAGTGGTCTCAATTCTGCTAGTGTCAAGGTTGTAACAAGTGATCGGTTTCCAAAAGCAGATGCAGATTTATCAGTTGGAGGATCTAAAAATAACTAGATTATTTAAAATTACTAAAACAAATACTAAATCTAAAATGGCATTTTACACGATAAACACTTAAAAACGTATCAAATATCGCAAGCGATCCGTTAACATTAAAGCTGAAAATGATGTTTGACAATTGAACTTGTATTGCCATATCAAAAAAACCTAAAAAAAACATTCTCATCTTTAATTTGCCAGACTCTATTGTACAATTTCATATTCTCGAAAACGCCTACCTCTAACTTTTTACTATAAAATATTTAACGTCGCTTTAAAAATGTAAGTACCTGAAATTAGAGATCTGGGAGATCAACTTGATCAACAACTATTACTTTCATCACTTCATCACATACTGAGAGAGAGGATAACTGCAAAAGGATGTTGGAATAATTTTTTAGGTAAAATGGCGATTTTAAAAATGTTCGAACTTTTGAACTGTTATAGGCATAATGCTCTTGTTCATTCTTATCTGGAGTATGCATTGGGAACTTGGAATCCACAATACCAATGTTACATTGACTCTACGGAAACCACTAAATTTTTTATACAAGACGCTTAGCTTATAAGTTTAAAAATATCGACCTCGAAGACATTGTTCCCCTAGAAATGCGTGGTCACTTTCACATCACTGTCCGTAGTTGAACGTTTCCCTTGAATGACACCTTATTAATAACAGACTGGTTAATTCACCAAACGTTTCATTCGACATCAATAAATCTCGCCAATTTCATATGCGCATGCTCCATGCGGCATGAACCGATCCTGCGCGCGCGGCAGTCGTAAACCGCGGACCACACGCGGGCGGAGGTGTGAAGGCAGCGCCTGCGCCGCAGGGGCCGCATAACTCACGGCCCAGGGCGCCACCATTCATGCCTACCTGGACCGAGGCATGCCGCAGACACACTGTCTAGGATGGCTTTGTTTTAATCTCTCCGTTACTCTACCTAGGCCTAGTTGCTACTTTGTTAGTACCTAACGAAGCTATAAGTACTTCATTTGTTCATGAAATTAATAAACTAAACTAAATTAAAAGGTTCAACAAAATGCTTAAAAATCGAGCAAGAACATGTTGCATCATGCTCGTTGTAGGGTTCCGAAGCCGTTGATACAAACACAAAAAAAATCAACTAAACAGCGTATCTTCATGGCACTTAAGTCCAAAATCAAAATCAAAATGCTTATTTAGTAAATAGGCCACCATAGGGCTCTTTTACACGTCAGTAATATGAAGTGAAACTACTAGCGCTTCGGACAAGACGGTCATTTCGGAGAAGAAGCGCCCAAGAAATTCCAGCGGAAGGTCATTTTTCAATCATAAAGTATGTACAATAATACTTAAATGTAAGTTACATTACGAGTACTTAATAAAGTAATAAATAGTAATTATTAAAGCTAGAAAGTCTAAAAACATTAAACTAAACTAAAAATAATGAGTCTAGGAAAACAACACGACGAGGTCTCTACGTCCTTTTTTGTTTGTTGAGAAGTGCAGTTTTTCGGCAATAACTCAAAGTATTTTTTTTGCACATTCGGTTTATATATAAAGGAGGGACATAATTTATGCAACATTCGGAGTGATTATTTTTGAAAAAATACACTTTTATCCTAAAAAATTCTTAGAAACCTTAGTGTCACTAGGTACCTATGTTAAATTAAATACGGAACCCTAAAAAAGGACCAATAATTTCAAGATGAAATCGTAGTCTCTTCTCAAGGCATGCTTAGAGAGTCTGAAAAAGGTTTTTTATACTTAATAATTTGGGCACTTAAAATACATAAATCTAGTTCCAAACTAGTCCGTGAAAGTTTAGCCTAGCCCGACTAGGCGGGTTGTTCTACCACTAGCCTACTTAGAGTGACAACTTGACTTCACACTTGTGTGACTTCAGACTGCAGCATAAGCACCGCAATTCCAAGGAATTTCTGGGAAAAACAATGTCATCGTCATCGTTGTTACAGATGTTATAGAGCTCCAGCAGCCGATTAGCTAAAGGTCGAAAATCATTTGTCAACATGTTACAACTATGATTAATTACAGTTATTGTTTCAACACTCAGTAAAAAACGTACCCACTAACGTTATTTGACAAACAGTGTGGGTGCATGAAAACAAACATGTTCAAATGATCATGTTAAATTGGATCACATTTTAAAATAAATAATATTACCCTTAACCCTACATTTAAGCGTGCGCAGAACATTCTGGCATGCGTAATCATGGGGTGACCGGAGTACACCAACATAATGCTTGTGCCAAGGAAGCCTCTAATGACACATCTCTAATTCGACCACGCGCCATGCATCCAGCAATTTGCCTGTTACAGAATAGACATAACCCGTTATTTAAGTATCGGTAGCTAGCGTGCCTCATTATTGTAATTTGATTTCCTTTACGATCCGACCGCGCGCCATTTGGCCTCTAATAGGCTGTTCGACTCATCACTTAAAACGCGAGCAATTTCACTAAAAAAAGTTCACGCAACCGTAACTTAACACGGCTTTAAGTTAACTCGATCTGAGCATCGTACGGTTGCTAATACATTGCTTATTACCATAATACGCGGCATTCAAATTTTCAAAGTATTAAGTGAGAAGTTCTCTTAACCCGTAAAGTGTTGGGTTTGAAGATATCGAGAGGTTAACGTATGGGAAATTATAGCGTATTACTTATGTACAAATTAGTTGTACAGGAAAGGAGTCCGTGTGGTTTGGGAGATGGATGTGCGTGTTGGCGTACAGACGGACGAGCTACGGGTAATTAGATAAACAATGGTGTTTGATTGTTCGGGTATGGGCCGGCAGAAAGCGCCGCGTGGGATGTCCTCTGACGAAATAATTGCTTATGCTCCAGTAAGTTAAAACTGCGACGAGTCGTAATTGAGCACGAGAAATATGCTTGCAAGTGTCATCAGCAAGACGATTCTAATACAGAGTGAAAAGAAACACAATAATATGAAATGGGTATTATCCGATAACCAAAATAAATTGAACGATTCCTATTGCCGAGTCCGATTAGGCCCGGTAATGATGAACGTGTACCGTTAAGTGAATTGAGGTGCGCCGGAAGTGACATGGTGGTCATTTTTAAATCGGATACAATCAAATTGACTCACTAGTTTCCGTACAGCGCAGCTAATGCTAAGTAGACAATTTATCCGAAATACCCATACGTGAACGTACCTACATTTATATGCAATTTACTAAAACTTCGGTGCTTTTTGCTTCTATTTACTGGGTAATGAGAGTAAATAAGAATTACTATAACATTGCTAATATGATAACATAACAAAAGCAATATTGTTTTACCGAGTAGGTAGAATATAGAGGCCCCGATCTATGTTATAGTACCTACTTGTGATCAGCGCTATGACATCTTATGACAACTTAATCTCACCTCAAAGAGGTGATGAATAAGGAGTTGGGGTGACTATCATTTCATGGAAAACACCTTTCATCGAATGTATCATTTCATCGAATTTCACTTTCGATGAAAAGATACATTCGATGAAGTGATGAGTTATCAAGGAACCGATTTAGCTTTATCGAGGATATTACATGTAGGCACAGAAGGCTAAAATAATTGGTAGTAGGCCATTCTTATTTTGGATTTGGTTTGCCCATCGTAAAACAATACGGTCAATGAGATGCGCCTGTCAATTCGAAAAATCGACCAGCCGTAGCGCGTTTGCAGTATGTATTGCAGACTCAGTTGTTTTGCAAGTTGCGCGGAATACTTAAACGTGGTCGACATCATCGTGTTAATCGCATGAACCAAGCTCACCATTTCCCAATATTTAAAACACGCACTCAACTAATGAGGTCCCCGTCACGCGCAAGCGGCGGAACCCCGCGCAGGCGCAGCTTCCGCTTCCGATCTGACACACATAGCTGGCCAACCTGTGGCAATTGCTGTGCCCGCACACCGTGACCACGTGAGCGTCCTTGCACCAGCTAACTGAAGATAGTGGAATGTCAAGGACAGAGGCAAGATATTGGTGCTTTACTCATGGACAAATTCAGTGCCAAACTAATAAAAATCCATAGCATTTGTACTTCCAAACTACGTTCCAGGCAATTTAATATGTGGGTAGCTTTGTTCTTAAAGATCAGATCTATCTATCTCGATTGGGACTTAAATCACTTACTAGTCCAAATCGAGATAGATAGATCTTCTGAATATCTAAGACTTACTCCATATCTATTTTTAGTGAGCCATTGGCGGTTTTTCTGTACAAATTGATATTTTTTATAAACTCGGTGTTACTAATCAAACAAAAACTACTTGTCACGTTAAATAAGGCGGAGTAAATTTATGATTGCTATTAATAACACGTTTTGTCTGAGTAGAATAGAGAATCGTTGTGATAATCGTTAATCGTTATGAGTCCTGCGGTAAAAGTGTTTTTACCAACATGAGTTAGGGCGAGTTGTTTGATCCGTAGTTAAACTAATTGTTATAAATCGTAACTAATGGTTAAATCTCAAGCAAATGTGTCAAATTCTCGATTAGTTTTTCGAATTTTAACAATTAGTTAAGTTAACTACTGATCAAACGACAGGCCCTTAGTTTCGACGTATAAACCAAAATAATCAACGAAAGATTGCCATAGCTATGTTAGGGAACAATGCAAGGCAGTACTTGTAGGCGACTTTGCGCTCATAGATTATTTTTGTACTAATATTGGCTCTAGCGTATATCTGTAGTCCATAGCTTTCGCAGTGTAATAGCAAACTGGAGATTGCTAGTGTCCGAACGGACTTTTATCGTCGGTACAGGGCCTCTATTCAACTGCGTTAAAACGATATCGTGTTTCACACGTTTAAGAATCGTTTATGTCACAGTCGCCATTATTGTAAATGACATAAGAGTTATCAAAACGTTGACAGTATGGAAACAAGTCAAAAACGATATCGTTATTACCTTGTAGAATTCCAGCCCAGCTTAGATGTAGTGAATAACCATACCACTTCGTTTATGGTCGAAAAAGTTCGTTTTTGTGTTGCTTTCTCAGTCAGTTTTAGTTCCCATCAATAAGCTAATTGAGAAAGCAACCGACCAAACACGATGTGTATGAATATAGTCTGTAGCCTGAGCCAAGATGCGTTCGCTAACTAGCGTTTCTATTCGTTTGGTTCTTGAACCAATCGCGTCACTAGTAGATCACGTGACTATTCGTATGACGCGATCTGCCAGTGACGCGATTGTTTTAAAAACGAAGCGATTAGAAACGCTAGTTAGCGAACGCATCTTGGCTCAGGCTACAGACTATATTCATACACATCGTGTTTGGTCGGTTGCTTTCTCAATTAGCTTATTGATGGGAACTAAAACTGACTGAGAAAGCAACACAAAAACGAACTTTTTCGACCAATACAGGCTACAATATATCAGAGGCCCCCTGATATATTGTAGCCTGTGTGCTGGTTTTTCTTCTTCATGTCATTAAAAGCAAAGTTGAATTTAACGTAAGTAAGCAACAAGAAAACCTTTAAAAACGACCAAATTTTAGTGGTAGTAGGACCTTGTGTGTCCGGATCGCTACCATCATTTTATCCATTAACCAACCGCCAAGCAGCACTGTGCGCACTGTTGTGTTCCGTTGTGGGGATAAGACAACTGGTGAAATTACTTGCACAGAGGCATTCCATCTTAGTCCTCAGAGTTGGCACCGCATTTGAGGTTTTAGGATTGCAGTCTCATATGTATGGATCTCAGATTCCACTTACCATCAGATGGTTTAAGTGCTCGTGTGCGATTACCTTGCCATAAAAAAACTACTTAGGCGAACGAACGAAAATAATCATTATCCAATTTTTTGTCTTATACAGCCCTCAACGTCAGCACGGCTAGCATATGAGGCGCGAGATAGACAATCCTCATTGTCTAATTAGAACGGTCAGAAAAAGACAGGTAGCCATCTCGCGTCATCTCGCGGGCGACATAACTTGCGCGCCGTCATGCAGCATGCCGTGCTGCAGAATGTAACTTTGCCCCCCCCTGTTACCATTAACGCGCAAGACTCTTGTATGATTAACTCAACTGAAAGTAAGTATGTACCTAAGTACTTACTTGTAGTGTACTTGTATATTGTAGGCATAGTGTTTCATACTTTATCCCCGTCTATATCAAATTTCCACCTGATGTTTTGGCGTCACGGGCCGCTGGCTCACGTGCGTTGACCCCGTAATTGTCCAGCGTGACAGGTAGGTAGTGCGGACGTGTCACAGAGTGATAGGATTTGTTTGACCCAGTTCTCGACGTGTTCAGAATGCATATACAGGAGGAAAGTTCACCCTGTATTAGGTTGGTGGAGGTTGGTGTCTGGTAGGGAAGGGGACACGCTAGTTGTTACATTAAAAAAAAAAGTATAATTTCGTCAGAACCCTTAAAAGTTACTAAAAAATAAATACGGTACGTTATAGATACTAAGACATATCTACACTCTTCCTAATCCGGTATATATTGCAAAGTTAACACGATGATACATCCCTCGTTTCATGTAAGCGGCGCCAAGTACACTGAAATGTCACCTGTCACCTGTCATTGTCACGATGGTGAAATATGGGGCTGAGGGTCGGGCCTAGTCAAGATGCATAACGCTAAGTTAGTAAGAGGGCCTCAGCTCCCGTTAATCCTATTCATTATATTGATTTTCAATAATCGCCGTCTTGGTGTTTGCATCTTGGCTTCTGTCTGATGACAGATAACGTCAACTGCTTATGTCCACTCCATACTTTTCAAATCGATATAAAACAGAATCGTTAGCAGCATTTGCATCCTCAGGCCCACTACTGGTTAAGAACAACGGGGAACCTATTGCCACCTTCCGTCTCCATCATCATATCAGTTCGTAGACACTGTAACATCCGATTATTATCATAAAGTTCTTCTTCTTTTTTAATAATGGCGGTCCACCGCGATGTACGCAGTGATTTCGCCAATGTCAAGTGAGTAGAGTAAAACAGTAAACAGAATACCTAAATCAAAAGCAAAAGCCGGACATCTTTCCATCGGCCATCTTCCCTCCCCAAAGGTAACCGGAAGACCCCTAACATAAAGTTCACAAATGTATTGAAAATTTGCCGTCATAAATGACACGTGAGCATAGAAAATAGTGACGTGGCATTGATTAAGGCCCCGTTCATTGCCGAATTTTATTTTAAGATGCGAGAGATGACATCTCTGTAGAGTTTGGACTCACACGTACTTATCTATCACCCGGACCAATGTCAGATAGAGGGTCTGAATTAAGAATGCAGTCTTCCGCTGCGCATTTTATAAATAATTATCTCTTCGAGTAGGTAGGTATAATATATATTTTCCATCGTTGGCATCACAAACAAACCTCGTAAGTCGGGCTTACACCGAAAGCTCGCCATAAACAGTCGTAAAACGTATTTTAACATCCACCCGATAATCAATCTAACACGTCATAACTTTGACATCCAGTCTGCCTGAGCCTTACTTGTTCTTCTAAAACAATTATACAAAAACACACCTTTTAAACAAAGACTTAGAGTTTACTTTAAGCTGCTGTTCAGAAAATGCAAAAAGAAATGTCTGGAGAAGACCACTGACCAAATGAGTTTCAATATAAACTTGTTAATTCATAATAAAAATGTGGTTTTTTCATGCATCGAAAATATGATGTTTACGTACAAATTGGTAAGCTGCATCTAACCGTATTAACGGGTGTGTTTTGTGAGAAGGGGATAAATGTAAGGTAAACATTTTTTGTCCTTTGATTTATAAGTTTTGGGACTCTAGATATTTTGTTTGCGTCATTCATTATAGGAGTTTATACTTTAAAAGATCGAGAAGAAGAAAAGATGAGAGGAGTTTATACCATCCCGGATCATGACCCCAAAATCACCCAGTATGATCAATTGAACTGGGCTACGATTTCTACACGGTAAAAACGACATTACCTTTGACGTGTTCTTGTATTGTCAAAGTTTTTATAACTCTCATTTACTTGACAGTAATGGCAGTCGAAATAAATACAATACTAAAACAAATCAAATGCAATATCGTTTTAAAAATTCAGCATGTTGTCACTACGGCCCGTAGTCCTACCAGTAGTACTATTGTTTTTTACTCATTCAGACCCAAGTACTGTAAAAACTTTTTTTAAGGTTATTTTGCTTGTGTAATCATAGCGTACCACGGTCTTACCAGTAGGATTTCTAGTAAGTCCTACTGGTAGGACCCTGGTACGCTATGACTACACAACTGTCGAAGGAGCTGGGTCTGAATGATAAAGTTAGTAACTACTATGGGTAGGAACTTGGGCCTTAGGAGGTTAACGCAGTAGAATAAAGGCCTTGATTTAGTGTCGAACACAACCCTTTCATTTAAGTTTATAAAAAAAACTGGAAACATAAGGACATTCTTAATTACTTTTAAATAGGAATAGATTATCATTACAAGTGATAATTTAGATTTAATCTAGCAGATCCATAATAACGCTAGAAGTAAAAACCTATTTCAAAAGTAGTTTAATATGTAAAACGGCTAGGTCACCGGATATCCTAGACTAGAGACGGTGAACAGGGCCTCTATTCAACTGCGTTATAACGATAACGTTTTTGACCTGTTTCCGTATTGTTAACGTTTTGATAACTCTTATGTCATTTACAATGGCGACTGTGACATAAACGAATCTTAAACGTGTCAAACACTATATCGTTTTAACGCACCTGAATAGAGGCCCAGATAGTATATGGCATTGAGGAAAACTAATTCTGTTAACGAGTTAACATATTTTTTCAATGGTATGGGTTTTGTTTACTGGTGTTCAAAGCAGCCAACATAACACTCCTGGACTCCAGGATTCTAGTGAAACTCCAGGAAAGGTAAGCAGTTGTAAAACAATCTAATAGGTCCTGGACTAAAGTCGCGGGAAATCCAGGAAAATCCAGAAAGCAGTTTACCAAAAAGTCAACTTTTTTTGTTACTGAGTAATAGGGAGTGCTATTAGTTTGCTTAGCCTAGTTTAGTGAACCCCAAGATATAAATATAATCATCGATGTTGCAGGCACAAGGAAAGTCAATGAAAATAAAAAAAAGACATCTAGAATGTTTCAGTCGTTACGAATGCTTATTTATTTCATGTTTAGTTTCTAGTCTAATTACAAATACGTGTAGACCAATCTGTTTGTTTGTAGAAGTACATATATACACTTATTGATTAATTAAATTTATTTTTTATTAGAAATTGATCTTATTTATTTCAAATAACACCCGTTAGAGTGTCTTGAATAAACAAACATGATCAAATCGATAAACGAAAACCTGGAGAAATCTAATTTTACAAGGTACCCTGTCCGGCGTATATTTGTTTGATTTTTATGTTTGTTAGAGAGTAGTCTAAAATAACGGACACATATTTTTTTTAGCTGCCCAAGCTAACTAAACTAGCTAACTATTGGGAGAAATTGTCCTCCAAAGTACTAAAAACTGACCAAACCCTCTAACTTATGTGTAGAGTTTTGTTAAAGCAATTTGCTAGTTAATTACAACTGGCTTGATTATGTTGGAGAACATAAAAAAAATAAATAATAATAATAAATATCAGAGGACAATCTCACACAAATTGACCTAGTCCCAAACTAAGCTCTAGGCTTGTACTATGGGTACTAGACAACGATAAACATACTTATATAGAGAAATACACACTTAAATACATAGAAAACATCCAAGACTCAGGAATAAATATTCGCGCTCATGACACAAATATCTGCCCTTACCGGGATTTGAACCCAGGGCCGCCGGCTTCGGAGGCAGGGTCACTCCCAACTAGGCCAACGTGTCGTCAAAAAAAAAAACTAATTATGGATCGTAAAATGTGTATATCAAAAAAAAGAAAAAAAAAACTTGAATGATGAGAAATATACAAAAAAAACATGTTCTTAATCATATAAGCAAACCAGCAACTCTCTACAGAAGTTAGAGGGTACTTACTTTGGAGAACGATTTCTCCAAATAGGTTGAGCTTGGGCAGCTAAAAAAAATATGGTCCTTTATTTTAGACTACTCTCTAACATATATAAAAATCAAACAAATCGGAGCCGGACAGTTGGGGTTGGGTTGGGTATTCGTCGTCACGTCATGCGGACTAGCTGACCACCCTTACATGAAACCGCATCTCATACCTAAACCAACCGTGTCTTTTCTATAACGCTCATAAACCGATTCTATAATCATAAACGCAAACATACCTATGACGTGTGATGTAGGTGGCTCGTCTCGGCTTGATTAATCATAAGGGCGAATGTTTTGATTTATGGAGCCGGCCGAGGCGGACGACGGCGTGCCTTACACATAACTCCTAAGCCGGTTCTAATATTCATGTTTAGCCTGACACGAGTTTATTCCTCACCAATACCCAGGAAAGCTACGCACAGAGTATAGTTACACTGCAATTTAGTCGTATAACTAATACGACGAGGCACAAAATCGATAGGAACCAAATGATCTTGTAGGTCTCAAATTGCCTCCACTGTGATCTCAAGAACCTAATCCCGCTATAATTCCCAGCGCGAGGATTTAACGTCGCGACTTCTCGGAACCTGTACATCATCTTGCACTTGCAAATATACAGCAATGCCGACGGTAGCTATTGCGTCAGTTGTAAATCTTGGCCGCGGCCGATCTCAAAGGAGCCAATCAAACTTAAATCACTGCCAAGTGTAGCATGGCGAGGGGCACCGTGTTTGATGAGTTCGGGAACATCGTGAGTCGATAATTTGAAAAAGATCCCGACACTAGATCGCGGCCGAGTTTAACCCTTGACTCCGAATACGTAAGCCGAGTCATTTATCAACAATCAGGGTGACCATCAGGTGGGGCAGGCAGCGGTTTCGAGAGACTTCACTCATCATTTTAAAAAAAAGTTTCAAGCATTGCAATGCACCATATTAACCCAACTTAGTGTTCTCTGACCAAAAACCCTTTAGGTGTGTACGAATAGACATTTAGTCAAATCCCAAGCACCGTCCTAAATGATATGCACACTAATATTAATAAATATAAATCTCTTCATCTGGTACATAACATCACACCTCTGCGGCTGAGTGATGGCGCGGCGCGTTTGTGCGGTACAGGTGCGCGCGCGCCGGCCGACGCGCATTTGTCACTGTTCCCGGCGATTATTCATCTCATTGAAACATTAACTCGAGAACTAATCACGCTGACTAATGGAGCCCCCCGTCGACACTTCCAAAGTTTCACACTCCTCCGTGTGAACGTGACGCACTCGTCACTCTCGATCCGAGATGACGCGGACGAATGGTCTGTCTTGTTAAAGGCTGAAGATCTCACATAAAAAGAACCTAAGTATTAAAGTGCCTAACTGCTTGTTGCTATTAGGAAACCGTAAAAAATCTTTCAAAATCTAATTTTTGGATTGTCAATTATGTAATTAGGTAAGTATTCGCTTTTTACGAAATTGTTACAGCGTAGCCTGGTTTAAATATTTGTTATGTTATCTTACCTAAGTAGTAGTAGTTTGGTTCCTAAGAACCAAGCTCCAATAGACTAAAATAGTATTATAATAGGTACAGTTTCATTGCTTTCTCACAGCAATAGGAGTGCGCAGACTCCGCGGACACGCAAAAAAGTCCACCATAAACAGACCGTTTATGACGGCAAATAAAGCTCGCCATCTTCCCCGTAGTGAATTATTGCTTTATTGCTTCAGAAATATTTCACAAACAGAAAATATTTTATGATTCTCCAGTTAAGAGCGTCATATATCATTTTAAGCCATAGATAATAAAATTCGTAAGTCACCAAGGAGGAGACAAAAGTGAACGGGGAGTCTGGACCTATTTTGAATTAAGAATTAATCCCTGGGTCGCTGATGACTTGTGGCTGCTTTGTGTCGCATTACGCTTATTCTGGAGACGCCGCGGGTCACGAGCTACATCGTCCTTTCATTGTTCTTGGACATGTCGGGCCATGTGCTGCCCTTGCTAAAGCTGTGTACGCGTGGGTGTGTTGCTGCCGCGATGAGTATCGCTTTTTGCCTCTGCGATTTTGAATATTTGTCATGGTTGCAGTTCAAATACGCTTAGACGCATAACTCGGCACGGAGCTCGCAGAGACGCTACAGCCACCAAGAGTTAATTATCAATCAATTATTCCAAGGTGGATTTAAAGTTTCAATGCCCCCTCCGGATTGTTGTACGTACATTCCGGACGGAACATTAATACATAATTAAATCTCAAATAATGTACTGACTCCAGGAACGGGTCGTTTCGACGGACGCAAACATAAAATTGTAATAGTTAAAGCTCAGCGGAATCGTTAACGTTGAAGGCTGTAATTGGAAGGCATTAAAAATATCCAACGCTGTTATAGCTGACTGTTAAATGTTTTAGCGCTGGCATTAGTCCTCGACATTTGCCAGCTACATTGTCCGTAACTGGTAATATGTATGCTTTACTGTCCGCGGCGACCGTGGAGATGCATCTCCGATCCAATTTCAGCTTTTATAGAGGTCAAAAAACCCCTCTTATAGGTTTTACGAGATGGTTCTTAACGATAAAATCATGTTAAATACCTACTTCGTTAATTAATGATCAGTTATCGTAATTATATAAACATTGCAGAGCCATTAAAACAAACGAAATTGAAATACAATAGGTGCAAGAGACAACCTAAGAAGTAGGAATTACCCTACATATTAATTGGCTAGAGTAGTAATAAATTACAGCAGTTTAGACAGAAACAAGAATAACATTTTAATTTATGGTTGCAGCAAAAAGAGCTCAGAAAAAAGTTGTCAAACAAAAACAAAACGTGTCCGACAACTAACAACAACAAACAGCGTCGCCAACTTGATTTGGCTCGCTCCGGGGAACAGCAGAAACAAAAGAAAGTCCCAGATTTGGCCAACGCTGGGCAGCGTTATGGCAACAAAGTTGTAATTGTCGACTTTTTTGACAAATCAGTCATGCGTCATGACTTCTTGGAAGGTCGGAGGACGGCGAAGGTGAGCGGAGAATTAGTGAAAAAAGTTGGTCAAGCGTAAGCTGCAGGATAACAGTCAGGATTTGGGACACTTGCGATCCAAATCAATTTACGAATATTTATAACTATTTCTGATAGACGATACTTTGCTTTGTCAACTGAAAGCACCTCCAGTACCACCACAATTTATTAGAAACGTTAAAACTTTAACTTCGCGCTTTCCGCCCTTATAAAGCGAGTGCAATGTCATGATTGTATACTTAAATAGACTAACATTAATTCTATACTTAACATAAGGGAACTCCCTCTTCGAGTTAGAAGACAAAATATTAACTTATGGTTCAGTGATGACTTGTAATTTTTTCGGAGGATCTCTAAGAATAAGGTGCTACTCGTACTATTGCAAAAAACATTTGTGATGTGCAAACTCATTAGGGCATTTTGAGCATTACTTGGGTCGACGGGGAATTATTGCCATCATTGAAAAATTATACGACGTTACTTTTGACAGATATTGCCCTGTAATGAGTTTCCTTGCCGCAACCACTTCTTGTGGTCAGTTTTTATTACTAATTCAGAGTTTTAAGCTACTTAGGAACATTGACATTTCATTCTGATCGTAAGTTTTTCCAACATCGATAATGTTCGATATATATATTCGGTAGACACTCCTAAGGTAAGTTTAAAGTTCTGTAATGCTAATCGGGACTTAATCACCGCTAGCAATTAGGCATGGTTGAGTATAAATATTTCACGCAATATCAATTGATCTGCACTGCCAAATGATCAACAACAACAAGTCAAATAAATTACTACTTAACTTCAGTTCCCTCTTAATATTTTAGTGAAAATGTTTGTATTATAAACGCCTATTGCGTATGAGAGATCTATGATAAAGATCAATCTAACAACACGACACCACGCACTTCAATATAGGAAGTTTTATCTACGGGTCACAAACAAGCATACCTACTTACACGTACATAATAATATATCTCTACCGCCTTCAACCTTCCTACTCATGCTTGGGCAGTGGGGTAAAAAAACAACAACAATACACAACTCATGAACTTTTAGCTCGCTGTACCTTTTATTTTATTGTACCTCTTTACCTTCATATTTCTCTTTTTAAAGCATTGCCTTGTTCTGTAATCGACTACAAAAATACTAAAAACACCGTTCCACCAATTCGCAAGCGTAATTCAACTCATTTGCTGAGGCGATTTTTCAGCGCTGGCAATGCAATCGGAAATGCACCGGCGACGGCGACTTTTTGTTTTGCTCCAGTCGCCAACGCGATGGTTTTCGGAAGCCGGGTCGCCACTCGTTCGACTATAAACCAATATTTCAACTCTTGATTTATTAAGTTTCACTACAAAGGCGTTTTTCGGGAGTTGCCAATTTACTGTTTCGCGGGCTTTTGTTCTTGTTGCTCTGGGAAAATTAGTTTCAATACGCAGGCATTTTCATTGAGGCTGGGAATCGTAATATAAGTAAGTAAATATAAATAAAGTTTGAGAAGAGTACCTACAGACTGTTGTCACATTAAATGCCAAGAAGTTTTGTTGTTTAAATGTTTTGAGCTTTTTAGGTCGACAATTACAGGCATATGTGTGCTCATAAGAAATTGAACGTGCTACTTCAAATATTATGAAAGAGACGGTTTTTTCAGCCGTATAGAAACGAGCATCTTTCAACAATAAATCAGTAGGCCTAGACAAGTTACATACTAACGTAACGAAATGAAATTCCTTAAGTAATTTGGTAAGGGCTCTTTTACGGATTGCTTATATGGTATTAATGTACCAGCGTTTCGAATAAGATCCTCATCGCAGAGAAGAAGCGCCGCAAGAAACTTTAACTCTATAGAAAGTTAACCAGAAATTACATGTTTTATATGTATAAAATAAAAATGAACTTAAAATTCAATACGCTGGTCCCATTCGAAATTCGTTGATCCATGCAACTGGTGTAAACAAATCGTACTGGTTCGACTAGAATCATCGATTTAACCGGACTTGTGTAATATTTTTTTACCAGCCAACTTTTTCACTAACAATGCAAATTTCTGTTCATTCCTCTGCTGTCAGTCACTGCCGTGGGAACCTACTTTCCAATGACAATATACCTTAAAATGATGATCCATTATTATGCCGAAACACACGTGGGCAGTTGTTTGCCGTGTCATGTAATCAGGGCATATTTGGGAGGAAAACGTCGGTGCGAAGACTATTTATTAAGTTGTCTTAAGCGTGTAGTAATTGCAGGTTTTAATGACATCTAATCGTGTGATTTAGCTGAGGTGGTTACGAGATGGTTATTTGATTTTCTGCGAGCGTGGATAACTGTAAATTTATTGCGAGGAACGATTAGAAATACCTTTTTTAATAGAAGAGCCACGATTGCGTGATATAGCACGTGATAAAGTCATTACGTTTAATTATGCTGTTAAATACTTGAAAGACTATATTTTAACGTACAAGAAAAATATTTTATGAATTATTATTTGTTTTAATAGTATGTATGTTTTGCAAAAAACACCGACCAATTTATCTTTTAAAATTAATGTGTTTATTTATATACACTTTGTTATTCCTAATCAAAATCATAAACAATTATCAATAGACACGAGTACGAGCACTCCATAAATTAACAATTAAATTCTCAAAGACATAAAATCAACATAGATTGCCAACAAAAGAAAAACTGAACCACTTCCATTTCTTTCCAAGAACTGTTGAAATAGTTTAAGACAAAATTATTGCCTCCCTAATAGCCATAACAGTACCCATAACTCAATTAAAACAAGAGCCCATTTTAAATTACCATCTTAATAACACGCAAGCCCAGGTAGCTGGTGGCAGTTCGCTGGAAGTGGTTTGAGCGTCCTTCGGCAAAAATGGTTTTTAAAGTGTTTTTCTGTATTTTAATTGTAAAATATTCTTATTCTATTATTTTAAATATGTTTACACTATATTTTTCTTTATGAGACGACCTCTAAAAAATCTTATAAGGTGACATGTGCAATTTGTAACGTTTTATGTTAAGCAATAAATAATGTTATCTTACCTATAACAGTCGTTTTAATAATAACTTTATAATTTTGTATGCTGGCACACGGTATATTTTTACATAAAATGAGGTTGTGGGGCGGAAATTCGTGGATTGAAATTGTCATTCCTACTTACTAATTAGATCAGATGTCGATAATATGACAATAATCGCGAACACCCCTCGTCCCATTGTTTTTCCACATAATTGAGCACATATCTAATGGCATAATGGTGTAACGTATAAAGTTATGCGAGTTTTTAATTGTAACTCGATTTTTTTCACTCTAATAAAGATGCGTTAACAAGGTAAACGTCGGTGAAACTGCAATACCGCGTAACTAAATAAGTTGTAAAATACTCATTAACAAGTAAGTCAGCAAGGTACTGTAAGCCTGGGAGGCGCCTATTCCTAAGCGTAATACTTTACGCACTTTCAACTAAGCTACGTAGAATAAAAGTATACGTCTTGCAGTGTTAATATATTCTTTCATTTATTTTAACGTTTAAATATACATTAGTTCACATGTGAATGCCAACGCGGTCCGTTGGAGACCCTGGAGCGTCCCCCTGAAAACCACCGGCGGGCATTCCATATTTCGAAATCTTTTTTATTCAAAAGATTTCGAGACATTTCGACATAACAAAATAGAAAAAAGAAAACAATGAAAGGAGTATGTACTGCTACATCCTTCTTTCATTACATCCCTCGCCCCTCTGGAAGCAAGGTCCCTACCTATGCTATCCTATACGAAACCCTAATGACTACCTAAGGAGGGAACAATACATTAAGGGGGATCGTCCTGCTCTACAGGATAATTTCCTGTGACAATACCGCATCTGATGCCAAAACTTGTGTTAGTGACGTACCATGCGTCATCGGCATCGTCTGCGCTACTTGCCATAGCAAACTTCGACTCTTCAAAAACCCTGCCAAAAATAAAAGACGCGATCCATGGTTAACCATACATATCTACTGTCAAACATGCTTGACAGCCCAAACACTGAGGGTGCCTGGTCAACAAGAAAGAATCAATTCCCTTTATACGTTGCCAGCATAAAATTACAAAAGCATTAAACATCGTACCAAGGAGGTTGGTATCGACATTAAAAAACAAATAGACCCATGTCTATGATTTAACGCCTTAGGGTTTGGCGCACACAGTCGCCTTTACTTGCGGAACCATAGACACCCCCTCTCATCAGACAGAGAGTTACTGCCTATGGTGCCACAGGCACTATTTCTAAGTGAGATGACATCAGATATGTCATGTCACTTTGGCATGACAACTAAACTAATATTCTGAAGGAATATTAGTTTTACCTACCTATTTAAGTCGTGATAAGAATTCATGCTCTGAAAGACCATCAATCGTTATCAATATATACTAACAAAAAATTTTATTACTAACTACAGCTGTGCTAAGATATTTAATTACATGTCATTAAATTAAAAAAAACCATATATCAGTAGTACAGTTTGCGAACGTAAGCGTCGCCAGATGGCAGCTTAACTCAGCATCAGTACATGAAATTAATAAACACCATTAAAGACATCTGAAAACAAACAATTATACGGGGCCAAGCATCCAAGCTATCGAAGAGCTGGCGCCTATTAAAAGACAAGACATAATATTTTTAAAACAAAATTTCAACGATACGGCTCTACAGAAGGGACGGGCATGGTGCAGTCCAGACATCGGACTTCCTGTGCCTTCCACATCAAAGGCAGGATTGCATGCCAGTGTTCCTTCTGCTAACAGCAGCCGTCAGACTTCTTACATCAGTTTTTTTTCAACTCAGCAAATGCGCATGAAATAAAAACATAATTATACACATTAAATCAAATAAAGTACAGCTGCCCATAATAACATCATAAGAGCATGAATAAGCATCCAACCATATCGCCATCACATATAACAAACGACATGAAATACGTGACTTGAGCAGCATAGAAAACATCTGTCAGGCGTTATGTGAGATGAAACCCATACAGAGTTTCTTCCACACCTTACAGGCAAATTGGAATTCTCATCATAAGACCAGAAGTAATGTTCCCATGGAGACAAGCCTGCATCTCACTTTCCTCTCCCTTTTCATGGCTATTCATGCTCGCTCATTGTGTTAGCGAACTGCAAAGACAAAAAGAAAGTTAATATTATACATGACAATACACAATTATATACAACTTTATAACTAAGCTCTAGCATGAAATTTCTTTAACCTATTCCTATGAACAATAATACATTTTGTTACCGTACCGACTTTCCTGATCTTATAATTATTATTACAAAGCCTTGTAACAATTTCGAATGGTCCCTTGTATCTCCTAGCAAGTTTATTGCTTAATCCAGACTTGCGCTTCGGACAGTATAGCATTACGAAGTCCCCACTATCATAAGAGATATCTTTGGCCTTGATATCGTAGTAAAACTTCTGCTTCAGTTGGGCGCGCTGTATATTCCGGGCAACTTTTCTTCTTAATATCGACAATCTTGTCATTTTATCCGCTAGCGTATCTGAAACCTGGAGATTATTGATGCGCAACTCGATATCAGATTTATATAATGGTTCCTTACCATACACAATCAAATGCGGCTCCACACCTGTGCTAGCCTGTTTCGCGCTATTGTAGGCATAACATACCATAGGCAAATACGTACACCAGTCTCGTTGCTCCTCCGAGACATACTTTGAGATCATGCCCAATAATGTCCTGTTAAATCGTTCCACTAAACCAACTGTTTGCGGATGATATGTTGTCGCATGTGTGAGCGTCACATTAAAAAGACTTGCGGTCTCTCTAATGGTATTAGAAGTAAATACTGAGCCTTTGTCGGTTATCAGCTGTCGAACTCCTCCAAATCGGCACAATATTTCGGTAACCAAAAATTCATTGATTGTTTCCGCGGTGGCTCTGGGCACGGCTTTGCACACTGCATACTTCGAGAGGTATTCCACTGCGACTAAAATATACCTATTCTGTTTATTCGAAATCTGTAACGGCCCTACCACATCGACGCAAAACTTGTCGAATAAATCTGCAACATTTATCGGTATTAATGGTGCGATCACTTTGTTGACATTCCTCAGTTGACACTGTTGACACGACTTGACATATTCGTTTACTTTTTTCTCTGCCTTGGACATGTAATATCTTTCATTAAACTTTTCATATGTCTTAAACAAACCAAAATGTCCTCCAGACACTGGCTCATCATGCAATTCTAGCATACATTCTGCAAACTTCTCCTGCGGCAATACTAAGAGCTTTCTCGTTTCTTGTCCAACATCCCTTTTCTTATACAATAAATTATCCTGCAAAAAATAATTTTGATAAACATTCGTATTGCTCTGTCGCATTTGATCCAAAATATGGCGGCAAAATGAATCAGTTCGTTGTGCCGTCCTCATACTATCGCTATTCAGCGCATATAAGACGAATCCGTCTTCTTGTTCGGGAATTCTCTCCATACACTCTGCACTCGGGTTCTCGATCAACGGATTTCTGCTCAAGAAGTCGGCTAAGACATTATCCTTGCCACAGCAGTATACAATATCGAAGTCCCAGGACTGTATTGATAAAGCCCATCTGGCGAGTCTGCCGTTCATGTCACGCTTGCTTTTTAACCATATTAACGCTCTATGGTCAGTGACAACCTGAAATTTCATTCCCCACAAATAGTGCTTAAAATAATTTATCGCCCATATTAATCCTAGGCATTCTTTCTCTGTCACTGAATATCTTTGTTCAGCGGCACTTAATTTTCTTGAGGCGTATGCAACTGGCTTCATTTCACCTTCCTTGCCCTGACAAAGGCAACTTCCCAACGCCTTCTCGGAACTATCGACAAACACTCTCGTTATCGCATCCTTATCATTAGAGAAATATGCCAATACCGGTGCGGAACACATTTTCTCCTTCAATTTGTCAAACGCTCTCTGTTCCTCTTCTGCCCAAACAAACCTTTTATTTTTCTTTGTAAGGCTCGTTATCGGTAATGCGATCTCTGCAAAATTATCGATAAATTTTCTGTAATAAGAGTACAAACCCAGCACTGATCTATCCTCCTTTACGTTCCTTGGGGTTTGTATCTGCCTCATTGCCTTTATCTTGTTCACATCGGGCCCAATTCCATTTGCTGACACCTCATGTCCCAAAACTGTCACTTTCTGGTACCCAAATTTGCATTTACTCGGTTTTAGGGTTAAGTTGGCCGATTTTAACCGCGATAAAACCTCTTCCAATGCCGACACAAATTCTTCAAACGTTTTACCATAAACCAAAATATTATCGACATATACAACAACCTTTTTGTATTTCAACCCTGCAAGCACCTTGTCCATCACTCGCTGGAACATGGCTTGACTCGTTTTCAAACCAAACGGCAATACATTAAATTCATATAGCCCCGTATGCGTCACGAAAGCCGTCTTTTCTTTGCCTTCGCCCAGAGCTAACTGCCAATACCCTGAATTCATATCAAGGTCAGCAAAATATCTGGCTCCCTGTAAACAACCAAGCAAATCATCCGTCTTTGGAATCGGGTACGAATCCATCCTTATTTTTTTGTTTAGCGCTCTAAAATCGATACAAAATCTTGGTGGGCCCTCCGGCTTGTCCACCAACACAACGGGTGAAGCATAAGGACTTCTTGACTCCTGTATTATGCCATTTTCCAACATCTCCTGTACTTGCGCATCAATTATTTGCCTCTGTTTATTCGACACCCGATACGGTGCTTTATGAACTGGTTCATCATCTGTGGTATTCACTGAAATAAAAGTATCCTTATAACATCCCAATTCTCGGGTTGCAAAAGAAAAAGTGTCGCGGAACCCTTTCAATAAACCACCCAATTCTGTCTTTTGCTTGGCCGTCAATCCATCATTCACGTCAAAGACAACCGGTTTCTCGTCGTTAAGGTTTAACAAATAGTTTTCATTGCGCTGCACCCAATCTGTAAAATAAATATAATCAGTTTTCTTCAAAGAAGATTCATTATATACAAACTCATTAGGATCATGAGCACATATAGAAAAAGTTATTTTTTTCTCATTATGACGTGAGATGAAAGGCACCGAACTAATTTGTTTCAGTGTCAACTGACTCTTTGCGAAATCAATTATTGCTTCGTTTTCTCGTAAAAAATCTTGTCCCAGTATGATTATTTCAGCCGTATCGTGTATAATTAATACGCGTTGCCGATAATATACTGACGCAATTTGCATCCCTATTTCGGCAGAGGCATGCACATTGATTGCATAACCGCCTACCGCTCGCAAGGCCATAGGTCCGTGCGTTTGAGAATCCAAGGATAATTTATCCCACCGGGATCTGGAGATACAAGAGACACTCGCACCTGAATCAACGAGTGCTTCACAAATAATACCATTTATTACTACTGGAATAATCGGTACAGAAACATCCCTAGACTTATCTACAAGGATCGGGTTTGAATCCATGCCGCCTGTCGCATCCCGATCTACTAACGACGCGGCGTGAAGTTTGGGTGCTGCCTTGATGAAGAAGGAGTAACCTCTCGATAATCGGATCGATAACGTTCATTGGACGTCGCTGCGCCTTGCTGCCTTCGCGAACTTTCTTGTGGTGTCCAAGGGCGTGGGCGTGGACACGGACGAGGACGAAGATCGTGTGACTCGCGTGGTGCTTCTGGTTCAAAGTGCACTCTGCGTGGCGCTATTGTAGCTGGCGTCCCGAACGGTGTCGACTCATCGAATCGTGGTGTGTGCATCGGCTGATCACCGCGGTTCCTGATTTCTTCGAAGTTTACATCTGGATTAAAAACTGGCAATTCTACATTTCTTGCATATGTGTTGTCGCAATTAAATATGTCCTCCATTTGCATTATTGTTTTTCTAAGTTCCTCTTTAGATGCAAATAACTTCGATGCCAACAGCCACTGGTGATGCTGGTTCATAGATGTAATAAAATGCCTTATGAATCTTTCATCATTGATTTTAGCTTTAACAGCTAAGTTTTCTAAGGCGTAGAAATATTCAATCAGCGTTTCCTTGTTTTGCTGCCTTCTGTAGTAAAATTTTTGAGCAAAATCACCTCGGCAAGGAAATTGCAGTTTCAATTTTTCCACTAGCACTGCGTAGGTCGTGAATTCCTCAAAATTTGTCTTAAACCAGTGAAGGGCTGGTCCATCTAGATATGCGGCGATGGCATATTTTTTCTGCTCATCAGACCATCCTTTGATGATTCCAATGGCCTGGTACTGCATTAAAAAATCCTCCGTATCAGATAGCCCATTATATTTTCCAGTCGCCATTTTGCTATGCTATATGGGAAGGACACGCACAAAAATAAAATACTAATATGGGAACAGTTTAAAGCGAGAATAAGTTAATAAAGATATCACTCAGGTTCAGGTCAGGAGCACTCCACTTCTTGCTTGCGAGAAGATTCTTCGGTTCTCTTATTCTCGATACCCCGTACGGCTCCAACATGTAAGCCTGGGAGGCGCCTATTCCTAAGCGTAATACTTTACGCACTTTCAACTAAGCTACGTAGAATAAAAGTATACGTCTTGCAGTGTTAATATATTCTTTCATTTATTTTAACGTTTAAATATACATTAGTTCACATGTGAATGCCAACGCGGTCCGTTGGAGACCCTGGAGCGTCCCCCTGAAAACCACCGGCGGGCATTCCATATTTCGAAATCTTTTTTATTCAAAAGATTTCGAGACATTTCGACATAACAAAATAGAAAAAAGAAAACAATGAAAGGAGTATGTACTGCTACATCCTTCTTTCATTACAGTACTATTTGCAAATGATTGAATTTGTTAGTTACGCGGTATTGAAGTTTCA
The DNA here is from genome assembly GCA_949316455.1 of Acleris holmiana. Lineage (NCBI taxonomy): Eukaryota > Metazoa > Arthropoda > Insecta > Lepidoptera > Tortricidae > Acleris > Acleris holmiana. The sequence goes on along the minus strand of OX438763.1, from coordinate 7,431,708 downwards.
CCGACGTAAATGTAAAACTGGTAATATGTATTTATTTACTACGTCAAATAGCTGTATAAGTGTTATTTTACGATGCCACACTATAAACGCAATTTTTTCAACTCGTGTTCTCGCATATTCAAACTTAAAGATATGAATAGCGTAATGGTGGCAAAATTGGTTCTTTCCCTATTCACAGCTACATATATACAGTGAGTGACATCCACACGAACATACATTGTGAGAACAGTTAATATGCATCCTAATTAACATAAAAACATGTGTATTGTTAACATAATGTGTACTTTTTTTTTCATACTAACTAATTCGCCACGCAATATCGGTAACAAAGCTAACAACTGACACTAACATTTGATTGCTTGTACCTAACTCGTTTGCCTCTTTGCATTATGTACATTGCTGCTCGAGAAAATTTAAAACATTAATAACTCTCCATTTAGAATAGGTAATCGTTATATTTTTTCGATAAAACCGTTCACAGCATCTAAAGCTATCGTTACTTACAATTTATGTTCTTATGGATGTCACACACTATATAAAACAATCTCAAAAGCCTCATCCAGTGCATCCTACATCCCCATGTAAACTATAATAACACCGATTACTGTGCTGTAACTAACGTAGCAGGTAAATAATGGAATATCGTAAATAACGACGCTGTCGACGGCTCCGGCTCGTGATCCATCACCTGGCCGCTTCTCCACCAGCTCTAGACCAGTTCAATCCGCGTTTTTCCGATAGTAAAATCATACAAAATTCATGGAAGTGTTTTAAGCTTGACAGGAAATTAAAGAGATACCACTTCGTAACTAATTCATAGTTGATAATATATAATTCAATTAGTCTTTATAAACTGAGTAAAGATATATATAGTGTTAATTTCAAATCATTTAATACATTTTGCAAATGTATTAAAATAAAATGTTAACTAAAACTGTGTGTTTTTAACTAAAAAAATGGTGTTATAAGTTTTTTAAACGTGTGTGTGTCTGTCTGTATTTTTTTCATTTATTCCGGATAGTTCTTAACTAAAGTATCATGAAAATCGGTTGAGGCGTTTAATAGATGTATGTTCTGAAAGAAAGGGTTATATTGGGTTTTTGACATGACACGTTGGCCTAGTTGGTAGTGACACTGCCTACGAAGCAAGTGGTCCCGGGTTCATATAATAAGTTGTTATGGATGTTCACATAATAAGTTGCTATGGATGTGCTAACACCGTTGATTTTCCAACTCGCGTGACTGCAGACTGTGCATCGTCCATTGATTGCGGCATTGCCGACGTCGCACGCGACGATCTAACTGTGTCACCAGTGGACACTGCTATAAGCGATCACAACGCACAGCGGTATGAGTTTGCCATACGGCATGAAAGCCCTTCAAACGACTTAGTTGAACGTCGATTATTTAATGATGAATCTAATTACTGTTTCTATTATGATATTTCTAATTACGACTTTTATTTTATTTACGATGAAACTATTGACATTAATATTAAATTTGATAAATTATTTTCTGTTTTGACGCATTATATTAATATTCATTTTCCTGTAAAAACTGTTAAATTAAATAATAAAAGTAGTGCTGTTCCATGGTTGACCGAAAAAATATTGGAGTATACACGTAAACACACTGATCTGCATGAAATACGGCGCCAGTATCCAAGTAATAAAATTATAACAGATTGTATAAATAAATATTACAATTTAATTAAATCTGAAACGTTGCGTGCTCGTCGAACCTTTATTGAGCAAAGATTGGCAGGAAGTACAAATCCTTGCAAGGAAATCTGGAACATAGTAAATGAAGAGATAGGCACAAAAACTCGGTCACAAAGTATAAACCTCAGAGACCCGACCACGCAAATGATTATATCTGATACTGACATTCCTGATACGTTTAATTCTCATTTTATAAACATAGCCTTTAATTACGTCGTTGACAGTGATAAGTCCTTAAGCCAACAATATGTCCGCTGACATGTGCGCCACTCGGCCGCGCCCGCGCTCGCCCTCCCCACCGTCACGACGGATATGCTGGACCAGGTTCTGCGGCGCATGTTCAAAACGCGTCAAATTGCCGACACCTATGACATATCACTTAATATTTTGTTATGTATTTGGCCGATTATTAGCAACATATTAGTTAAATTAATTAATGATGTTTTTGTTACTGGTGTTTACCCTGATGTACTCAAAAGTAGTCGTGTTTGCCCTGTGTTTAAGGGGAAAGGAGACAAGTATGACGTCAACAACTATAGGCCGATAACGATAGTTCCTACCTTATCTAAAATAATGGAGTCAATATTGTCGTCACAGATTATGAGCCACCTTGAGGATAACGACCTATTAACGGACCAGCAATTTGCGTATCGGCAGAAGACGTCAACGACTGCGGCGGCGTGTAAAATATTTGACTGCGTTGTTACTGGTCTGGATGAGAGGTACAAGGTAGCGGCTATTTTATGTGACTTGTCCAAGGCCTTTGATGTGATCAATCACGGAATGCTTCTGGACAAGTTGCATCACTACGGCATCTGCGATGTCAGCCACCGTCTACTCACGTCGTTTCTGTCCAGCCGTCAACAGGCAGTCAAATTGTCCGCAAATGGCAAAAGGATGCGGTCTAAGACCGGAAGTGTGAATCTAGGGATCCCTCAAGGGTCTGCATTAGGAAACACACTATTCCTAATTTACATGAATGACCTTCCAACAGCCATTACAGCTGGCCTGTCAGTGCTTTTTGCGGACGACACGACTGTCGTGGTTAGTGCCCGCACGTATGAACAGCTCGGGGAGAAAATCTTTGGCGCGTGCCAACAATTGCAAACATGGTTTTCGGCTAATGGCTTGATTTTAAACTTGACAAAATCCAATATTATGGTTTTCTCAGGCCGAAGTGTCTCGCTTCCTCCGTGCGTGGCAAACAGTCCGATGCCGATATGCAATGAGTGTAAGTTCCTCGGCTTCATGCTTGACTCTCATCTTAACTGGAAGTGCCATGTTGACAAACTGTGCGATAAACTGAGTGGTGCCGTCTTTGCGTTGCGTAAACTGGGGAGGCTTATTGCAAATGATGCATTAAAACAGGTGTACTTTGCACATTTTCACTCGTTGATGTCGTATGGCACGCTCCTATGGGGAAACTCCACGGATGCCAACAGGGTAATGCTTATGCAAAAGCGTGCCTTACGTACGTTAGCTGGGGTAAAACCTAGGCACTCTTGCAGGGGTCTTTTCATAGCGCACCGCATATTGACACACTATTCTGTTTACATTTTCCAAATATTAATGTTCGTAAGAAATAATATTTCCTCCTTCGCCCGCGTCAATATTGTTGGCAAGGAGCTCCGCCACACCGGGCGTTTGAGAACAGTTCCCCGTCGCATGGCACTTGCGGGTAAGAACCCGCGTGTCATAGGTCCCACGTACTATGAGCGTCTACCCGCCAAACTTAAAAATGTACAATCCGACGAAGCATTTAAACATCAGCTGAGAAACCTTTTATTGGATAATCCATTGTACTCCGTGGATGAATATATGGCACTCAAATTGTAAAATTATTATTGTATTGACATTTATTAATCTATGTATACCTCTATTGATTGACATCGGATAAGTGACCATTTACTAGATATTTAATAGATTTGTTTTGATTATTTGCATGTTATTTTTGTATACTTTGATTATTAGTATTTATGTCGACAATCTCAATGTAATTTCATATTTTTTGACATTTAATGCAATTTATATTGTAATATTACATTGATGAATAAATAAACTAAACTAAACTAAACTATCCCGGTAAGGGCAGATATTTGTGTGATGAGCACGAGTATTTGTTCCTGAGTCTTGGATGTTTTCTATTTATTTAAGTATATATTTCTCTATACAGGGTGTCTCATTTAAATCGGTCAGTATGGGAAATTATGAAACTATAAGACATACGAAGATATGTTAATAGGAACCATGTCATCGATTTTAATAAGAAGAAAAACTGCATACATACATTTAAAAAATCCTTTACTCAGCTCGGAAATCCAACCTGGTTGTTTTGAAAAAATAAACTTACACCATTTCTATTTAGATATCGATTGTGTAGGTCTTAAACAGTAAATAACTCTATGAAACATGATTTCTAAAATGAATAAAATGCATTATTTTCACATACTTTAATTTGATTTATTTTAATAGGTACACAATCGATATCTAAATAGAAATAGTGTAAGTTTACTTTTTTCAATACAACCGGCTTCGATTCCCGACCTGAGTACAGGTTTTTTTTTAAATATATGAATGCAGTTTTCTTCTTATTAAAATCGATGACATGGTTCCTAATAACAGATCTTCGTATGTGTTATAGTTTGAGAATTTCCCATACTTACCGATTTAAATGAGACACCCTGTATAATTAATTTTATTGTTGTCTAGTAACCATAGTACGAGTTTGGGACTAAGTAGAGGTCAATTCGTGTGAGATTTTACCTGATATTTATTGTGTATTTATTTATAATTTTATATCTATTTAATAGTCATAATGTGTTATGTCAGGGGTGGTTCACTCTTTGGTTTCGTCGCGCCGCTACTAGTACATGCCAGCCGGCCCTAACCAGAGGGTCTATTAGTATGGTTGCCGCGCACTGCTACGGGATGCACGCGTTCGCGCCTTGAATCGTCATTTAACAGGTCGAGCTGCCGGCAACCCTAGCTCTAGGCTCCGCCTCCGAAAGAGCGTGTTGCATGCGATAGAAAGAGATGGCCACATTTAGGCACCTAAACAGAGAAATTGTTTAAAGAAAACCTTCTGTACGTAGTAGGTACTATTACAAATTATTTTATGAACATCGGGATGAGTTGCTGAATCACTTTGCGTTTCTTTCGCTTAGTAAGTTTTGAAAGTTCCAACCCATCTCCCTTTTTACTTCTTCTCAAATTCCCAATGATCCAACGAGGAAAGACTGGCAACTTAGTTGCGATGTCTCTTGAGTATAGTTCACAAGTTGTTTTTTCTCGCTTGTCGCTCATTGCATCTCTATCCTTATAGACTAGATGGAAAGGGACCATAGCGACCAAGGTAAAAGCAATAAGGTATTCAAGTAGTAACCCCAATAAACATGTTAAGTATGCTCAGAGTTTTCTTTTTACAAATGTCATTGGCTAAACCGTACTTGTCATTCTACGCTCAAATCGGCTTTCATAATGACAGTAGCTCATATTTGTGTGTGTGTGTGTGTGTGTGTGTGTGTGTGTGTGTGTGTGTGTGTGTTTGTGTGTGTGTGTGTGTGTGTGTGTGTGTGTGTACGTGTGTTATGGCATGTATGACTACTTATGTACCGGATATTTGGACTAATAAAACAAACTCCTTAAAATTATCTTTGAAAGACGCAACCGTCTTATCATTTCTTATTGGTGGTGGTGTGTATACAACAGTCATGAGTAGGTCCCGCAGTTACCTAAATAGTTATTTGTAGGGAGCAAATAACTATTTATGTAAACTCTTTATATTCCTATCCTATCCAACTAATATTATAATTAAATGCGAAAGTGTGTGTGTGTGTGTGTGTGTATTAGTACGTTAGTCTTTCACACTATAACGGCTGGACCCAATTGGATGAAATTGGGATACCTTATATCCTGGATTGACACATTATGCTACTTTTTGTCCCAGAAAATATAAAAGTCCCCGAGGGGATATCGATGATCGAAATCTACACATAAACAGTTACAATAGATAATTTCTTCAATATAGTGAACAGGCGAATCCCACACTGGTAACATGAATTCTTGCAATGAAGGTATATTTTGTACTAATAACTGTATGAAAGGTCTATTTTGTTTTGAAATTCAGGGACGCCAGCGCGCAACGTGCTAATAAGGTTAAGAAAAAGGTGGGCGATAAGCTCCTCAACAAATTAAAGCGTTTTCGGGTCATTAACTCCTCGAGGGTCAGATACGATATGTACTCGTTACACACCTTAAAAACTAATTATGTTTTGCCAAAGCTAAGTGAAATCTTAGCGTTGTTTATAGGATCCGATACGACTAAGGTACGACGCGCAACGATGCTACGACGTATCAAATTCAGTGGTAGACGCAATTGAGTTAGTACTTCTAAAAGTTTGCTTTATTTAAACTTCTTGGCAAGGAGCAAAATATTTTAACTGACAATTTTAACTTGTTATTTCACGCCTGTATCGTCATCATCATCTAAAAGCGCTGAGCTATCATTCAATTGAAACCTCTAAAAGAACCCCAAAAATACACTAAAAATAAAACAACGTAAATTGGTCTACTCTTTATTGTTCTAGTTAGCAAAAAATTTGACTATAACTTCCCTGCTAAAAATAGTGATAATGATACCACATGAACTACGTATACGAGTTAGCCCAGGGGGCCTAACATGGTCGTGTTTATCGATGTGGATAAACGTAGACAACGCTTCCGTCACACTCGCACTGACATACTGGTCAGAAAGTGACAGATGCGTTATCCACGTTTATTCACATCGATAAACACGACCACGTTAGGCCCCCAGGAGCTATATTCTTGTCGTATTATTTTAAAATCGGCTGCCATTACTGTCAAGCAAATAAGAACTATCATAAGATTGAAAATACGATTTAATTATTTACAATACCAAGTCAATAGCGATATGGTTTTACCTATTAGAATGGTAGCCAAGATTTCTATCGTCTCGTGATGTGTAAAACAGTCACGCAAGGCGCCAGCGAGGCCGCAGCGATGAGGCAACCGCGAAAAAAGTATAATTAAATCTACCCACGCCGCGTGGCGCAACCGACACGCCTCTACGGGCTTTTTAGATTATCTAGCCCCGCTGGATAACGCTTTGACAAAATTTAATTTCTGAAATTGGAACCCTGTTTACCCATCTTACTTAGCGCGTATTCAAGTTTTTTTTAAATATTATTTGAGGGTTTAGCGAGCAAGTTAAGTGATGGTAAGCAAAGATCGCTGTCGAAGACTAGCTACAAAGTAACAATCGTGCAATGTAGGTCTTCAAGGAATCAGTAGGGAACTTGGAAGGGAGAAGGAATAAAGTAAAAGAAGTTCTTTTTCAAGAGTGGTGGTTATCTCGACTCGGGTCGCACTGAAACCAGGGGTGTTATTCTATTAACCCTTAAATTGGTAAAAAAGTTTGAATGAGCATAAAAAATTCGTTACAAAAAATGTACTCTGCTAATTTAATAGTTAATATCTCGTTATTTATATGTTTACGCTTTAACTGTGCTGCTTCGTCGTCGAAACATGCGACGAAATGAAAAATACATGTAGTAAAATGTTAATAATGCTCTGACGCCAGTTAATTACTTGCTGGCGAATAGAAAGGTGAGTTGTTTAAAATAGTCACCTAGTTATACGATTAATTATCTTAAACAGCTTGCTACTAAAGTCATATTTCTGTCAAGTATGCTGACTGATACTCATGTATGATTTATTTCAAAAATAGTTTCTTACCGCTCAGCGAAAATTCAAGACACGCAGAAACAAGTAACTTGTACGCGTTGGAGGGTCATTAATGAAAATTGGGTCGAGTAAAGAAAATCGACCACTCGAAAATACCACTTGAAAATGAACACGAAACGGTAAAAAAAGGATTTCTTAGGGTTAGGGGTTGATTGTGACGATCCTTTGCATCTTAGTGAGATACGCTCGATTTCTTAAATCGCATAAAGCATTGTGGCTCCCCCATTGACCAATACAAACGAATGGGTTACCTTCGTTCCGTCAAAAAGTTTTTGGCAAACTAATTATTTTCCCATACTACTGCTATATTTCCGAAACTAAATATTCCAGGATTTTTATAACATTAACCTAAACTAACCTACAAGAGTGTCCTGAAATAAATCCTGAAATATATGCAGTTTAAGAAACCAACCGGTTTCGTCAAATGACATGTTTGGAAAATGAATCAGTTTGGCAATAACTTATTGACGAAACGAAAGGCTCCCAAAACGAATACGTCATATTGTGTATTTTTTTGTTTTTTGTTTGCAAAGTTATTTCGGCGGTTTATTGGTATATTTATAATGCCTTTGTTTGTTGTGTTGATTGGCTTCACCTTTCTTAAAAATGCGTTTTTTAAGTAAAAGGAGCATTGTTTAAAATTGGGTAAGGTAAAAATATATACCTGACCTAGCGAGCTTAAATTACTTACGTCAGAGCTATTTATAACATTTGTACTTCGCTTATTAAAAAATGCTTATGTTTATACTTTTAACGAGGGATAGAAGGAGTTAATTATCTGTAAGATATTATTTATATCAGTTTTTGAATGTGAGTCCAAAAATAATTCTTAAAATTTTTGAACGCCACCGTCGGCTGCAACTTTACGTGCCCCAGACGCCAACGATGTCTTTAGCCGCGACCGCACCGATAGAAAATGTATGGAGCGTACTGAGCGTTATGACGTGATTTGCCGGCTTTGGCTGTTAAAGGGTTAAAAAGAAAAACGTCGTATAAAATTTAATGTATTTGTTTGCATTTTCCTCGTTGTTGGACTGAAGCAGTGTGTGTCAAATGATTAAATAATAATTAAAAAAAAAATATTGACTGATGCTTGCTTCGCTCTAGTCTCAGAAAACCTAATAAAATACAGTGTGCCCTGGATAAGGTGCACAAACGAATAGAGATGAAACTAGATGGTATTTCAACGAAAAAAAAAAAATATTTTTAAGAGTAAAAAAAAAAACATCTATTGCTGTCAACCCTATCGAATTGTAATAAATATTGAGATAAAAATACACGCTGGCCTCGTTAGAAGTGACCCTGCCTTCGAAGCTAGGGGTCCTGGTTTCAAATACCGATAAGGGCAGATATTTGTGTGATGAGCACGAGTATTTGTTCCTGAGTCTTGGATGTTTTCTATGTATTTAAGTATATATTTCTCTATCTAAGTATGTTTATCGTTTTCTAGTACCCATAGTACAAGCCTACAGCTTAGTTTGAGACTAGGTCAATTTGTGTAACATTGTCCTGTGACATTATTATTATTATTATTTATTAAATAAATGGTTTTTGAAACCGAGAAAATTTCCTGTGTGAAACAAATAAAACAATCGGAAAAATACGCCAAACAGAAAAAAAAAAACAATAAAAGGAAAGACATGCCTACCTACTAAACGTCATACTATCTTTGACTGATAGTTATAATAACACGAGGTAACCCGGGCATATGTTAAGTAGTTTTAGGAATTATCAGGAATATCCAAAAAATTAACTAAGTTTTTTAAGAAAAATCTGTGTAGGTATGTTGTTTTTGGCGTATTTTTTAGTTTTTTAAATATGATTGATACAGAAAATTCTCAAAAAAAAAAACGTTTATTGAATCTCAATAGACCTTCTAGGAGACTAGATATTTCACTTTGTTCCAATAGCGTAACTAAATTTATCGTTGTCTAGTAGCCATAGTACAAGCCTAGAGCTGAGTGACGTTGTCCTGTGAAAAAAAGAAAAGTAAGACGAAATTTAGCGATTCTGTTTATTGTTCACGCAACAAATAGCGCATACTATAAGCGTTAGCTATGGGCACGGGTACGTCGTTGTAGCCAGGCAGGCCCGCGCCCGTAGGACCGAGTACACGTAAAATAAATAATAATAAACATCAGGGGACAATGTCACACAAATTTACCTAGTCCCAAACTAAGCTCTAGGCTTGTACTATGGGTACTAGACAACGATAAACAAACTTAGATAAAGAAATATATACTTAAATACATAGAAAACATCCAAGACTCAGGGTCAAATAGTCGTGCTGATCACACAATTATCTGCTCTAAAATCATAGTCTGTGTTAATAATTTGGACTTATCTTTATATCCATTACTCCTTATAAAGACATAGCAGGGCTGGAATTCTACAAGGTAATAACGATATATTTTTTGATTTGTTTCCGTATTGTCAACGTTTTGATAACTCTTATGTCATTTACATTAATGGCGACTGTGACATAAAGGATTCTTAAACGTGTCAAACATGATATCGTTTTAACGCAGTAGAATAGAGGCCCAGTACGCCTGTTCTTGCTATAGCTCTATCCCAGTGTCAAAACACTGGAGATACCGTTTATATATCGGCTACAATGTTTTGCAACATAGGTATAGGTCTGTTTATTTTGGTTGTGTCAATTACTTCTCTACTTTGGCAAGGTGCACGCATAAAATTACTCTATTATAAAAGTAGTAAGAACGAAAATAGGTGTGCTCTCTCGCCTGCTGTGGTCGAGGTCGCGCTAGCCTAAAGAGCACTAGTATTGGAGTGTAACCAGCGGACCGTACCGCTACAATTTTAACTTACGAGCAAGCGAACAAGCTGGTATCATATCAAGCTGGTGTATCCTGTTGCCTAACCAAAAACTGTATAATAAACTGTAAAATTTCATGAAGTTTCAGCTAGTGAATGAGATAGAGCTATAAGTGACGCATATCTATGTCCCTTTCTTTGTCTGGACGTCTGTTTTTGTCAGTTTATACTAAGACCGTGCTTTTGTTGGAAAGACTTCAGGGTTATATCAGCGGGAGAAATGATCTTCTCTTGCTAGCCAATACTGAAATGCTGTACTCGTCTCAATACGCGCTTCACCGACTTTAAAAAAGAGGAGGTTCTCAATATTATTTTTTTTGTTGAAGAACGCTTTTGATAGGTACTGGCCATATAGAGTTTCCTCTAAGAAAATGCGATTTCCCGCGTGGCGTGCGCGTAACGAGCGCTCGTCAACACCTCCCGATAGCATCGCTATGACTGGCTGGAAATTATTCCGAATCGTAATTACGGCGATTATTCACGGCCGGCCGGGGGCGGCGGCCATTTTTCAACAGTCACCGTTCTTAATTATGAGCGCTGGACGGCTGTCGAAGCTTTGAGCCGCGCCGTCACCTCGGGCCGACTGCTTCGCTATCCATACACTTCGGACGCCGCGAGGGGGTCTAGCGTTGAGGTCTTCGAGATCTTGACAGGTAGTCGTGAGTCTGGGGAGAAGGTCTTTAAAAAGAACGTAGAGAGGAAGAAATTTTGAGAATTTGAAGTAGATTGAAATAAATGTAACGTTCACAGTCAAATTAAGAAAACTAGGTTATTTGTATTTAAGTTTAAAAAAAACCCTCTATAAACAGAGAGTGGTAATTTGAATCAGATTATTTCAATAAACAAAACAAATATATTAAAACAGACACTTTTACGTTTTTTTTCTTTGGACAAAAGTTATTATATGCTGCAGAACGAGCGAGAACTGTCGAGCGCTTTGATAATAATATGCCTTGAGAATAACAACCACACGAGAGATCGACTAGTGTTTATTTATCGTTTTGGAAGGCTTAGAGAAGACAGATGGAATGCGTTTTTTAGTCAAAGATGAGGTGTAAAGTAGAAATAATCTCTTATTTTTAATAAAGTGTGTAAACAACGTGCGTGGAACGGTTTGTGCCGAGTTGATAATGCGATAAGCACAAACATTTGAAAATATAATTAAATGCTTGTAGTGATGTCAGTGACATTTTTTCATCCAGTACGACTAGTCGCAAACTATTACACAGTACATTGACATAACTCTACAGAGCCTTCGAACTCATATCACCTCAGAAATCTGTTGTCATGTAATTAGACTGATGCACATTATGATTAAGTGTTAGGGACGAATCTGAGCTAAGACAATAGTAAATCGCAGTATAATTGACGTGACACCTCGCAGGTGTCTTTTTGTATCTAAATAACAAAGATCATGCTAAATGATGTCGCAAAATTCCGATGTCTCGAACAAGTTCATTAACTTATGGTTCATCTATAAATAGGAATTCTTGCTTATAGTTTCGCTATTTTTCTCTGGTCGTCATCCTTGAGTTATAGGGGAATATAGTGTTTAGACCACCATATAGGTCGGCATGCTCTTGCTTGACCAATTTTTCGGCATGGCCAAGGCAAACCGATCACCTAGTTAAAAGATGTCTCTGATGCTCGTGGATAATTGTTTCTCGGTTTTATTCTAAACACCTTTACCATGGCTTACTATGTTTGGCTAAGGCATCGTGCGAGTTTCTTGTTAGAGTAGAATTCGACCAGTTTTTTTTAAGACATTGAGAAAGCACACGAAACCAAACCAAACCAAATAGACATATGAATTCTCAAGACTACAATCCTAAGACTTCAAATGCGTTGCTAACCCTGAGGGCTAAGAAGGAATGCCTTAATGCTAAGTAATTTTGCCGTTTGTCTTATCCCCACACTGGAAGTACTTTGTACCAACAACGGCAGTAGGTTAAAGGATAAGATGGTGGTAGCGATCTGGACGAACTTACACAAGGTACTACCACCATTAAGAGAGCACCTACCAAAGGTCTGGCACGTGTTAGACCAGCAATATTATGATGATAATATAAATATAAGTAGTTGTAGGAATGATTAAGAGGGTGGTGCGGTGCCAGTCCGTGGAACGACTCCTAGATAATAATTGAAATCGCCGTCTGGTCACGACCGAACCGAGTACAGTCGGCAATGTTAGTGCTTGAAAGTATCATATCATTTAATTGTTTCTTACCTTGTTAATTACCACTGATACTCGATGTCAATAATATGCATACACATATGCGTCTTGTTCTAAATTGATGACGTCACGAGAAAGCAAATTATAAATTCACTCTTAGGTATAAAAATGCATTGAAGTAGGTATGCATGAATATATATGAATATGAATATCAAGTTAGATTGCCACGTTACGTGTGCTTAAGCGTAAAGTTGTTTATTGGGCCGGGACCAACTGCGTGTAGGAAGTGGGTGTTCTTTTTGACAGAACACAGTGTGAAGACAGACGAGTAACATCTGGTGGTAATATTTGCTGTATAAATCATTGACCGTGACAATGTGCAAGTGGTATAGAAGACATTTAAAGTAGCTTTAAATTGAATATAGTCCATTTTTTTAGTGTTGTCTGACGTCTAGTTGAAACACAATCGCAGCTGAGTGCACGAGCGTACAGGGTCGCTCCCGAGCCGTGCTGACGCCGGCGCGTCTAATCGCCGTTTATTGGAGAAAACCGATTACAGTGGCTCTGCCAGCGCCGTAGCCGAAGCGTTTCGACATGTCATCTAACTGCTAAAACATTCGATTCCAATTTTAATTTTGATAACCGTTTTGTAACGTTTTCTTGCAACTGGCTGAAAAACGCAGGTTGAAAATTTCCCAAATTCAAATATAGAACTCTTCTGCGGTTACCTTGTCAGTAGAATAGCAATTCTTCATATTTCGTCGGCCTAGCCATTTGTGACCTTCGTATTGTGTTTTTAACAGACGTAGTTCTTCGCAAAGAACAAACACCAGGCATGTTAGGTAGGTAACTTTACAGTATCAATTTCAGTAATGGTGCTCGAGTTAGGCAAAATAAAGTGATTCATATGTAAATGATGGATTATAGGTCCGACAGAAGGTAGGTACGGTGTATATGTAGTGTAATGCGATGAGTACGAGGCGTACCTGGCGCAGCGACTTGCGAGTCATGCCCGAGGGCGCTTTCGGGTAAAACTACAAAAAGTAAATTATATTGATGGAATCGAGCCGTTTGATTGATGATGAGTGAGCATTTTTAATTTATTTCGAGTATTCGACCGCGCCGCTGTGACCTCACATCCAAACGATATTAAAGAAAAAAGAAATACAAAAACAAACGCCGAGACGTTGATCGCGCAGTTTTTTACAAACTGCATTTCGATTTAGGTGTCTATTAATATTAATTGACGTTAGTGAAATTTTATTTTTAAAACGCTACGTAGAACAATGACTTAGCAGTGTTATAAGTTAATTAATATTAAAAAGTGTTTCGGTCCCGGTGAAATGGATACCTACGTCAATCACCGTGATGTGAGAGTTAATATTTATTTTATGACGTCTGCTGGACCTTTTGATCGCTAAAATTAGTACCTGTCCATTAATTACTAGACGTAATGTTTCGAAGTATCTATCCTTATTTCCTAGACAAAGATAAGGAATAAAATCAATTTACGAATGAAACAAGTCGTGCAATAACGGCTCACGTTTGCCTATAAATCTAATTACAGCAAGTAATTCCTAGTAAAGCAAAGATTTTTACATCTATCGTTTTATATTTATGTATAAAGCCAAGCCCAACCTGCTGAGTAGGGAGCTGGGTGTAGTCACTCGCGGCAAACACGTATCTGGACCGCACCTGAGCTAACCTACGTCATTTGGAGGACGCTCAAACAACCGAACCGATATTTATTTTATCACGTTGACGTAGATTTAATTAAAGCGAAGAAATGCTACAGACAGTGGTTATATTTTATGTAGAATTTCTAATAGTTTATTGACACCACTTAATTTCAAAACGGACGAAACTTAAGTGTATTTATATGTGCACTAACGACTGTGTTAACATAGCATTGATTCGTTTTTTGTGCTGCTAACGTATTTTTCCAACCTGTTTCAATTAAAACAAACTTAGGCTCTGATTAACAAAACAAGCACCTTAACTCGATACCTTAGCCTCTTCTCACGGTAATCGCGACCAAGCGGTTTGCGCAACAAAAAGTGACACTTTCGTCCGCTTTGATAGAATAATGACCGTTGAAACTGACCTTCCAGTTTGAGAATAGAAATAATCGTTCTTGTGGATTCACATTGTGACCCTATCGAGTCGTACATAATGCTTGCGAATCTAACGCTACCCTTTTAACTCGATACTACCGGCTGCACCACACAAGGCATTATAGCAAGTAACAAAGACTATTAACAAGTCGTTTGTCATGTTTCACGACTAGTTTTGATTCGAACTCATACTGGTTTTCGTGATCTATGTCTGTCTAGGGCTCACAAACTGGTTCCTGTATCGCTTTAGCAAACGTAAGTATCGGTTTAGGATATCTTTACACATTAAAATTAGTTTCGGCTTTTCTTGTTATTTCCTTGAGATACTTACTACATTCAGTTCCAAAAAAATTAGATTGAGTCTGTTTTATTTTCAAATTGATATTAGTAAGCTAACTAAGCGGTGTTGACGCGCTTTAAACTACATGCTATAAAATGGACTACTCACTGGTTAATATCAGCCGAACTAATCGTCCGCGCTCATCAACGCGATCCCTAAAAATGGTTTAGTTTGAAAGCGAGAGTTTAATTTGCATACAACAATGCAACACCTGTTAGCGGCATGTGGGCGCTTGTCCTCACAATGCTCCTCGCAACAGTTGTAGTGTAAACGAACCTTTATTTTATTGTACTCCTCAAGGTCGCGTTTGTGGCGTGCTATATTTTCGGTAGTTCAATCGTTAAGCGTGTAATACGCGAACTCTTAGGATTATGTAGATTTAACAAATAAAGCATGTAACGCGTAAGATGATTATAAATGTCCTGAATAACATGACACCGTATCAGGGGCGATCCTAATCATGACTTGTAACGATTAGCAAGTTAAACAAGCCTTACAAGATGTCTTATCTACATCTGCAAAATTAAACAGCCGTATAACATCTGATCGCAATCTCACTATTATATCACCATTCTTTGACCGTTTTGCGACAAGATTTACGACGCAAAATATAACTCGAATTTGCATAAGCTACCATTTGTCAAAGAAATGTAGTTGACAAGTGACCAATTGTAGTTTTCGCGACTGGATGGTTCTTTAAGGGTGTCGGACGGGGTTATTAAATTACAATAACTCCTAAGGAAGCTGCTTTTCGTGTTTCGGTCGAGGGGCAAGCCGGCTGCTGTCCACTGGAACCTGTATGGTGGATTATAAACGCTTCTTTTCTTTAAATTATAGCTTCAGGTACAAATATGTGATATTAAATGGTGTGTACGCAATTTAACACAATGCGTTCTGAAGCTTGAAATAAGTCACGTTTACGATTTTTTTATAAGTGCAAAGTGTGTTGCTGATTTTATTTTTCTTTTACTAAAAACTAGTAACTGAAAGTCGACTCTATTTTTCGCTCCCTCAAATCAAAACTTCAATTCTTACTACACCTCTTACAGCGATTCCGATATCCAATTTGGCCGTTACATTTTTTTCTAGCTCACCGTTACGTTACGACATCGAATTCCTCAAGATAGAACAAAAAGTTAACAGCTAGAATACCTAATTTGCGAACGGACGCGACAGACCGTCTCGAAACGGCCAGTTTTTGCCAACTTTTATATTAGAGCACATCAATGACGCCTTTTATTCGAATTTGGAATCATTTTCCGTCGCGGTAGTTTCGTTATCGCTTTTCGTTTTCTAACGGAATAACTCGTTACATTACAACGCCGCCGTTAGTTACGTAACGTCGTAGATGAAGTTATTTTAAGTTTGATTTCACGCTTCGCTTATTTTTAGGTAAGAATAGGATGTATTTAATGTGACGCTATTTGATTATGATTATGAAATAATTGAGTGTAAATTAGTTTTAGATTAAAGTTACATCATTCGAATTTTATATAATAATATAAACTCTCTATTGATGAAATGTCCAACGTCGCACTTCAAACTAAGACGTCTTTGTGTCGATGGATACATACAAACATATACAGTGTGTAAATGGTATACGGGCGTTTATTAAAACTGGACATAGATTAAGACTCTACTAATCATTAACAGAAAGAATTATTTTGATTACGCTAACGTATACACCGTTATTAATTTTTGAACATACTATCGACCCGCAATGTACATCGAAGTCCATCTGTCAGGTAAGTACGTAATGGTTTACTTGTGAAAATGTGTATTTCGGCTTAAGTAGCCTCAGCTTTAATAATACTTAACTTTGAAACGTCATTAATTGCGTTTTTAATTCATTGCATTTTTCGTTATACATTGCGTGTTAAATTATTTTGTATGGTTACTTTTTTTTATTTAATTTTAACTAAAGCTGCCTAAATGTGCTCAGTAGGGGTTGTACTAACCACAGTTAAAAGGAACGCCCGTATACCATTTACACACTGTATTATAAATTATAAGATAAGATATTATAACTCATAAACAGAGTAGGTACTTTTTTTAAATAGTTACGTGCTGAATTTTTGCTTAATTGTACTTTCAATGTCTTACCTAGTTAAGGTTAGACATAAGGTTAGGCGCTCCAAATCTGACTCCTAAGTGTAGATATTTTCCAAGCTTAATTGACGACAAGACCCCTAAAGCTATGACATAAGTGTTACCTAAACTTTAAACTAACGTCTCCTGGATAAAGGAACACCTGGCCCAAACCCGGCAGGCGGCCTTGATATCCTTCTTATATCTCTTCCCGAAAAAACAAGCTCTTTATGTCATGGAGAGGGCGAACGAAAACACAGGCCACCTGATGGTAAATGGCATCTGAGAGCCGTATATTCTCGTGACTACAATCTTATTACCGCAAATGCATTGCAAACTTTGAGGACCAAGATTAGAATTCTAGTAAATTCACCGGTTGTCTAATTATCACGTTGGAACTCAGCAATGCGAATACTGCTGCTTGACGGTAGGTTAAAGGATAAGATGGTGGTAGCGATTTGGATGGACTCTGCACCCGGTCCTACCACCACTAAAGCTCTTCAAATACAGTTTACTCGGTTCAACTTAGATTAGCATAAGATCGAATGCAAGCGGCTAAAAGAGAAGTAGGTACAAACCCATCGTTTTAAGAGTTATTGCACTGACCATACCTATATGCAACAGTGTTCGCGTTGAAGTCCGGTGTGGGGATAAGACAACCGGTGAAATTACTAGCATAAAGGCATTCCACCTTAGTCCTCAGGGTTGGCAACGCATTTGAAGTCTTAGGATTATAGTCTTGAGAATTCAAATGTCTATGGGTCTCAGATTCTACTTACCATCAGGTGGCCTAAGTGCACGTGTGCCTTCTCCTTAACATAAAGAAAATATGGGTGAGGACAAAAAAGTTGGACCATAGTTAAGCGCATTTAGTTCCAATTTCACCATACGATGTTAAATTTTATTAATATTAATCGACGATTAGTTCATACATTTTGACAACTGTTAACGCTCTAATCGTCTGTTAAATGATTAACATCGTATGGTAAAATTGGTACTTAACCATACAAACAAAGAAGACTGAAAAAGTTCCGGTGTGCGACGAAAGTATAATAAAAAACTTAATTGCGTGAGTTAGCGTGCTCAACTTTTTGGTCCTTACCCGTATAGAGTACTAGACAAATAAGAAGTCAATCCCGAGGCATTGCACAACCATGAAGGTTTTAAACATTGTTAATTAGGGTGTGTTAAATTTTTCACAATTTGCAATTTTTAATGAATTTGCTCGAATACCTAGCTGTATACGTGTCTATTCAAAATTGTAATAAAACTAGTTGGAATTTAGGGGTTGCACACTTTGGGAACTTTTTAAATTAATTTTCACGACTATGCAATTCACCGAAGTCGCAACAGGCGGAAAAAAGGTGATGATGGTGTTTGACATAAGTTGACATTAAAGTTAGTTATTATTAGAGGTTTTTGGATAAATAATAAACATTGAAACCTGTCACTAATAATATACTGGTAAACATCTTAGCCTGATTTGCAAAATGTGGTTACAGAATTACCAACAATTATTTCTGGGAATGAAGGCGTGAGGTTATGTATGTGTATGTATGAAATCTACTATGAATCTATGACATAAGTGGTCGATTTGTGCAACCTTTAAATATGGTCCTGTCACCCTGAAATTAGACGTACTTACCTTACCTTTTAACACAATAAAGAGTCAGGGCGTCAGCAGAAAATATATTATTTTGTCCATACAAATGTGAATCACCCTATTAGTGTTGATAGCAGTAACTAAAACAGGAATAACAGAATTGCTTTGCTGATGTCAACTTAATAAATATTCAGAAACTTCATGGCTGTGCTAGGTATGTATTAGGATTGACTTCTTTCTCGTAATGTATACCTACTGTGGCTTAGGCTTTAGTAGAAGGCCAGACATAGGCGTTACTCAAGGATCTTCGCGTTGTTCGAGCCCTTGCAATTTTGAATTAAGACCTTTCTTACAACATGATCGCAATAAATGATTTGATTTGATTTGTTCAGTTTTATGCTCGAATCCAGAAAAAAACGTTCTCAGTCCAAAAATCGAATGTGCAATTGTCTTCCCGATTTTATTTGATTCATAAAAGTAAAATACGCATTAATTAAATCGAATAGTTCCGTGGCCACGAGCATGCCTGCACACCGCGTCACGCAAGCTAGGGTGGCGAGGGGAGCTCCAGTTCCCACGGTGTACTTCAGGCAGTCTTCGACTTACGCCATCGCGGTTCAAGTCATTAATTATTGCATCTGTTGCCAAAATATTAACCGCCTAAATCATTTTTTAATTATAGTACGAGGTCTGTGCGAGGAATTCATAAATACGACAGAAGATGCACAACTATTGATGACTGATTTCATATTTATTGTATTAATTAGATATTGGTTGCTGCCATCGATATTTGGCGTTTCAGTTAGCATTTCGGTGGTGCTAGACAAGTTGCATTCGACAATCGTTAGCGATTATGTTTCGATTGAAAAATATATGGAATTGACGTAAGTGTCACGTTACTATCTCGGTGGCTTACGTCAATTCCATACATTTATCAATCGAAACATAATCGCTAACGATTGTCGAATGCAACTTGTCTAGCACCACAGGTTCAATTCCCGGTAAGGTAAACAATGGCGTGATAAAGGGATGTTTTCCATGTATTTAAGTAAGTTTGTATGTAGGTATTTATCTTCGTACTTAGGTATACATACATCATATTATGTGAATACCCACTCGCAAATAAAAGAAATAATAAAGTTCTTGAACAGATATTACAGTTATGTATAATTGTATGTTTTATGGTGTATAATGACGTCCGCAGTAGGTATGGTGGGTAAAGCCTCTAAAACTAAATTTGAAACGGGTCTATTTATATAAAATACTCCTCGATATTTATTTATTGTTAATAGCTGTATTTCCAATTTGGGCGAAGCTGATAATTGATGAATTTAATGTGTTACATTGAGCTGAATTCAACCAATTCCAAAACTTAATGCCCCGTGCAATTTAAATCTCTACTTACTATTTTAACGAATTCAAACGGTTCCGGTTCGGTATAATAATAATTGCCGTAAAGCAGACAGGACGTCCTGTATCGAATCGTGCGCACAACCACTATTATCAATATACAGTTACTAAAATCCCTTTTTATTGGATAGTGTACCCTATGACAGTGTACTAGGGTGTTTTGTGAATGAAGAGTGGTTGTAGACGTTAAATGCCAATCTTACGAACATCCCTTATCCGCGTGACGGGTCAAAATCGCGACTTTATTTTATTTATAACATGTCGTAGCAGCTGGGGTTTGTCAAGGCGAAAAAAATGTAAGAAAATCCCCCTCGAGACGGGACCAGGACCACCCCTCGAACGGGTTCCGCCGCCATAAATCCCACGTTCGTTTCAAAAGGTTTTAAAACGCGTATAAAATTATACAGGGCACTGCTATGGAATTTATTTATTTGGACCGCCGGTTGCGAATCGGTAATGCTTGCACGTGTTTTTTAACATTAAACTTACCCAGGATTTATGTGAGCCTTGGAATGGATTAAATGTGCCAATTAGACGTACCTACCTGTGGTTATGTTTACCTGGTTAATATTATACGTTTGAGGATATGAAGGCGATTTTAAAGTATCACTAAATATATAGTGTGTACCCGTATCAAGTGTAACATGTTTTGGGAGGATACCTTGAAAGTTTTAATATTTTTTTCAATTAAAGTTTATTTTTTATTTTTTTCCCATCTTAATATTCATAATTACAGATATATATATATATATATATATATATATATATATATATATATGTCTCGCCCGCACGTGCTCACCCACACTTTATTATTGGTAAAACAGTATTTTACAATCTTTTAATTCACATGTGCTAAATAAATTTGAATTTTGCATCACAAGCCTTCGCAAAACCTTCTAGCTTAACGTTATATAACGTTTACTCCAAACAAAACAAGCAACGCGAAGAGCAATCAAGACCGCAACTAAATTATCAATTTCAAACAACAAACTGCGATTGCCGAACAATCGAGAACACAATCAGATAAAAAATCAATAACGAGCCACGCCCAGTGTCCCACAGAGCTAATAAACGACTTAATTACAACAATGGCAACATAAAAGTGATGACAATAGCTTTATAACAATATCAATATCACAGTATCACCGTCTTATGATAATCAGCTATAATGGAGTCATATTGTATTTGGCCTCAACAGTTTCCACCGATACAATGCTGCGGTGTTTTTACAATGGCGTGTTTGAAAAGAACTCTGTTTTATGTACAAACGCACGCGCAAGTGTATATGTGTCAATGACCCTTTGATAATGGATCACGAGAAGTTAATTAAGCGCAAAAACGATTCTAATTTTATCAGTTTATTTGGAGTATTTTGATGTAGGTGTTTAGTACTTCGTACTGGTATTACACAATCAGTTGCGTTTGATGAGCACGTCAAGACATCTTGATTTAGCTTATTTTAGAGATAGCTGGATATTTTTCAGTATTAAATATGAGAGTACATATATGGTAGTGGAAAGATCTAAAAATCTCTTTTAAAGATACGTAGACGATCAACGCAAACAATAAAGTCTTACGTAAAGAACCAATAACACGAATCCCATTATAGTGAAGATTGACATATTAGATATCTATGCGTATCAATAACTCATGCGCGTCTTTAATTTGCATTTCTATAGAAAACAAACACGCGTCTTACACAATTCAACTGTATTGACAACTTCAGCACAACATAGGAAAAAGCATACCAATGAAAACAACCCCAAACAAATCCACAAAAGGCCGAAACTTTATCACCAGTCATTATCATTTTAATTCGCATAAAAACTTGCATTACAAAGCAGATATTTAAATGTTCAAACACCTTTGTGGCCGCCTGTACAACTCCAAGGTTCATCGACCGTTGTTGTAAAATGATGATACATATGAATAGAGTCAGGTGCGATATTTTTTTGCATATCTATTGGAATTGTTATATTATAAGTGTAAATGACTCGGGGCCTTAGGAAGCCGTTGATTTGGAACTTGACGCCTTAAGGACGCGTGCGCCGAATTTACATAAGTCTCGGTTATTTTATCACTTATTGACATAAGCTATTGCGTGAGCATTCATATTGTAATAGATCTATTCTGCTTTGTGACCGAGTGGATCTGTTGTTAACAAAAGCCATTCTGTTACTGGGTCAATATGTCCTCATATAACGGTAACAATACTAATCTTAAGTTATAACTTCGATATAAATGAGTAGTTTGAGGTTTTGAATAAATTTAAGCGGCATTTGATTTCAGGCTACTCACCTTACTTGGCTTGGTATTCACTTTTATAAAGGACGGTTTACATAGTATTGTTAATGAATATTAAGACTAGTTGTTTTAGTTTTTCTAGCATGGATAAGGCAAACGAGTACAAAGGCCACCTGATGGTAAGGGATCTATGTGAACCATAGACATTTTCATTCTTAAGACTCTAATAAGATTCTAAAGTCCGCAAATGCGTTGCCAACCCTGAGCACTAAGATGGAATGCCTCTATGCTAGTAATTTCACCGGTTGTCTTATCCCCACACTGAAACATAACAATGCTAACACTGCTGCTTAGCAGGTTGAAGGATTGTTGCTAGTGACGTTAAATGATAGACTGATGAGTCGAGTTTCCTTCGTTCTCAGGATAATTGTGTAGAAACCCTACGAAAATGGTTTCACCCACGATACGGCAACGAGTCGCTCGTAGTAAACTTCCATACATTTTGTCTAAAAGAATTAGATGATAATTATTGATTATAGACAAGGTCCTTAAATGAAATTCCACAGGAAAACTGTGGCTTGTCGACCACAGTTTTTTCCAAGTAAGCTTCGAAAGCATTAAAAGCTTTCTCAAGACAGAGTGAAGGAATGTTATAGGTTTAGATAACATATACTTACTTGCTAAAGCATATACCAATAATAACGAATGCAATGAATGCATCGTAGATTCAAATAACCATTACTTCATGAATATTTATTTATTTTAAACTATTTGGCATCGCAATAGCATCTGCGTATGACCAACACGTTTGATGTTACTACAACATTGATACTTTATGTTAGGAGAATTTTAGATATGTTTAGCAGTGCATTTATTTTGGCATTTTAGGGACGTTATAATCTTAGTTTAGCTGTCGGGTTATGAACTTCATTAAATTTTAAAATCTTACACTATTAATTATATGTACCTATGTATGTAGGAGCACTAAGATACTGTCTTTATTTGAAAAAAAAGAAGTATATTGGTCTGCACCACCTATTGTGTAAATTGTTTTAACTTGACACCTTATCCCTTCTAAGGTTGTCTGGAAGAGATCGCTAATCAGCGATAAGACCGCCTGTTGTACCTGGGTCTTCTAAATTGTGCAAATTCTGTGTAATGTTTTTGTTTGGTGGACAATAAAGTGTTTTGTATTGTATTGTATATTTTCCACGCATTGCATAGGTAATCAGGAATAGGATAATTATACTAGATAATGAATGTAAAACCAAAACAGGTGTGATCTATGATTAGAATTAATCGATGGTTGGACCGAGATGCGTGGGCGCATGTCCGGCCGCCGTAACGTAATGCTATACGGTGCGCACACGACGGGGAGGCCGGGGCGACACTGATGCATTGGTTGGCAGGAAAAATATGACCGCCAATTATAAAACTTATAATTGGCGGAGTAACCTTTAATTTTAAACAGATTAGAAAAATAAAGTTTATTATGATTGTTTGTAAGCAATATATCAATAGATGAAAATTTGCAAAAAGTTAAACAAAATTGTTTTGTCGAGCTATAACTTATCAATTGGCTGCTTCCATTGGCTGACAAACTGTATCTATTGGTTTTTAATTTAATTTATTTAAGAACGTAAATCAATGGAGTATAGTTAAGTTGTATTTCTATAAGTGAGTGTTACCGGTCAAGCTCGTTTTATTAAACTGCAACCAGTACCTAATTGGCTACGACATGTATCGACCATTTCATTACTTCTGCCAATACATATTGATAGTCCAACAGATACAAGGTCCTTGTTGACAATGAAAGATGATTTTACCTTTATGTGTTAATACAAAACATCGGCCAAATGATGGTTATAAAAAATTTGCAATTTTATGATTAACTAGCGACCCGCCAGCGGCTTCGCCCGCTGCAATTTTTTTTCTAGACATTTTTTTTGTTTTGTTACTTTTTTTTTATAAAAAGTATCTTATGTTACTTCTAGTACCTTCCAGAATATGTGTACAAAGTTTCATGATGATTCGTCGAATAGTTTTTGCGTGAACATCCACGCTTTTACATTTATAATCAGTAAGGATAAGGATTACATAGATGACAATACTTTAACATGCAGGTTTGTAAAGCTTGCTTTGTGTTACACTAATTGGGTTAGTGGGCTATTTTCCTTCTGACCCTGTAGCTTATGGAACGACGCTCAAAGCCATTGACTTCACACGTCATTAATGTGTGTAACATTTATAGTCAAAGATTAACTTAAATTTTGTTTTAGATACGTTCCATATGCCCCCGGTGTCCCGGTCGCGCTCGGCGGCGCGTGCAACCGCGCGCGCGCAGGATGGCGCGTCTCATCTCGCGCGGATGCGGCGCGGACAGCCGATACGCGACCTCTCTAGCGAGGCAGGGACATCTATGCTCGTGTGCTATATCCGCACTATATCTATATGTTTCAATTGAATGAAATCGAGTAATTAAAAAAAACTTTTCGATTAATTCGAGAGAAGGTAAACAGGGCCTCTATTCTACTGCGTTAAAACGATATCGTGTTTGACGTGTTTTAGCATCGTTTTTAACTCGGCCGCCATACCGATGAGATAAGAGTTTCCGTTAAGAGTGACTTGTTTCCGTATTGTCAACGTTTGAATAACTCTTATGTTATTTACAATAATGGCGACCGAGTCATAAACATCACTAAAATACGTCAAACGCGATATCGTTACAACGCAAAAGAATTTTTTGAGGCCCAGGTATACAAGCCACCTTGATACGTTGGTTCTTATGTCCAATTATAAGAATCAAGATAGAGTAGCTTTCTCTATGTTAATCCTATTAAAATTATAAACGCGAAAGTTTGTACGTATGGATGGATATTAGTTACTCTTTCACTTAAAAACTACTTTACTTAACGAGGTTACTTTTAGGGGCTAAATTAGTTTATTTTTTCGTACTATCTCAGGTGACACGTATCAAGTGAAAGGGATTTCGTGACAATCTCAATTACATGTTTTTTATAATTTTAAGATAGAAGAAAATAGTTTTGAAGTTAATTGACGATTGTCCCCGTCCCCCCCCTTTGTCTTCAAAATGACCGGGCCTAATTTTGAAATATACAAAAATAATTATTTACAAGAAAACCTATAATGTCAATGGTATTTAAAGTACCTAACAGGAAATTTCTCAAAAGATTTTCTTTTCTATTACTCAAAACGGGATGAGACTCTTGTGCGTTACGATAAATCATGTGATCAACTGTCATCTTAATACATTTTGAGCGATAGGCTAGGGCCCCTGACATGTACGTAACGCGTTTTAGTTCAGAAATACCAATACCATTTCTAAGCCTCTCACCCACTTACTTAAAACAGATGGTTTAATATACCATAATGAGCGTGCATTGTTTTTGCCTTCCGTCGTGCCTGCCGGATGTGTCAGGCGGCAGGTAGCTTCCGACAGCGTGACGCACACGCACGTCATGGTGACGCACTTGCACTTTTGACGCATCATTGTCATGTAATCTTGTATGCACCATGATAATAATGGATTATACGTTTCATCACACTAATATTTTAAAAGTTTGTGTGAGTTAGTTACTTCTTGACGCTGAAACTGGATGGATTTGTATGACATTGGGAATGGGGCAATTTATACCCTAACCCTGAACCAGGCTACCTTTCATCCCAGAAAAAAACACTGATCCCGTGGGATATTATAGGCGGATGAATTCGAGGACAGTTTTTTTATTTAACTAGGTATCATTGTTTCCCAGCCGAACTTGCTTCGATAAATTAGTATTATTTGTCCCGTTGGCCCAGAAGAATAGGATATAAGATAAGATAACCCTGTATTGTCAAAACTGTGTACATAATATTATAATAAGATGTCATGCATTATAAATATTATCAATAAATAAATCTGAATCTGAATCTGAATCTGAATAGTCTCAATAGTTTATCCATTTCGGACGTACAAATCACAGGATCCTTACGTGATCAGGAATTGGTTTACTTCAGACGAGTAAAAGACAAACACAGGGCCTCTATTCTACTCATACTCTATTCTGATGATTGCCTTTGACGTGTATTGGTATTGTTTTATCTCCGCCGTCATTACTGCCAAGTAAATAAGAGTTATCAAAACGTTGACAATACGGAAACACGTTGAAGGCAATATCGTTGTAACCCGTAGAATAGAGGTCCTGATCTGATTCTCAGTAGGTATTGCTAGATTAAGCTGCTAGCTAGGGGCTGTGCGGCGTGTTCCGATACTAAAAATAGTTCCAATAGCGTGGCGAAGGGAACACGCCCTAACGTTAAGTAAAACACTGGTAATACAAGTGTTAATATGTAATTTAGAGCAATATAGGTACCTACCTATATTGCTCTAAATTACATATTAACACTTGTATTACCTACAATGTGAGTACCTACCCATAATGTGAGTACCTACTCACATTATGCTTTGGTCTGTTGCGCGCGGAAGCTGCGCGGGCGCGCCGCCGGAAGCGGAAGTAGGTACCGGGCGCGCTCTGTGGAAACATGGCCGCCGTTAGATCACCAGTTTCGATGTGTGTTCATAAAAAATCAGGTGTCATATAGTTACATATAAGATACAGTTCTCTTTAGGTGAAGTTGAGATCCTGGTGACTGATTCAGCCACAACTTAAGACTAGTCCTTGTAGTCAAATGCCATAGATAGCAAATAACTTATCCTCTTCAAGCTTGGCTTAATGTGCGATATGTGTTAATAGCTAAATTGACATTTCCTTGTATTTTGCTGTTCTGAAAAACATTTGCCCGACTGTACTTACGGGCTATTTGCAGGTGCTTCAGCAACTGAGCCACTACATCAAGATTAAGAGCATATGAAGTACCTCGGTATTTATTTGTTGAGTCATCATAAAACCTATAAACCGCTTGCAAAAACTGAGGTGTCAGTATGGACTGGACGCGTTTGCAAAATATGCAAATGGATGAAATGAAATAAAACCTCGTCATAATTCTTTATTTTAGACGAATCATTTCGATTAGAGCATACGAGTATCTTTGAATGTATTATGAATATATAACTAATTACCTGAGCCAATTACTTACCCATAATGTTATAGTTTGACCAATAATGTGCACTTTTAATTTTGTTGTTTTTATTTCTTTTTTGACATGTAATATTTTATAATATTATCAAATGAAGATATTGATTATTTGTCAATAAAACACGGAGGTTTTTTTTTTTAATAAACTATTATTAAACAAACGAAACTTACTAACTGCCGTACTCAGAGACGTCAATCAATTTTAAAGTGTGATTAAAGTTGCTGCTGTCACTTTATTTGAATTGATAGAAATAAAATAACACAACACGTCAGTTAACAAGCATTACATTTAATTGTAATTTCTGAGTGCGGCCGTAAGCTACTATAAACTACTATAAGCTACTATAACAACTATAAAAAGAACACCTCTACTAACAGGTCCGCCCGCGGCATGGTCCCATGGTATGACACTGGCTGCATTACCTCTTTGGATATCTAACCCAATCCTTTCAGAAAGGTATCACCAGCTCGGGGATCTCCGGAGGCGTCTATGAGCCGGGATGACAGGGCCTTAATAATACCTGACGCCGAGGTATTTTGTAGTTAGTATTTCAAGTACTTATGGCTTCAACGTACATTTTAACTAAATACATTTTACATACACAACCTTTATTTAACGGTCTTACTAATGGGTGTGTTTTGAAGACAATAGCGCTCGATAGCTTTCGTAAGCAAAATGGCGGCCGCTAAATATGTCGATTTTAAGAGTTAGCCACACTGCACTTGTTATTGTACTTTAAACTGTCAATGTCATGTATCAGGTCAACTGTGTATTCCATTCTTTAACGGTTTTATTCTTATTAGTATTTTGTATTCACACTAAAAATTGTTAAAATACTGTATTTTGTATTTATTGTATTTCAAATACATTACTTAAAGATATTTTGTATTTCGTATTTTAAATACTTGCGAGGATTGTATGTTCTGCTGCTCATACGTACGCATTTATTGATAATATTATACAATATTTAGAACCATGTTGCAGGAACCCAATGATGTCTGCGAAATGGTTCTAAAATGGCTTAGAAATTTAAAAATGTCCGCATCAATTTTCGTCTCTCCGCTAACTTGTAGCATGGCGCGAACCTCTTACACTTGAAAGCTCATCAAAAACCCAGTTCCTGTGGACCTGCTAGAGAAATACTGTTACTGCTTTCAATTTATAATTATTTTTGGAATGTTTGAATTTGGAAGAGTCAACGGTAACCCACATTGCGTCGTGGCTGGCTACATTAGCGCGTGACCCCGCGCCGTGACCCGCCGCCCGCGCCGTGTCATCCGGCAAATCGCCGTGCCTTCCCCTGTGCTTTACGGGCGAGGACGTTTACTGTCGGCGACTTGAAGACGACCCTCTGTTTACTGTAGAAGACTTTTTTTCATTTGTTCTCTTCAAGAATAGTTAATTATAACCAGATGACAGCTTATGAGCAGCACCACAGAATAACTAATGGTACTAGCGTAGCAGCAGTAACGTAGTATTTTGACACAAGTTTTTTCTTAGTATACCTACATAACTGCATTTTCTACAAAGACATCAACTGTTCAACTCAATGCGTCTCCTTTAAGTACGGTGAATTTCCTGTGGTTACTTTCCGTTCATATAACTAGCTCTGAGTCATTAAAATATAGCGTTGTCATCGAGTTTACATAATTCTTATATGTGTAAACATTAAACTTAAATTACCTTGAACAAGTTCAAAATAATTGGCTTCCAAGATTCAAACTAAGTAAACATAAAGTATAGTTAATAAAAAAGCTTGTTTAAAATATATGTAGATGGTTAACCTACGTGGCAGATTTTGTATAGTTAGCATTTATTATACCTACTTTAAAAAACCAAGTCAAAATTATGCCCCCCTACCGCAGTTAATGTAATTTAAACCTAGTTTC
Organism: Acleris holmiana; assembly: GCA_949316455.1. Taxonomy (NCBI): domain Eukaryota; kingdom Metazoa; phylum Arthropoda; class Insecta; order Lepidoptera; family Tortricidae; genus Acleris; species Acleris holmiana. The sequence continues at coordinate 7,402,431 of OX438763.1, read as the reverse complement.
TATGCAATTTTTGGTTTTGGACCGCGTCATTTGAAATTAGACGAGCTGTATTTACATAGAATTACTTTCTTAGCACAAATATGTTAATTTTGCATCTTATTCAACTGTAATGTGTAATATAAACTCAGAACAAAGCACATTTTAACGACATTTTAACTGTCTTACGCCTGCGAATAAGGCGTTAAGCTTTTGTACGAAAAAAATCGTCAAACTGTCCGAGAGGTGTAAAAGGTCGTCAACACATATGACAGCCGAGTGTCCACTCGCACGCTCCTAATCGCAGAAGAAATTAGTTAGGCTGCGCCGGCGCCGGTCTGCAACAATTACCGCTAATGTGGACGTGATGGTGAAAATGTATGGTTTAGGAAAGCTAACCAATCGAAGAAAGATTTGTGGGAAAATTTAGTTTTACCGAAACTTCAAAAGATGGCAAATCGTTAGCCTTTTAAATGCTATACAAAGACACACGGCTAAACTTGTAACTTAGGCGGAGATTAAACCCAAATTGACTAGTTTCGTATTGAAAACGTACGGCATCAGGCCTATATGTCGGGCAAATACATCAAATATTACCAAGAACAAATAGTACCATTTTAAAACGTAAACATCTCGCTGCAATTTTAAATTGAATTAAATCCTACCCTTTTTGGGTCACAGAATTTACTCCGATGTCTTTGTAGAAAATTTTAAACCATTTGACTCCCGTTTAGTTTGCGTTATATTCTAGAATAAGCTATTCATGACTAGCGGGATAAAGCTTTAATTCCTATTCCCAGAAAGAGTCAACCGTTGAGAATCGACAGTCGTGAAAACTCATTTCTCCGTCTAAAGTTGAGAGTGGGGTTTGGGAAAGTAGCCGGTCGACTCACGCGCGCCGTGGCACGACCGCTTTGTCACTTTGACACCTAGTCACCTATCCACTCGGCGACCTTTCTACTGCATCACAAAGGCAACGAATAAAAGTCATTTAGTTTGAGCTAGTGCTAAAACTGAGGTGTTAGTGGACTGGACGCGTTTGCAAAATATGCAAATTGATGAAATAAATAAATATCAGGGGACAATCTCACACAAATTGACCTAGTCCCAAACTAAGCTCTAGACTTGTAATATGGGTACTAGACAACGATAAACATACTTAGATAGAGAAATACATACTTAAATATATATAGAAAACATCCAAGACTCAGGGACAAATATTCGCGCTCATCACACAAATATCTGCCCTTACCGGGATTTGAACCCAAGACCGCTGGCTTCGGAGGCAGAGTCACTCCCAACTAGGCCAACGTGTCGTCAAATAATAATAAATATGAAATAATTCATTCATCATCCTTTGATTTTTGGCCGGCTTTAACAACGTTATGTACAGAAATCGGTTGAAATTAAAATTATTGTAAAGGGAAGGGAAGGGAAGTAAGGGACAGAGCTAAAATCTACGAGTATTAACCACCATCGATACCATAGCACAGTATGTAAATCAATGGAAAAACTACATACAAACGTTCGAGACGACGCACGCCGCAACAAGACCTCTAAGCGGACATGGCAGTGCTGTTAGTCGCTGGTGCCGCCCGAGACAACTTGTTAAGCTATACGTTTCTACATTTTTTTTATAGATATATTTACGAGTATACTGCGTGGTACATCTTCTAATATATAAAATTCTCGTGTCACGGTGTACGTTATTGAACTCCTCTGTAACGGCTCGACCGATTCTTATGAAATTTGGTGTGCATATCGGGTAGGTCTGAGAATCGGCCAACATCTATTTTTCATACCCCAAAGTATCATAAAAAAAAAATTGCAGCAGGCGAAGCCGCTGGCGGGTCGCTAGTAACATATAAAATTCTCGTGTCACATTGTTAGTTAACATACTCCTCCGAAACGGCTTGAACGATTTTTATGAAATTTTATATGCATATTCAGTAGGTCTGAAAATCGGCTACTATCTATTTTTAATCCCCCTAAGTGACATGAAATAAACAAAAAAAAATGCAGTGGGCGAAGCCGCTGGCGGGTCGCTAGTCTTCTATATAAAATTCTCGTGTCACAATGTATGTTCCCATACTCCTCCGAAACGGGTCGACCGTTTCTTATGAAATTTTGTGTGGATATATCGGGTAGGTCTGAGCATCGGTCAACATCTATTTTTCATACCCCTAAGTGACATGAAAGAAAAAAAAATGCAGCGGGCGAAGCCGCTGGCGGGTTGCTAGTACATTAATAAAAGCCACCTTTAACTTTTTAGTTATTCGAACTATTGCTTCAAAAATAAATATCTGGGGATCATGGTCGTCTCTGGCAGCGAATACGTTAACATAATAAGAAAAAGTAGCCGCCATCATCTGTCTTCGTCAGCGAATCCGTTCACAGAATTATTCTGTTAACGGTTTCGTCTCGGGTGACACAAATCCTGAGATATCTAATTTGAACTAGACAAGCAACTTTTTAAATTTTGCAATAATTAAGAGGACAACCCTTACGCTCAATTGCAGGGTAGGTATTGTTTCCATAAGTAGGTTCTTTACTGCTTTAGCTATTTATGTACTGTGACCATAGTCTATAGTACAGTTCGTGGATGATAACTAGTACTGAAGTGTCAGGTGGCAAAATGCACTGCAAGTTACGAGGGAACATCTAGAATCTGAGTTGCAAGTACTCGTAAATAAAATAACCGCAACCAAAATAAAGCGTTGGTAAATAAATCTCATCTGCGCATTATTATTCCTCAAAATTCCGTCAGGCCTGTCCGAAACCGTGAATAATAATCCACTAAAAATCAGATATAAAAACATGTAGGATAATTACTCGCAGGGAGCCGTCCCCATGAGGGCCGCAACCAACACTAACTGTATTTATCGATAAGCACTGACGAAGAATTAATTCGCTACTTCATGGGCTGTTTGTGTCATGGAAGCGGGTTTGCGCAAGCATTCACAGATTTGGATGGGGTAGCGCATGTACAGTCGCGGACGTAAAATAAATTTATTTAGTGAATTTTCGGGCCTCATTTACCAAAAGTACTATAATATTCATGAAATTTGTGCGCTACGGCTAAATTAATTTTATAATCAAACAGTGGTTTTGGTTGTACAAGAATATTACTTGCAAATTTTACAAACCTGATGTACCCTTATTTAACCTTTTCAACGCTATGTCAAATACATAATTAGACCGGATGTCAACTTTGCCTTATAGATACTTAGGTCTATTTTGCGTTGTCAACCATATCGGAAATATCTGTCAATGGCGTTGAAAAGCTTAACAAATATAGCTTTTTTGATTAATATTCTGATAATATTACGTTAATATAAATAAAACTACATAAATATATCAAATTACTAAAAGTAATATATAAATAAATACTTAATTTCAATGCTTTATGACACGTATAAAATGTATAAATATGATATTATGATGTTTTTTGGTGTAACCGATGCAAAGTTCGCATTCTGCAGTCATAGACGCGTGAACTGATACACAATTTAACTAACTCTATGCTTAGAAAGTCGCAACTTTAATAGCGCTTGTCTTCACTTCTTCGCTTATTTTAATATACTTTAGTATTATAAAAATGATAGACCTTGACGAGGTTTTAAACGAATCAAGCTAGGTTTTATCTTCTTTCCCCAGTCCTTTGCCAGCCAGATTGATATAGAAACAGCAGGACTAGTAACGACTTTCGAAGTCAAACTGTCAAATTGAAATGAGTGTAAGGGCAGCTTACGTTAATCCAATTATTTTTTTAACGCTTTACCTTGACTTTGGCGATATCACTACGGAATGTCATAAAGAAAAAAGAAGAAAAAGATATTGGAAATGTTTAACGGTCTCGGCTCGTAAGTCTTGTCTTGGTGCGGGCATATCCTTTAACATAACACTCAGACAGCTTATGTAGCTGTATTCCTCTGTCTACCGATGTTTATACCGGGCACCAAACTTTCATACTTCCATAACGCACCGGTTATTAAAAAAAATCAGTGCCCTAATGTGCACGGCTGTACTTCACACGGAGGGGCCGCGCACCTGGCCGCGCAGCTGCGAGCGAATCTCACGCGCAGCTTCCTCGCGCATGCGTGAGCGCGCATGTGTGCTATATGCGCGCGAATGTGCGTGTGCGCCTATGTGGCTTGTTTCAGGCTTCGTGGTTTGTTCAATGTTTTAAACTTCGTAGGTAGGTGGAGTTTTAACTGCGTAGTAGGTGCGCATTACATTTGATAAGTTCTCCTTTTTTATTAAATATGTCAGTAGAATATATCTATAGTACGGAGATTATGGTATTATAAAAAAATATAGTAGTACGCAGTAAGGTAATCAGTAGTTACAATGTAGTTGAACTAAACTCGCAATCATAGATTGAATATAAAAATGAATATAAGAATTTGTTTTATCTAAAGACAAATTATACATGACCATAATGATTTTTGAAGTATTACTAATAGCGCTCGCTGTTTAATGCCGTAAAGTAATGTTTTATTTTGTACTTTGAATTGTAGAGGTTTTATTTGTTGCTGTGAAAAGCAAAAAACAGAATCTTGCGAGTATGCGTAAAAATACTCACAAGCAAAAACAGCAGTATCAATAATACTAGTTCATTATATTTAGATTACTAAGGAGATAAATAGAAACCCATTAAGCAAATAAAATCTAGGTAGTAATATAAAATATTAAGAAATTTAAGTTAACGATCGGTCTGTTGCGAATGATCCTTGACCGTGAACATCAAACAAAAGAGCTGTTAGAATGATCTCGACAAACTCGCTTATTTAAAGCCAGGCAACAAACAACTAACACCTACACCACACAAACATAGAATAACAATTAAAAACCTGTGTTTTAGAAACTGAATGAAAACGACAGCCATTCATTCAGTGAATGGGTAAACACATACCTCGATTGAATGGAATGGCAACAGGTTACATTATCACGGCGTTTGCCACAAAACCGTACGATCTAATAGTTTCATGAATGGAGGATTCCTAAAAAACGTTTCTTGCATGTTGTATTGTTTGTACACAAAGACAGGCGCCGCTTCAACAAAGCATGTTGTACAAGTGTACAATTCATGCGATAGTTCTTTATGAAACGGCCAATTATTCGTGAGCTTTGTAGCTCGGAACAATTACCTCGCTTTTCCTGTGTGGTTGTAAAGCCTCGAGCGGCAGGGAAGGTCGCATTGTGCTGGTTAGAGCTTAAAGCGTGATATTGTTGTGATAGCAATAGTCGCGAACTTTTTGTGCGGCCAGTTTTGTTTGTTACAGATTAATGTACCTACCTAATTATGAGCAAATCAGTCGGCACTGTTACGATGACTAGCACAATAATATTGTTAATATAGTCTAGGGTTTAATTTAAAAGCAAGCCTATTTTAATACACATTTGTGGATAAACGTGGTTTAAACATCTGTTACTTTCTGACCAATAGGTACGTGCGACAGTGCCAAATGCTTTATCCACCGCGATAAAGGCGTCCATATTATTACAAAATCATAGATATATAACAGTAACAAACTGATTTCGCACTACTTTCGAGAAATGTTTGCGATGTTTACATGCCTGTGTCTTAAATAATGTATATAAGTATGTACTTGTTTAATTTAATCTAATCACAAGCATAGTGAACTACACACGAACATTCGTTTTAGGTATTTCTGTCTATGAACCCGTCCTGCTTTCGTAACCATATTGCTTTTTAGGATACGGATGCATAGGTTTAGACGATTGCCCCTTTCAGTGTCTTTAGGTATAAATAGTTATATGTTGTTTGCACTTGCTTTTGTAATTGTTATAGGTACTAATAATAAATAAACTATTTTTTCCTTACTCTGTTAACACATTGGCCTAGTTGGGAGTGACCCTGCCACCGAACTCAGCGGTCCTGGGTTCAAATCCCGGTAAGGGCAGATATTTGTGTGATGAGCGCGAATATTTGTTCCTGAGTTTTGGATTTTTTCTATGTATTTCTCTTTAAAAGTATTTTTATCGTTGTCTAGTATTCGTAGTACCAGCCTAGAGCTTAGTTTGGGACTAGGTCAATTTGAGTGAGATTGTAACCTGATTTTATTTATTTATAAGAGCTACAACGTAACATAGCCCTTATTCACTGTTACAACAATATCGTTATTATTTAAAGGCACTAAGCGCAAAGTAAAATATGTGGCTTTACTCTGTAGAAGACGCTTTTGACATATTGTTGTCGTAATGTCAACGTTATTATAGCGCTTTTTACATGACAGTAATGGCGGCCAAGTTTAAAACGATAGGGTAACATGTAAAAATCAATAATCTTTTACCAAGTAGAATAGACCTCTAGAGGCACTGATTGATGTAATAAAGTTCTACCACTTTAGTTATTTTATCACTCTGGTACTAAAACTATGTGCCATGTTAACTCTGTAAGTCTGTAACTTATTTAAAAAAAGTTCAATATTATAGTTGCAATACCTACTGCAGACTCCCCAATCCCGCGCAGCCCTGAAATCGCAGTAGCGTTATATACAGGGTGTTCAGTTACCGTTTTTTGCTTCAGCGTGAGAGCGGGCGGGGCGGCTCCGGTTACTGAAAGTCTACACCGCTGCACGTGTGCGTGACGTCACAACATGGCCGCTTTGTACATAAGTAATGCTAATACCTGGATTGGCAACAGTTAAAGATCAAATTGTTTGCAAATCTTATTTCATGGAATAGTTTATTCCTATTTTTTAAACTGATTGATACTTTAACAATATTACATTGTTCTGTGTTTTATTTATTAGAGCCGCAAAATATGTATATCTTACTAAAATTAAATATGCAAATTGAATCTACTTCTTTTTATATGTATAAAATAAAAATAGATACTTATAGTTCCACATAATTATATGCTTTCTGCATAAACATAGGTAATCTAAAGGTTATCAATTAGCAAGGCTGAATATTTACTAACCCCCTTACTTATGAACGTGGAATAAGCTTGGAATAGTTTATGCCATGCTTTGTCCTTATCTGTAATTGTGACATTTGCATCTGACAGAAAGTGACAAAGCATGGCATAAACTATTCCAAGCTTATTTCACGTTCATAAGTAAGGGGGTAAGAGTTTAGAGTTGTTTTTATTTCTGTACCTCTGCCTACCTCACTCTGTGAATGAGGGCGTGATGTTATGTATGTATGTAATATTTACTAACGCACATTTTATTCTTTTTCAGCTAACGGTGGAAAAACAAATTCTACGCGGACAGAAGGAAAAATTTGATCAAACGAATTCGTTTTTCATGTATTAATAAAAAAAAGGCATATATTGGTATAACTCGTATAACCGTCCGCCCCAGTGAAGGCTGGTCTTGAGGAGCGGAAGTAGCTGCTCAACCCGATCCAGTATTAATAAGAGGTTAGCGTTTTTTGATCTATCCTTTACAATAACACGTAAGGAAGCAGACGATTACCTTGTTGGGATTAGAGAACGGATGTGATAAAACCAGGTAGACGTATTTGTCCGTAATTGACTGCGCAAACGGATCCTGACTTAATAAACACTATTTTTGTTACTTGAGAACGCTGAATTAGGATAGTATTTTTGTATATTTTCGTAACGGATTTTACGTGGAAATGTGAATAAAATGTCGTGCAATGTTAACTGGAAGTGATCCCTTACATGATAGTACATACCATTTGTGTTTCTGTTTCTTTTTTGAGTTGCGTAGTCAAACTTACCCTTATAGTTTCACCATGTCCATCTGTCTGTCCATCCGTCCGTCTGTCCGTCCGCAGCATAGCTCAAAAACTTACTAGGGCGTTTTCCAAAAAAGGACCTATAGTTAGGGACAAAGATTAACAACGGTAATTTTTCCATGACGTCACGAAAGTTAACTATTACTGCTTTAAGAGAAAACTCAGAAAATTCCTGTAGCAAGTTCAACCATATTACTAACAGCTGAGGTTTGAATCTGCTATGCTTATTTAATATGAAATACCGCCTAAGGGCAGATATTTGTGTGATGAGCGCGAATATTCGTTCCTCAGTCTTGGATGTTTTCTATGTATTTCTCTATATATAAGTATGTTTATCGTTGTCTAGTACCTAGTACAAGCCTAGAGCTTAGTTTGGGATTAGGTCAATTTGTGTGAGATTGTATCCTGATATTTATTTATTTATTATTTATAACTCTCGTCACTTTAAATTGGCTAGTTATGAGACATACGAGGTACGATTGGAAAATTTCGAACTATCACTCATTACCATCATATTCCTTACCTTCCCATATTGAACAGCAACCAGCATCATCGCACAGGTATTTCATCAAACACCGTATCTATAGCTTGCTATAAAAACATGTTCGAGGAGAAGGAAAACCTCCCAACAGCTCTCGGAGCAAAACGCAGCGTCACCGGCGCGGGCGCACTTTGATGCGCGCCGACGTTCGACACCGCCCGATAGCCGACAAAACGACAACCAAGCTATCACCTCGGCAGGCAGGCCTTAAGGGAATGGAGACAGCGATGGTTTCTTAGTATCCATACTAATATAATAAATAAAAAGTAACTGTTTCCTTGTTTGTTACGCTTCCAAGAAGTTCTAACCCAAAGGAAAGGAAAAATAAAGAAAGGTAAAGAAAATTGTACCGTTCCCGAGGGAATAGCAATAAACGGCTTTTGCACAGACAGAGTCGCGGGCAACAGCTGGTTATAAATGTTGCCACTCTAAACCTCTCCCAAGGATAGCTACGATTTAATCAAGCAAATATATTGCCAAGATCTTTTTCTATACTTTTAAGTTGATGGAATCGAGAAAAACATTTTGTTCGACTATTTAACACTAGCGAACCAACTTTAAGAAACATAGCAAGAATCCGACAGTCTATTTGCCTATTAAAATAAAAAAAGCTGCTAAAGAAATTGATTTTATCATGCAATAGACATGGCAATTAATCGTGATAATTGTCTGTCACAGACGTTACATGATGTATCTCTAATAGCCAAAAGTACAAATGTTATTTTCTATGGAAGTCATAAATGAGGAGAACGCTTGAAGGCGAGAGGGTGTAAGTAGATGTATTACAATTATAACGAGTTTAAACACATTTCAAATTTTGAACTGCATCTCCAGATTCTATCGTACGCGCTAAACAACCCGCAGGAAGGGCCTTCCCCATTTACGTCTACGCTAAAGCAGTTGACTCCCGCAGTGACTTAATATGACACTGCAACTCGTAAATCCGCTTGTCGGAATTTCCCGCTCGAGATTTTTTCAACACAAACACGGTCAAAATTTTGACGGTGTTATTCAAAGTGCACCCATTAGCTACGCCGTAGCATTGCTACAGCGAGAAGGAGCTAAAAAGCGATCGAACTTGTCAATTTGTTAAGTAATAAAGTCCAATATACCAGACGTCCTCAACCTTTTTACGTTACCGTTTCATTTCTAAAGCACGGTATTGTTTTAAAAGTGTTTATGCCCTAACGCCTCCGCTAAGAGTCCGTAACTTAAGCGTGGTGGTAAAAAACGACGTCGATGTCCGACACTCGCGAGTGATGGTGTGAATTGAACGCTAAGATGAGTAAGCCCACCTGATAAACAACTGGACGATCGCAGTAATTGGTTGGTTAGGTGTCATTTGTAATTTTATTATTTACGTAAAAGGTTCTTGACACCTGTAAAATAGTTATTGATTATGATGGTTATCCTCGAAAGATACTGATTTATAATTAACCGACAAATATATATTTATCACGAGTACCTGTTATTTTATCGAAACATCTTTCAACGAACGTATTACACACAATTTTCATTTCATCGAAAGACATTTCTCGTCACACAAGTATATTTTTTGCAGTCACAATTGTAATCTAACCTTGATTAATGTTCAAGATATCCTGAAAACACTATGGTTTCAGCATAAAACAGCGTTCGATGAAATGAAATTCAATAAAATTATACAATTATTAGTGGTGGTAGGACCCTGTGCAGGGTCCGTCCGGATCGCTACCACCATCTTATCCATTAACCACCCGCCAAGCAACGGTGTTCGCATTGTTGTGTTCCTGTGTGGGGATAAGACCACCGGTGAAATTACTAGCATAGAGGCATTCCATCTTAGTCCTCAGGGTTGGCAGCGCATTTGAGGTCTTAGGCTTATAGTCTTGATAATTCAAATGTCTATGGATCTCAGATTCCACTTACCATCAGGTGGCCTGAGTGCTCGTGTACCTTCTCCTTAATATTAAATAAAAAGATGCGTACCTTGATGCCTACCTTGCAATGCGAGTGGTTGCTTTAGGAGCAATGCATCGTAGTGTAAGTGGTTTGATGTTTTACCGGCTCTTTACTATGTGGGCAGAAATTAATTATAATAATTTCAACATTTTTAACCTAGTTACAGTGATAACAGAAAAATCGATTTAGATACACCATGCGCACAAAATGTGTATTTTATTTACACTTCGGCGTCCACACAGACTTTGTAAACAGTCATGTGGAATAATGACGTGTTTAACACCGAAACTAATCGGGTAAATAATTTAATGTAACAAGGCACCGAAGACGAGGGTAACGTATTATGTGGAATATTACAATCTTCAAACGGGTTCGTTTGTTTAAATCAAAATATTTGTATGATTTCTGATAGTATCTTCTTTAGTCAAACTTAAAATAAACAAATAAATAAAACAAAATTAAATAAAACAATCATACAGGCCCAACGTTTAAAATAATATAAAATATCTAATAAAAATAATGGCAATTGGTTTAGGAATTGAATGTAAGATTGATACAGACACACCAGTTTGCAAGTTATTTTCTGTTGAAAACATTTGTGACAACATTGACAGCCTTCCAATTGTGCTAATAGTGTTGGTATCAGATGGCTCCTAGCACTACTACTTACTTTTATATGTAGATTTACACTAAGGAAACTAGACTAAAAAAAGCGACCAAGTGCGAGTCGGACTCGTTCCGTAGCAGCGAGACGATTTATGACGTATTAAAAAAAAACTAACTAGATCTCGTTCAAACCAATGTTCGGTGGAAGTTTGCATGGTAATGTACATTATATATATTTTTTAGTTTTATCATTCTCTTATTTTAGAAGTTAAACACACATTTTACCACTTTGGAAGTGTCTTTCGCGCAAACTATTCAGTTTAGAAAAAATATATATTAGAAACCACAATACCATTTTTGAAGACCTATCCATAGATACCCCACAAATATGGGTTTGATGAAAAAAATAATTGAGTTTCAGTGTATGGGGAACCCCCAAAATTTATCGTTTTTTTCTATTTTTGTGTGAAAATCTAATACGGTTCACAGAATACATCTACTTACCAAGTGTCAACAGTATAGTTCTTATAGTTTCGGAAAAAGTGGCTGTGACATACGGACGGACAGACAGAAAGACAGACATGACGAATCCATAAGGGTTCCGTTTTTTGCCATTTGGCTACGGAACCCTAAAACACTTTCATACTGTGTGTTACTTCCAATTGAAACTGGTCATAGTCTGGGCTTTAATAGCAAACTTAATATTTAATAGCCTACCGAATAAACTTATTTTTAGTCACCTAAAATGCACCTGAGGTTTCTAGGGCAAGTAAGACAGAAATAGGTATTTCCAAATTAATTTAAGAGATGTTTACTCAATGAACATTGGAGGGTTGCGAAGCTTTACAAAACATTCTGTACGTACGTACATATTTTTACTAGGTCATAATACTTGCAATGTCGGTTAAAAACTACATATAAAAAAAAATTCGTTGTGTAAATAAAATTAGACATCATGTATGACTCGGTCATCACATCACAAAATAGAAAAACCGGGCAAGAGCATGTCGGACCATACTCAGTGTAGGGTTCCGAAGCCGTTAAGTACTACAAGTATCAAAATCAACAAGTAATAGCTAATTTTCTATTTAAAGTCAATTGGTGCCGTCTTAGATGATTTTAGTAGGTATAAACACTTTAATCGCCTGTATCTCAAGAATAAATGATGTCTACTTAGACGTGATAGTTTTCCTTTAAAATTCGTTATATGTTCTTTCATTAAAGATTTTTTCAGATTTTTGGTACTTGTAGTTTTGGCTGTAAGGGCGCGCCGGGCGAGACGACGCGACACTTATGTCTAACAAAAATTAGCGCATTAAAGCTTAATATTCGCATGTTTAATCAAACAAAGAATTAACTCAAAACCAAATTCAGTTTTAAATAAAACTCTACTAACAGAAGTCAAGTTTGAAATTCAAATGTATTTCTATTTCACGATATTTCTTTGTTTGATTAAACGTGCGATTCATAAACGAATGACTTAATCGAAAATCGGTTTTCACAAACCCATAGTATTTTTGACAGACCAATCCAACAACACTACACACTATAGGCTAGACGAGAAAAAAAATTCCCCACGTTACGTGTAGGAGAGGAGGTAAATTTAAAAAAAAAAATGTGTTTTTTTTACCACTTTGTTGGCATGAATAATGTGCATATTCATGCCAAATAACAGCTTTCTTAGTAGGTTCTAAGAGTCTTTGCGCTAGGCTGCTGCGGACGGACGGACGGACGACGGACATAGCGAAACTATAGGGGTTCCTAGTTTGACTATGGAACCCTAAAAAAGTTAACGCTGTTACAATCAAGTTTTTTAAATATACCCATGTACAGTATGATTATACCTGCGAATTATTTGTACATATCTATGTCCAATATCGCAGGTAAATAGGCGCTGGGTAATCGGCAAAAAGATTATTCCTTTAATCCTTCCGGGCCCAATCTCGGCTTTCGGAGACTTTGTGACGCCGCTGGTGAAATCGCTAATCGTTGGGGCGCAGGCGTGTAGGGCTGGCTCTCGTCGATGTTACAATCTAAGGAAATATTTGACGATATTTTTAGATATTGGAAACAAAGGAAAAATCAGCAATACGAGTAACTCTAATGTTTGCAAACCTGCGCCTGCGACGCGAGCGGTCCCGGGTTCGATCACTGCCATTTCTGGTATAGGAAAATATTTGTGTGATGAGTGCGAGATTTTAGAGTTCATGTTTTATTTACCAAGGAAATATCTGTAAAAATTACCAGCAAAATTAATTGAATGATACAAAATCCTCGACCATTTCTGTGTGAAAACCCTGTTGAAAGTTTTGAATTATCATCGCCGCGCATCACGGCGTCCCGTACAAAGGGATTACTGATTCTGCCATTACCCACTGCGTTCTAGGAAGGTACAACCAGGTAGTGCAATCCCTGTTTAAACCAACACGCGAAAACCAACCATACTACACTAACAGAAGGACTATATCCGGGGTTAGCGAACAGGAGAGTAAAAATAACAATAATTCCGTCCGATATAATTATTATGAATTTGTGTCAAAATTAGCGTGGTGGTTTAAAATTGGTTTAATGGGGTCCCGTTATTTGTGAATGAATTTCTCTATACGTAATATTTCTGAATGACTTATTTTGGAAACTGGTTCATATTAATGTAAGTGTATAAGCTAAACTTAATTAAATAGCAGTCATTTGCTTTAAAAAGGAATACAATTGCAACAGAAGAATAGTTAAGTAGAAAGTGTTCCATAGATAATATATATAATCATCAGCTCTAATATTTGGCAAAAATTAAAACGAGCCGCGCACCCCGCCCCGAGCTCTTTTCGGATTGTCTAAGTATTAAAATTCCGTTAAGATAATTACATTAGCGCTGCGCACGCGCGGTCCGTCAATCAAGTGCGCCCAGGCGCAAACTCTGTTATTAGACAAGTATTGGAAATTTGACTACTTTGATTTGAAACGTTATAAATCAAATAGAAACTATAGGCACGTAAATGAATGGAGTCAAATGTTAGACGGCGGGTGAGTCAACACGATTAAAATACTAACGGGATTTCAACACCAGTTATAAATCTGTCTGACACTAAAATATTGCCGCGGAATTTAATTATATTTTGGATCATCACTTCATTAACACCTCTATCGAACTCTGTTGTCTAACCTACAAAGTCACTAGCTAAAATATAAAACTATAGCAAACAGTCTCCATACATAAACTGGTTGGGTGTTTTTTTTTTTTCAAAAAATGGGGTAAATGATTTATTGTAATATTTAGCCTCTGTGAAGGTTACCTTGTATATTCTTATTAAATACCTTTAGACTGATGAACCTTTGGGAACTGATGTGGCTCGTCTTAAGGCTGAAGCAAGACCGGAATCAGGTGCGTGGTGGCATGCTTTGCCATCTCCGCAATTGGGAACATTGCTGGATAACGACTCTCTTAGAATTGCTGTAGCGTTACGTTTGGGTGGCAAGGGTTGTGAGGCGAACCGATGCATTTGTGGGGCTATGGTCGAGGAGAACGGTCATCACGGGCTAAGTTGCCAAAGGTGTGCGGGGCGGTTCCCAAGGCACCACTCGATAAATGATATTGTTCGACGGGCCATGGTTTCTGTTAATGTTCCTTGTGTTCTGGAACCTCCGGCTCTCTAGGACCGATGGAAAAAGACCGGATGGATTTACGTTGGTTCAATGGCAGAGAGGGCGCTGTCTTTTATGGGATGCCACCTGCGTGAACAATTTTGCCGCTCCCCATTTGAGCCAGACGTTTAGGGCGGCTGGGTCCGCGGCGGAGTCCGCCGCAAAGACGAAGCACTTGAAATACTCTGCCTTGGAACCGATGTACGATTTCGTCCCGGTCGCGGTGGAAACTTCCTGACCTTGGTGTTCAGGGGCCAGGGAGCTTTTTAGGGAGTTAGGTCGTCGACTGCGGGGCAGAGGGGGGATCGTCGTTCTGGATCGTGGTTGGTTCAACAGGTTTCCATTGCAATCCAGCGCGGCAATGCAGCCAGTGTAATGGGAACGTTTGGGCCAGCCACGGTGCAGGGTTGGGGTTAGTTAGTATAAGTCTGTGTTGTCAAATTTTGTTTTGTTAGTGTTAATATAATTTGACGAAGCATGTTGCCGATGATCATTCTTATGTAAAACGACTTGACGAAACCTGTTACTGATGTAATGTGTTATATTATAATGTTTTATGATTTTTTTAAATAAATTTTGACTTATCCTTTAAAGATAAAGCTTGCACATTTTTTAGTTAAAAAAAACAATTCCACTTGAAAAGAAGTGTTTAAAGTAGCGTCCTCGAACTGGACGCAGAATCGTTGGTTGACAATGCGTAAGAGGCCGACCTTACCATGGATAAAAGGGCCCAGGGCCAATTCTTCTGGATTTAAACGATAGTGTCTTTGACGTTTCTCCTTATTGTCATATTTTTGATAACTTTTATTTACTTGGCGGTAATGGCAGCCGGTAGAATCACAAGAACCAGGAAAAATGGAGCGCTTTGACACAGAATAAGCAGTAGTACGTCTTCAAACACAGGCGTACATCGCACTGCTTGTATGTTTACGTGCCTCGACGGTACCTACGAAGCCACAGCAAACTCAACAGGACGCACCAAGCCGGTTTAGTCTGGGCCACGCCATCGCCGCGTTGGGTTGCATGCCTATTTAAGTATCGAGCAACACGCATTGTTGCATCCCTATATAGCGCCCGAGCGGCAAGGCAACAGAAAATACTTTAGGTGTTTTAGGGCCTGAATTAACTCTACTTTTCTATTAATACTTTGCCCTAGGTTCAGTAGCAGATTGTTTTGGTTGATATGATGATGACGGTGGATGGAACGGTTTTACCAATGTGCATATTACGGCTGGATAGATTTTGACGTGTAAAAGTTCCATACATACAAGAATAAACATACATACATACATAACATCACGCCTTCGTTCCCATAGTGGGGTAAGCAGAGTTACAGAAATACCAACAAGTCTAAAAATACTTGTACGTAATTCTGTAACCACATTCTGCATAATCAGGCTAAGATGTTTACCAGTGTATTAATAGTGGCGGGTTGCAAGCCCATCGCCTAACAGTACTACAAGCCATTATTCTCTTAGTCGTCTCTTACGAAATCCACGGGAAGACACGGAGGGGCACTATTCTAACCCGGCAACCACACGGGCTAACACGGGATAAACATCTTTATTTTTAAATGAGCATTTCGAAAACTTTTCGGGCACAATGTAGGGCTTTCGTTTAACAACTTATAACTAGACTGGTCAATAAGACCTAGATTGTTAGAATCCTAATGTGTAATCAGTGCAACGATTAGCACGGGCATCCCGCTGACGTGGGCAGTTAAACGCACACCGCCCACAAAAGGGGAAAAATGGGAAATAAAATAAAACGTTACGTTAAGCGAAGCGGCGACATGCGAATCAAGCATTAGGCGTCAGCTATAATTTCCCTTTTGATTTTAAGTAATTTATATGAAATTACCAGAAACTGCCCGGGAACGGAGGGCTTTATGATAAATGTACGTTTTCTATTCGATTAGGCAGATAAATGCGACTGATATGTATCGATGAATGATCGATTGCGTAATAATCACCTCGGGAATGATATCGGACCGAGTATCTTTCGGAACAGTCTGAATATTTCAACGGTAATTATTTTTATCCTGACGTATGTAGTGTGATTAGTGTAACTAGATATTTTTTTTTTACATGACTAGTCGCCTATACGGTATCTTCATTACTGCCTACCTTCCTTCTTCTCACTGATTATGCGCATAGACCAATTTGTCTGATGCAACCGTTAATTACTTTATTTTTTATCAGAATAGTGTTTAGAGAATAGAGAGAATAGAGAATAGAGTATTTTAGTTGTAAATCACATTGGGTTTGGATACATGGAGTACAATTAGTATCTTTTATGACCTTTATGCTTTATGATACGAAAGAGAGGCGGAAGTCAGATGACAGTTCCTCTGTGATACCTGGAACAACTAATACCTGCTGTGACCAAAAAGCCGCTAACATTATAGATTTTTTTCTGGCTTGGAGAAGGAAAATAATCACACAGGCCACCTGATGGTAAGTGGCTTCTGAATGCCATAGACATTTGCAATCTTAAGAGCTCAATCTTGAAACTACAGATGCGTTGGCAACTTTCGGTACTTAGATAGAATGCCTCTATTTCACCGGTTTATGAATAAGTAAATCTCTTTACACCCGGTTGTCATCATTTACATCCATAGTAATAACCCAACGGTAAATTAACAGTAACAACGTAAAAATCTAATTTGCTTGTGATTAATAAAACAAAATGCGTCTAATAATTTCATTAAGGAACCCCACCGGCTGGGCTTATCGCCCCATCGCTGGGCAAGAATTACGCCACAATTATGGGTACGCTATAATTTCCTTATGCAAATAGACTTCCTACAGGTGTAAAGTGGTTTGTTAGAACACGGGGAGCATTTTATTGAGTCAGTTTTTATAGTGCATTGATTTTATTACGGTGCTGTAAAATTAAAGGATTCGAGGGATGGCTTTTTGTATTGCATGTTAGACTTACTATTGTTTTTGATAGATTAAATCTTCATAAAATAATTTACATTTTATAGGACTGTGACGATGAAAACATAATTAAATCTGGAATGTGAGCCAAAAAACACAACTAATTTGTTTTTTTTTTATCGCTGAAGTAAAAAGGTCCTTGAAGGGTTATTTCAGCATTTAATATGAAAATTTTCTAACTACCAGCCTTATAAGTATAATTTGCCACAACACATTAATCAAAAAATTGAGTTAAGAAAACTTGGCACTCCGCACGAAGGAGTAAGATTAATATAAATTTATTGTTCTTCAATTAAGGTGGATCATAAATAATTCTTACACTGTTTTAATTTATATAACAGGTCCCCTTATTCCTTATTTAATCGTTACTTGTCGCGTGAGAAACGCGAACAGGCAGTAGCAAGTAACTTTTAAGTACACATATTTACCAAGTTTTATTTGCTGTTTATAAAATCTGAGTAGTGGTTTCGAGTCCTTTATTTGGATAATGGTAAGGTTTGGATTGTCTTTTGTTAGGTGATCTTGGTGGTGGGTTACATTGGTGTAAGTGGGCTGGTGGTGGAAATGCGCGAGGAGCATTAATCACAACAGAATTAGCTTTGGCGATCCGCTCCCGAGTGTCCACTGAGAATTTATTCCGCCAGCGAGAGCTAAAGTGGATAAGATACAATTTTTGAATAATACTTAATGCCTGAGAAACCAAACTTCCTTGCGAACCTCTGAAACTTTGCGGGATTACAGGTTTCCTAGGTCATGTTGAATGTTTCGTTCAGAATGTAGGTACTTCAAACATTATGTTGGTGATTGCATTATATAGTATAGTGCATTATGAAGTAAGCACACGGAAAGTACATAATATCTAGTCACCGTGGTAACTTTTTGAGTTCGTGGTATGAAAGTGAAAAAACAAAAGTGCGGCATTGCGAACTCTTCATTCTGAGGTTAAAATCTAAAAGTTGCTAGACATCTTCCTAGGTAGTAAACCCGTGCCCTTCACTTTAACTTTTTTGTGAATTCATGCAGTTTAAGGGTGTAGTTTATCTTACTCACTGTCGGTTTTGGTCTAGATTGATCCCAACAATACTATATAGATAATAATTAAGGATTTATTACATATTACAAATACTTCTCAAAATGTGTAAAATATCAGTTACCTCCAAGTTCCTTGGCCGTTAGTCATATAAACTTTGATTCGCGGCAGCCGCCTCCGCGCCGTTGGGGACCGCATAAATACTACTTAACGCTCACGACACCAAATTTAAAATAACAACAAACCAAAAAGGTAAAAAATAAAAAAGACCGGAATCAGAACGTAACTTTTTAATAATTACCTCGGACCGCGGCGAGTAGCGTCACTAATGTGTGAATGAGGCATCCTTTTCCAAATAATTTAGTTTTGAACTCCGTTATAGATTTTTGACGTAATTTATTCGTGAACCCTTTTTAGTCCGGCTCGTTTTCAAAATAAATATTTAGACGCGACCCGCGTTAACAGACGTCCAATGAAACGGTTAGGAATTTGATTTAGGTTACAGCCATTTTTGTCGTATTTAAATCTTACGTCAGCCTTAATTAGAGTTTACCTAATAGAAATGTAAAGACAGGTATTATTGGAGCCATTTATCTTTATCAAAGCAGAACAGTAAAATGCAAATTTACATGTTTCGTTAGGCACAATAGGCTCTTGAAGGGAACTTTAGCTGACGCGAACAGGCTTTAGGTACACTTTCCATTAATGCGTAAGCAAGCGTAGCCGTGGCGGTGAAATCAGTTACGGACACGCGTTCTGCGTACATTGTTTTATTCATGATTTCAACTTCATCGCCTTTGGGATTTAGCCGGGCTTGTGCAAAATATGACGTTTGTGGCGTCATAAAACTGCGGGTCTGTTTGAGGACAGCCCCAACTGATAATTGTGCAGCTGACATCATCAACATAATATGTGTATAAGGAAAAAGTTTTATATGATTTATTCCTGACCGTTATAAAGCGATCCGTCAAAAAGAACAAAATAACCCTAAGGGCCTGTTTCACAATCGACAAGTAAATTCATCAGTCTAAAAAAGGTAAAAAGGCCTCTCGTTGTCTATTCTCAAGTGTAAGAAAGGGAAAGGGCTAAATTTGTCAGATATGCTTTACTTGACGATTGTGAAACAGGCGGTAAGTGTACTAGTAATAGGTATTAATAATCAGGGCGTTAAAATCTGTTACATTATCTATTAACGACTTCAGAGTTTCTTCTTATAACTTCATCGGTACCTACGAACAATATGTACCCTACGAGTAATTCTCCACAAAAGGATCGATTGAAACCGATATGGAATCTATTCCCCGTCAATATTTGGCAGTAGAGTAGCGTTCAGCCGAGCTACTAACGCTCAAGTAGCGCGAGGAATGTGACACCAAAACGTCTCAGCAATTAAGGAATCGGCAAGCTGTAACCCCGCTGTCAGACCTGCATCGAGCGCGGCTGATTGGCATGCGCGCGGCGCTACGGATGCTGGATGTGTTACCAGATTCCACAAACTTGTAGGGTTCCGTAATAAAAAAGGAATAAAGCTGGTGATTCGCTGTACGTCACAACACTTTTTCTTAGCAGCTGAGAGGACCAAAGCATTGGTGAATTAAGTAAGTATTGCGTATAATTTTGGGAATGTGGAATGCAACATCCAGAACTATCCAGTTCTGCAGCGTGTTTGATACATGTGACAAAATAATGCTAGTCGAAGTCAAAGGTTTGGTTTTTAAAACTTAAAACCAGTCGTTACGTATGACAGCGAAACGAGGGACACCACCAAAAAAAACGTGCATTGCGTGGTGCCACCAGATTCAATAAAATCTTCAACGACGTACCAACGAGAAAGCCTGGGCGATCCTGATATTGCCCATATTGCGATGGTATAATTACAACCGAGAAGAGACCTGAATACGTCGTACTTTCAATACATCTGTTCATCTCTGGTCGTTAATCCAGAACAAGACCCCAAACAAGGTTGAAAGAAGTAGTACTGAATGTATTACGTAGAGGGAAGTAAATTCTAGATAACAACTTTCAAGTATATATTGTGTTCTTCAAAAATGACAAAGTGCTCATACAAACCCCACTAACTTTAAGGGTGTGGGATTAAGGCCATATAAGAGTTCAGATATTTCCTCCTTCATCTATTTCAAAAATACACTTTTCGGCATCGTTGGGAAATTCAACCCTTCGAATAAATATACGCATATGGTGTAAATTTTCTCGTATAAACAATAATCTTACCTCTACTGCGAACTCATAGCTAACTCGCTGAAATATTGCAAAACTCAACAGTCATAAGCAAGAATATTTCAATGCATGTTTTCTTTTCTGTTGCTCTACTACCAGACTGAATTTTGCGAAAGCTTTGCTTAGAGGTTCAAAGTAAACAATAAACATATTTCCCAGCTGTCACTTCCAGCGCCGGCGCGCTGGGAGTTTATTGGCGCACTATGCCATAAGGCTACAAGTAACATTTATCATATTTTACGCGCGTTCGACGTCTCAGACGGTTTCTCTTCCCCGGGTGACAGCGTACGTTAACTTCACGGGAATGACAGAGAATAACCTGCGCCTTTAACAAAACGACGTGGCATAATGCTCTGTCATTTTAGAGTTCCTAGTTACAAGCATTGTAGGTTTTGTTTATTGCCAGGTACATACATTATATACCCAAGAACTTGTGGTCGCAGAAACCATTTTGTAGCGAAGTACGGTAAGGTCTATTATGTTGAAACGATACCAGAAGTACAAATGCATTATTGTATAAATGTTCATGTAATTTTATTATTAAAATTTCTTATTTCTACTACTTTGCAGCGAAGTAACGATTCCGAAGTATAAAAACTTGTTTTTTTTTAAGTGTTTTTTAGTAAAGGCAAGTAAATGCAAGGATAATGTGCTATTGTTTGAGAACGGGTAATGAAAACATTTGCTTTCAGGTAGTTTTTAAAAGGCTTTGGACATGTGAAAAACTGGTAAACATTCGAAAAGTTATGAGAACTCGTAAAGGAATTATTCGCTTACGTAAAGACCTTCCAAACTTGGAGATTGCCCCATGCCGTTTATCTTTTTGGATTTCCTAAGACAATAACACAAGAAATAATTCAACAATTAAATAGGGTTTCTACTTTTTCAACTTCTCTATAGATAACGATTATATTGATAGCGTTTCGGAAAACCCATTATTGGAATATATTTCGATATTTGTGGCTTAACATTTTCATTGGTTGTTTGATTATGGTGAATTCTACAAGCTTACTTTTTGCATTGTATTACATCTTTAAAGACTGGATCAGACGATCATCAACTGCTTACTAACTCAACGTAAGACCAGTGTGTTGGCTTCACAGCCAACACATGCTGAGTTGGGACTGTTTTCACAACAATTAGCACTAAGTATAAGTCCTCCCAGTTTTTTCATTTTTGAAATGTATTTTTTTGTGTGTGTGTTATAAAAGTTTTTCTTTCTTTACTAAACTAAATTAACCCTAAACCAACCTACCTAAACCAACAATACTGTTAACCACCACCATACTAAACATACCCATACTCATCTTGTGTAAGAGGAAACATATTATAACTCTTATATGTATTTGCAACAAAGCATCCTGACCTTAAACTTTCGCAGTGTGTAAATACTCGTAATTTTATTAAAAAAACCATCGTAAATTCCAGAAAAATTTTTATTAATTGAATAAGCATACGACACGTTTAGTTTACAGTTGGAGAATAAACTAAGTACTTTTATTTTAGGTAAAACCACAATTCACTTGGCAAACCTTAGACTCCTACCACCCTGGAAAAGTGGTTTCCTGATGAGTAACGTTATGTAATCACACTCTTCACACCACACATCACACCTTTTACGGCGAACGCATAAAATCGGCAGTAATACTTATAGGTGTACCTAACAAATTTATGACTTTAACTATCCGACGTATCAGCTGGGCGACTACTCGTGTTTCACATTGTTTAAGCCCACTTTGTTTTATATCGTGATTATTTTACGGATTATATTAACTTGACAGTATCTACGACAGCGCCAACAACGATATAATTACGATGTAGAAGCAAGATGTGTACAATAAAGACGATTAAAGACCGTGAAAGATCTGCCTTATGTACATGTTTATCTTCTTGCCTATTAGTGTGATTCTCGCTTGTCAGGATTTAGCTAAATTCCCTTTTGGCTGGTCTCTAATGGCAGTGTGCTCTCGTTATACAATGGCGTGGTCAGGCACTTTCTAAAGCACGCACGTAACTCACGGGTTGACGACATTTTACAGCGATCGACACACTTGCGGTACCGTTACCGCGACTCGCGA
This sequence comes from Acleris holmiana, assembly GCA_949316455.1. NCBI lineage: Eukaryota > Metazoa > Arthropoda > Insecta > Lepidoptera > Tortricidae > Acleris > Acleris holmiana. The sequence goes on along the minus strand of OX438763.1, from coordinate 7,379,706 downwards.
AATGGCATATACTTTACCATGTAGACTAATGGAAGCTACCGAAGACTTAGTACAGGAAAATTTAACTGATATTCTCGAGGCACCAGACCTTGTTAAAACAGAGTTTAGCGCTAGGCTTATTTTGTTGACGACGCATTAGGCCTAGTTGGTAGGGACCTATGACCGCAGGTATTTGTTTTTTAAACTTGGATGTTTTTTTTGTACATACATATACATACACAACATCATGCCTCCAATCCCGAAGCGGGGTAGGCAGAGTTACAGAAAAGCCAACAACTCTAAAAATACTATTGCCTAACAGTAGTACAAGCCCTTATTCCCTTAGTCGCCTCTTACGACATCTACGGGAAGGCATAGAGTGGCATTGTTCTAACCCGGGAACTACACGGATAATCAGAATCGGATTCTATGTATTTAATTACTATAGGTATATTGCTCGCGACTCCTTCCGCTCAAAAGTCTTTTACCTATTGCTATTCCCTCCGGCACCCTCCCTGCTAAATTTCATACAGATCCGTTCTGGCGTGATTGAGTAACAAACATACAAACTTTCGCAATTATAATATTAGTAAGATAAGATTAATACCGTTATCTACCAATAATACAGACCTAAAACTTAATTTAGTCTAAGTCAATTTGTGTGAGATTGTCCCCAGATCTATTTATTTTCTATTTATTTTGAGAGTTGCAATATTTGAGTGTAGAGATAACATCAATGATTGAGAGAAGTAATTCAATGACACTGCGCTTGTATTTTATTGAAAATCTGTTGCGATTCTCAACTATTTATGCAAAGTTTTTTTTTCAATTTGAAAATGTGTTTGCTCTTGACTAGCTTTTGCCCTTGGAGGACGAAGATTTTGATGATAGATAGATGAAGCAAGCTCACCCAGAATATGCCTATTCACCCCAACTTTTAATAGGTTCAAATTGTATGCCTTTGATATACAGAAACTGGAACCGCATTCCGCTCTTTTACACGCACGCATTAAAATGGTGTTTGTCTCATCAGTGTTGCAGTATCCACCAGCAGCCATAAGGCGTGGGAAATTTGTGATATAGAAAATAAAACGCCAGCAAAATGTCATTCTCCATACCTATCCTTAAAATATAGTGTACGTGATATCTAGCTGTTGTCCGGTCTTCTATATCACCTACTGACATCAAGGCCAGTGATGACTAAGTCCTAGGCCAGGTAGAATAAAAAAAGATGTCCTTTTAAAAAAAAACTTGGATGATGGGGTGCAGCATATATAGTCAGAGACCAAGAGTCAAAATTAGCGTTAACATGGGTCAGTCGTCAATTTTCCAAGCCGCCATTACAAATGCGCGGAAATCGACCTCGAAAGGAAGTGTAGACCCAGCACATCTACATCAACTTGGACAGCTGCCCAAGTTGATGTAGATGCCCTTTTGGCACTAAAATTAATTCTTAACTAGTCCAAAACTGGGCCTGTTTAACGTGTTTAAGTAGCGTTTTGAGCTCGGCCGCCATTACTGTCATCAAAACCTTGACAATACGTCAAAGGCAATATCGTTTTTACCGTGTAGAATTTCAGCCCTGTAAAGACTATTTAAATGCCCTAGAAAACCCCAACAAAGTAATACTTAGATGGGTACCAGGGTGCTCCAGCATTGATGGAAACGATGACGACATCCAGGTCAAGAGACAGAGGAGACAGCGATGCACATCCTCTGCTCATGCGGAACACTCATGCGCAACAGAAGTATCTACCCGGAGCGACATAACCATGGACCCACAAGAGATTCAACTCCTCACTGGTCAAAGTATCTGGAAATTCTTGGACATAACGGGCCTTTTCGGTGAGCTTTAAATAAAGGGCTGCTGCAATAGATCGGCAATAGAAGCGACTCACAAGGCCTATCTCAACCCCTAATAATGATGATCATTTTGAAGTTACTCAAGTAATAGCATTTCTTTAAACATCAACTATAGAAATTCATAGTCATAATTATGGATATTACATGGCACATATGATTCTAATCATTGGTGAAACAAAATTAGATCTAGTCCCAAAGTATGGACGTTAACTAAGCATGAAAAGTTAAAATTCGCAGTCGTCTTAGGCCGGAAGAAATGTTTTCAAATATAGGTTAAGGCCGCGGCAAGGCTTGCGGTTTTAAGCTTATTACTTTGCTTATCATCGGACGTGTTCAATGGCTCAGTGAGCCTTGCAGTCTCTCTGATAAAAACCTAATTGCCCGTCGGAAACAATTTTATGCAATTCTCTTGTTTATTTACAAATATTGACAAATGAGTTGATATAACCATGAAAGTAATGTCAAGTGGATGTCCCAAAGAAGTTACGTTTTTAGGTTCCGTTTTGACCACGTGTTGTTGACCTTGGTTGTTCTGTAGTGCAGCTCAACCAAGGACGTGGTACCTAACGAGAAACAATACTTCGAGGTGTGATTGTCAGATAAAAACAAAGACAAAGTGAGAGTCAAGAGCCTGTATTGTTCAAAAAGCTGGTCTTAATTCGTTAAATAATTACGTATAAGGGATTGATAGAATAATTTTTAAATGAAGGTGTAAGCCACGGTTGATTTAACAACATTTTTCTTGACTTAATAAATCAAAAGTGGCCTTACACGTATCTTCAATTATCTGCATGTCGTGACAACAATGCTACAGCCTAGGTAGGGTTTATTTAACGATGTGCCCGATGTTGTTATGCTGCAGTTGGTTCATTTTCATCTGGATCAATGTCGAATGTGTTAATCTAGTTTTACCCCCTCAAGATCTCTCTCAAGATTAACTGATATTATTTTTTCCACTATAACACGTCTGAGGACAACACAGCGGTCCATAAATTGGTTTTGTAGGTGTGATCGAGCTATGGGTGTCTCGGCAATGTGGCTTTAGCCTGTTCGCTTACATAGCTTCCGATAATTTACACGAAATCATTCGGTTGGGGGGGGGGGGGACACTCGAGTCTAACAAAAATTAGCGCTTTAAAGCTCAATAATTCATAAACGGATTAGTTAATCAAAAAAACTGTATTCGCAAACCCATATTTATTTTTAAAAGACCTATCTAACGACACCCCACACTATAGGCTAGGTAGACAAGAAAAAAAATACATCCCCACGTTAAGTTTAGGGAAGGTACCGTAAAAAAATATTTTCTTACATTTTATTGTACCACATTGTTGGCGTGACTAATATGCACATTCATGTCAAATTACAGCTTCCTAGTACTAAGAGTCTGCGCTAGGCTGCGGACGGACGGACGAAAGGACGGACATGGCGAAACTAAGGTTAAAGCACCAATGTTCGACACTTTTAGCTGACATACACCAGTAATCGACAGAAGCTTTTAATTCAAAGATCATAGGGTTATGAATTGATTGTTGCAAAACAAATGAATAACTCTTATCTTCTTTGAATAAGAGTCAGTGTCGAACATTGGTCCTATGTCGAGTACTGGTGCCGTTACCTTATAAAGGTTCCCAGTTTGACTACGGAATCCTAAAAACACGGTGAAGTGATGGAATCCAATACGACAACTCTATAATAGTATTTCTAATAATACTAATAATAATATCTCTTTCCGAGGAATACTTTGACACAATTCTAAATTGCTAGAATACTACCTACAATTAGTATTCTATTAAAGTTACATCCAAAGTCCGTTACCCAGGGACTCAGACCAATTAAACTACCGTCTATGTAAAAGGTCCGATTTGACCGCTGTCACCGCAGTACAAAATATAAATCAAATCAAATCAAATTCGTTAATTTCATTACATTTGCAAGTTTCACTATACTAATTAATTACATACGTAGATTGTGGTAATGAAAGGGCGGGAGCACAGCTTAGCTGAATTCAAGCTCACCCATGGTCAACCATGGAGAGATCACATTGACTACTACTTACATGAACTAGTTACATAAAACTAAGCTTGTTAATAAATATAAGTTTGAATTAACAGTAACAAACCCCAATTGTATTTTATTTTAAGTTGTAACAACAACAACATTGACATCTATAAATTGTTCCTGGTAACCCTGTTAAGATGTTTTAAGCTTGGTCTCAACATGTTGGATACTCTTCGCTCTATGCAATGGCGGAGGAATATTGTTCTAACACTTACTGGCTGCTTATCGGAACGACCCCTAAAAGCGGCAGTGCGGTGCGCGAGCGCCGCGCGGACATCTTCAGGGAGCCCTGCTGATTAAGCGCCGGTGTGATGTGAGCGCTACGCCCGAGATGTTCAATAAATATTGTATAGGTGTTTTGTACTTTCTGTATACACTGACTAGTTTTCCTGCGGATCAGAGATTCAACTAAAATTCGTTGAAATTATGGGCTAAGAAATGCACTTACCTTATTTAAAGACCTATGCCTATAACATAGCAGTTTTAACTTTTTAGACTTATAAACTAAGTCATATTCTTTATTGCTATAAAAGCTTTCAGATCAGGTTTTTTTAAAACGACGAGAGTAGGTATAGTTCATAATCAGCTACACATTCGTTTTCCTAAACGAGATTACAGTAACTACAGCAAAAGCATAACAATTGACGACACGCTAGCCTAGTTGGGAGTGACCCTGCCTTCGAAGCTGGGGGTCCTGGGTTCAAATCCCGGTAAGGGCAGATATTTGTGTCATGAGCACGAGTATTTGTTCCTGAGTCTTGGATGTTTTCTATGTATTTAAGTATATATTTCTCTATATAAGTAAGTTTATCGTTGTCTAGTACCCATAGCACAAGCCTAGAGCTTAGTTTGGGACTAGGTCAATTTGTGTGACATTGTCCCGTGATATTATTATTATTAATTATTTAAAGAATCTGAATGGCAGGTGCGGGGATGAGGTACGAGATAAAGCTCTTATAGTCACCATTGCCCTCTCCCCGCACCTCACGCATACCCCAGCTTCAAGACACGCACCAACCTGTTGTTCTTAAGAGCTCGCAGGTCAACAAAGGCACAACGATGAACTTGTTGACGATGTGTTCCTCGAAAGAATAACCACCGAGGCGTAGGCTGCGTAGGCGCACCGGCACTTTCTTGCCGCTGGAGTCACGAGCGCGTGCTCAGCGCACTTTTTGCCGACCGCTGGGTGCGCGGGCCAGATATTGAAATAATTGCTTTTTCAACGGCACGCCGTGCAAATGACATTCGAGATGGAGGTCGTTTTTTCCTGGCAAGAATTTATTGTCACTGGTAAATCGTCGGTGGAATCACTGTGGAATTGAAATTTTTGATAACAATGTTAAATGTCAATGAGCCTGTTATTGCGAGTGAAGCTGAGCAAAGCGGGGGTCAGGGAACCTGTTAAAACTGACTACTAGGATTAGGTTCAGAATTACTTTCAACTGACACTTTCAGATAATGTTAAACGTAATTAATTAATGTCCAATGCGGTAATTTTCGTTATAGAATCATCATGTCCGATAAAAGACGTTCAAGACAACATTTAACGAACGCCACAACAATTACTGGTCTTGGGTTGCACTTTTTTACTTTTTTTTAAATTTAATTGACTTATAAGATATATAATGCAAACAGGGTACCTGGTGGAAAGTGTTGTCCGCCACCTACGAATATGAGCAACGCCAAGGGCGTTATACTTACAGTGTGGAAAAAACGAACGCCACATGGACGGCAACTTCCTTAAATATTGGAAATAGCGAATTTTACGCAAAGGAGACTAAATTTTATTTTTGAAAAGAATATAAGTAGTAGTAAGTAGTAAGAGTATAAGTAATACTGCATTTATGGATTTTTCAAAATATGACAAAGCAATAAAGTAGTTTTTTACGGTCTTTATTTCGTTGAAAGGTGTATGAGTTGTAGTTATAAATGATACCTATCAATTACCCTTTCAATCTGTATCATAAGTATCATATAAATAAATAAATAAATAAATAAATATCAGGGGACAATCTCACACATATTGACCTAGTCCCAAACTAAGCTCTAGGCTTGTACTATGGGTACTAGACAACGATAAACATACTTATATAGAGAAATACATACTTAAATACATATAAAACATCCAAGACTCAGGAACAAATATTCGTGCTCATCACACAAATATCTGCCCTTACCGGGATTTGAACCCAGGACCGTTGGTTTCAGAGGCAGGGTCACTCCCAACTAGGCCAACGTGTCGTCACGCATATCACACAACTTTACTTTTTTGTCATATTTGTCCAGTTCGATTCCCGGTTACGGAAGACGAATTAAAAAAAAATCGAATGTAATATTTATTCTTTACAAAAATAAAGTAAGTCTACTTCCCAGTTGCCGTCCATGTGGTGTTTGTTTTTTCCACCCTGTATGTGCGTTGACGGTCATGATTATCATGAAGCTTTTGATGGCAACCCTTTTCAAAATTCAATTTTTGTAACACAGCGGAAAAGTCATTCATTCATCATTATTAATGCTACATCGATTACACCTTATAAATAGAAAATAAATATTGGAAATCTAACTATTGAACTATAGATGTTTAGTGTCAAAATCGTATTTCGATCAGCTTTATAAAGCTGAAGCAAGCAGGAGACCGACACGTGCGGTATTGCGATTTCGCGGAATACCTAATTGCTTCAGAAACTGTTCTCTAAGTAAATGCAATAAAAACAGTATTGGAATAAAAACAGATAATATTTAGGCATGTATATTCTCAGGGTAGGAATGGTGTGTGAGGGGAGTTGTGTCTCGCTCTGGAATTTTGAAGAATGTCAAGTTCTTGTAAACATGCTTGAGTAAATTTACAGCAAATCAGTTAATTTCATTAATGCTTTCAATCCAAAACTCACATAGCCAAGATTTTCCAACACTTTGATTCGAAATAAAAATGCATTTATAAATTGAGAAGACTGGTAAACAAAATGATTAATGTATTGTCAGAAACCAAGCCGTATGACTTAATGAGCGGTGGAGAATGGCAGCGTGGTGTTAAAACTTTGAATTGTTGTGTGAACTTTCACAGTCATCGGCTTCTTCACAGCCCGGCGACAGACCGAGGGGTTTTTTGTTCTGTTTCGAATGCCCACACTTTGCTAAACTTTAAAGACTTAACTCTCTTAGAAACTCTCAAGTAGTTACGACTTTTTTTACCTGTAAGCACGACAGCGTGGCCGCGATCTCACTGATATCATAAGAATTACATCTACGCGGCACGTGCTATCGATTCTTTTCATCCGACTATGTGACTGGCTTTACTTTCGGCTTTTTTAATAGTTCAAGCTTGTAAGAAGATTATAAGATAAAATACTGTTTTACGATGTTTTTACCGCAATGACTTTGGTTTGCCTAATCAACCAGTGGCCACTTATAACACAATGCGTAACCATATTAGTAAAGGAGAACGTCAGCTTTTGGCGTCGAATTTCATTTGAGTTTAACGTTTAACTTCGACGTCTCGTCTTCGCCTTAGTTCTCGTATGAAGATGGTAAATGTTAGATCACATACCTATCGATTCAAGTTAAAAACCATCAGTGCCGTCACACATAGCGTACCCAACCAACGGACACAAGGCCCGCATGCAACGAACTCGGATTGCCCGCGACTAATCGGCGAGACGATCCTCCGAGACAAAGACTCCACTTTTGTCACGCGTTGTAAATATTTTGGACAGGGTTTACGGGCCCCGTAGTTTTATGGGCTTTCTCGCTCGCGCCATTGTCTCGAGCGACCTGCTGATTATAGCCGTGGCGAGCCGCGGGACGCCTGGACGTTAGGGGTAACTACAGATACAAGCGAATTTTATAGGGTGAAGACAGTTCGAAGAACGCACGGCTCGATTTGATTTATTACTTGAACCCGCTTATCCTTGATTGTGTTTAACCTCGATGGATAGGCGCTTGCTATTGTAGCCGATGCTACCGGAAGATATGCCAATTGTCTTTATCTATTGGAGTATTTAGTTGAAAAACTGCTTCGCTGCGCAATGTAGGGCGACTGCGCCAAGGCTGCGCTAACCTCGCTGTTTGTGGAGCGTGACGCGACGTGTCCGCACCCACGCCCCGCACCCTCGTCTGAGGCCAGGTGATATCCAGGTCAGGCTGCGCACATGCCAGGCTTCCCGCTGCCTTCACAGACCGGGACACGCTGTACCAGCTAACGTCTCATCTTGTAACGTTTTCAAGACACAATCGCAAAATTACTAGTTTAGTCGGTTTCGTGTCTTATTCTTATTAGTTATTATACAACAAAGTAAGTAAGCGCTTCTCACCGTTAAAAGAATACCTACGTATTTCAAAACGAATTACACTCACGTTAATGATTTCCAGGTCAGGCTGGGCACATGCCAGGCTTCCCGCTGCCTTCAAAGACCGGGTAACGCTGTACCAGCTAACGTCTCATCTTGTAACGTTTTCAAGACACAATCGCAAAATTACTAGTTTAGTCGGTTTCGTGTCTTATTCTTATTAGTTATTATACAACAAATAATGTAAGCGCTTCTCATCGTTAAAAGAATACCTACGTATTTCAAAACGAATTACACTCACGTTAATGATTTCCAGGTCAGGCTGGGCACATGCCAGGCTTCCCGCTGCCTTCACAGACCGGGTAACGCTGTACCAGCTAACGTCTCATCTTGTAACGTTTTCAAGACACAATCGCAAAATTACTAGTTTAGTCGGTTTCGTGTCTTATTAGTTATTTTACAACAAAGTAAAAAAGCGCTTCTCACCGTTAAAAGAATACCTACGTATTTCAAAACGAATTACACTCACGTTAATGATTTTAACTTGAAAAGAAAACGTTCGCGAGCGCTCACGCTGCTTGTACCTAACCAATTCCCTGTCTGATATGATACGTATACAAATAACCGATCGCTTTCGTGCAAAAGCTCATCGCTCCCGCCATTATAAAATTAAAGGTAAACAGGTGTGAAATTAAGCTCACTTTTTGTTAAGCTAATAGATTGCGGCGCACTTTTCCGTCCCAAGGCGCACCACTTACGTAATACCCATCTATTACAGACGTACAAATCACCTAAACGCCCCGTTTAAAACGCTATAATTTCGCACTAAACAGAATGATTTGCGAGTTTCGTCTCGTTAGAAATTTCCACTTTTGTTTTTTCGTCCCCCCAATTACGGCGTTGCTGCGCCGACAAAGGATTTTTTTGTACAGATTGGGCGCTTGATTGATGGGAGATTATTTTTGGGTTGATCTACGGCTGCTTCCGAGTTGTTTAACTAAATGATACCGATAGTTTCTTCAGCCCCTGTGGCAACGTGTTTTAATTCGAACGCCAACTAAGCTTTACTAGTGTTGCCACTGGCAACACTATACCGAAGTAACGTCAGCTGCGCGTGAGATGGTGGGGAGCTCCGGCGGCCATCTTGCTAACTTCATCCGGACGAAAAACACGTCTCTCTTACTTAGATAAAAATGTAAGCTGCATTTTGTTTAAATTAAACATATTTTAAGTTCGGAACGTTTTCCTACTAATAACCCACTTGCTCCGAACATTTGGTGACCCCGACGTGATTCGATTTCTTCGGATTACTACTGACGCATGAAGATGGCTTCGACACACGCGGCGTGGACACAACCTATTTAATGGCGATCGCTGAGAGTCGCTTGCTAAATTGACTGGATCTCCTGCTGAATGGACGCGGGACCAACCTGCCGAAGAATACTGGTGACGAAAAGTGTGTTGTCATATCGTCTCTTGCAGGGAAGAACGCCCATTTTTAGTATCTTTTTCCTTTAAGCTAAAAGGTTTGGTTCATATTTGCTTCCTTGTGTGAACAGTGTTATATAAATATGCACGCCGCATTGTGCTCTCAACCTGTCTAGGTTATCTTTCTTGCATCATTCATGGTATGCACTTACTAACTTTTATGGAGTCAGATTCGTTCTACCTAATTTAATGCATAGAATAAACTTATGCTACTCATAAACTAAAACCTACCACGCTCTAAACAGTTCGAAGTCCTAGGTTTTGATAAGCCCTAGGTTGTCTACTCTCTTACTTACTACTTTTTGACAACCTACATTTAACTTCGTAACTTACTGTGGTAAATCTACTTTTGTCTATAACTTAAACTATTATAAAAAGAAATTGTTTTGTGTTTAAACAAAATAACTAAATATAACCCCGTATGGTTGCCGGGTTAGAATAGTACCATTCCAAGTCTTTCCGTGGATGTCGTAAAAGGCGACTAAGGTAATAACGGCTAGTGCTACTGTTAGGCGATAGGCTTGCAACTTGTCACTAATAGGTGCACTAATCTCTCTTACTGTTACGTAAAGGTACTCAGTTGTACTTTACGTATTCTATCTAACTATACTTCTAATATTTATTGACTAACTTAACATGCAACTTGTCATTTACACCTCTTTACTGCTGCTTTTGCACATCGCTTAGCATTTCAAATTGCACATTCCAGGTTGCGGTGATTCCTGCCTCTTTGGACCTCTGCGTTCTTACCTACTACTCAGCGCGTCGCGTCGCAGCCTGAGCGTGACCTCTCGTAACCTTCCTTGCGCGCGAATTCCCTGACAGCTGATCCAGCGCCAATTTGTCGTAGTTCTTACGGCCTATACGGTTTGATCTTTTATTTACTTTGTTGTGCGGTCTGTTCAGTTGTTTACTAAATAACTACTTGTGCTGTGTGTAGAAAACTATCTAAATTAAGTTCTCATTATGGCAGAATTAAAGGCACTTTTGCAACAACGCAGTTCAATAAAAGCAAGAGTTACTAACTTTTTTAAGTACTTGGAAAAAGTAATTGAGAAAAAGAGTCTTACTAAACAGTTACTTTGTGAACTTGAATTAAAATTGTCGCGTTTTAAAGAATTATTTAACCAGTTTGATGAATTAAAATATAAAATTGAAATCTTGGCTACAGATATTGAGGAGCAGATAGAGGAACATGAGTGTATAGAAAATAACTTTTGCAATCACATATCAGTGGCTCAAAGCCTAATTGACTCAAATGCTACAGAAGCTTTACCTGAAAATGCTTCTTCTGCCTCATCAGCTGCTGGCAATAATAACTTAAATTGTAACATCAAACTGCCTACTATACAACTGCCATCCTTTGATGGTAACTATATTAAATGGATGGAGTTCAGAGACACCTTCGACTCTCTGATCAACAAAAATAACTCTATTCCTGAAATAAACAAATTTCACTATCTGCGATCCTCGCTTGAGGTAGGCGCAGCAAATGTTATAAAGTCACTTGAGTTTACCGCAAATAATTACAGTTTGGCTTGGAAGCTTCTTTGTGAACGCTATGATAACAGTAGAATTCTGATTAATAACCACTTAAAGGCACTATTTAACTTTGACACTATTAACAAGGAATCTTTTCGGTCCTTGAGATATATGATTGACTATTACTCAAAAAATCTGCGAGCTTTAAACAGCTTGAATGAACCTACGTCTCAATGGGACACTCTAGTTATCTTTATGATGGCGTCTAAACTAGATGGCGCCACAAGTCGCAAATGGGAGGAACATCGGAGCAACTTAAATTCTTCTCCGACTCTTGAAGAATTTTATAATTATTTGCGTAGCCGTGCTGACGTTTTGGAAACGGTTCAGTATACTAAAAATGATATTAATAAATCTGAAAAACCCCTACAAATGCACTATAAGGAAAATAAACATGTAAAAGCTTTTGTGGCCTCCTCTACCGATGAAAGTAAAAACTGTGTTGTGTGCTCACAAAGTCATCTGCTTTACAAATGTGATAAATTTAAATCCATGTCTTTAGATGCTAGATTAAATATAGTATCGAGGCACAATTTGTGCCAAAATTGTCTTCGCCCTGGTCATCATTCTACTAACTGTAAGCATACTCCTTGCAAATTCTGCAACAAAAAACATAACTTACTATTACACAAGCAATATGGTAGTGCCAACTTACCTGCGGGTACTTCTCATGCAAGTCCTCAAGTATCAGCCTTTCAAGTGGCAGCTCCTCCTCAAGCGTCTATGCCTTATGTGGTGTCTGCTGAAGCAGCACCAACTACACTGACCGGTCCTGGTCATAGCACTACTCACTCTTACCCAGTGTCTCTCTCAGCAGTGATACCTGGTCAGGTACTTCTCTGCACTGCTGAAGTGGAATTGTTTAATCCTAAAACAAGTAAAACTTTGATTGCTAAAGCTCTTCTTGACGTTGGAAGCCAGTCTTCCTTCATATCTGAAAAAACACAAAAGAAAATAAATCTTGTTTGCTCGCATACAAGTCCTATATCTATATCTGGTATAAATAACAGCCCAATGGACACTAATAAAATCTGCAATATTGAGGTTAGGTCACGTGTCAATTCTTTTAAAATTAATGTGTCTTGTCTAGTAATTCCCGAGATAACTGGTCAATTACCTAGCATTGAAGTTGACTCCTCGCGTTTTGACCTCCCTATCTCTATAGAGCTAGCAGACCCTAGTTTCTACCTGCCCTCTGAGATTCATGTTTTATTAGGGGCTGATGTTTTCTGGGACCTTGTCGGCGCAAGGCAAATTAAATTGGGTAAAAATAAACCAACTCTGCAAGAATCCACATTAGGATGGCTCATTTCTGGTCCAACTGGACAGACTGCTAGCTCTACTACGCGTTGCAATTTTTCTAGAGAGATTCGAGAATCACTTGCCAAATTCTGGGAACTTGAAGACATTCCCAATGCTACTTGTAAACCTAAACTATCTAAAGATGAGGAGTACTGTGAAACTCATTTTGTTAAAAATACTATCCGCTTAAATGATGGCCGCTTTAGTGTCAAACTTCCCCTTCGTGAAAACCCAGAGGATGCTCTAGGCGACTCTTTTCATATCGCCAAAACGCGTTTCTATAATCTAGAAAGAAAGTTAACTAAATCTAATACAAAGAATGAATATACTTCCTTTATAAAAGAATATGAGGCATTAGGGCACTTAACTGAAATTACTCGTCCTAGCTTTGGATACTACATACCCCACCACGCTGTGATTCGTGACAGCAGCGAGACCACTCGTCTTAGAGTAGTCTTCGACGCGTCTTGTAAGACTACTTCGAATAAATCTTTAAATGACATCCAGATGGTGGGGCCTGTAGTGCAAGATGACTTGATGTCGATTTTACTTAGATTTCGAATATATGCTTATGTGGTCACAGGTGATATTGAAAAAATGTACAGACAGGTGCACCTAGATAAATCTCAGCGTCACCTGCAACTAATTCTCTGGAGAGATGATGAAAGTCAGCCTCTCAAAGTCTTACAGCTTAACACTGTGACCTATGGAACCGCTTCGGCTCCATACTTAAGTACAAGGTGTCTGGCTCAACTAGCAGCGGAGTGTCAAGATGAGGCCATTGCCAACACCATTAAATACCATTTTTATGTTGATGACCTCAGTACAGGATCTAACTCAAAATCTGACTTGAAGACTACTGTCAAGAGTGTTATACAAAAACTTGCTGAAGGTTGCTTTCCACTGCGTAAATTCCGTACTAATTGTCCCAATATCTTTCATGGCATTCCCACTACTACTCAACCTCAGGACTTCAGTAAGGAGTCATCTGTGTTGGGGCTAAAATGGGCTCCTAACTCTGACACTTTGCAGTTCTCTGTTAACACTGATAATATAACTAATGTAACAAAGCGCTCCATTTTGTCAAATTCTTGCAAAATCTTTGACCCGCTGGGTCTTCTATCAGCATGTACTATATTTCATAAAATAATACTTCAAAAACTATGGTTGCTGGATGTGGGCTGGGATGATCCCATTCCAGACGAAATAAAAAATACCTGGCTTGAGTTTCATAATAAAACTAAACATTTTGAACAAATTCAAGTGTCGAGACACACTCTTTGTAAATCTCCTAATAAAGTAGAAGTGCACTGTTTCACAGATGCATCGCAGGATGCTTACTCTGCATGCATTTACTTAAAATCTACTGATGACTCTGGCAATGTTTCAGTCAATCTACACTGCGCTAAAACTAAAGTGGCTCCCTTAAAGTCAGGAACTATACCGCGTTTAGAACTACTAGGAGGTTTACTTGGTGCTCGATTACATGCAAAATTTATACAGGCATCTAATATGAACCTTATTTCACGCTCTTTATTTTGGACTGATTCAACTATCTTGTTAGGGTGGTTACATACTCAACCTAAAACACTAAAAACTTTTGTTAATAACCGAATAGACGAAATTCGGGACTTAACTGACAAAAATGCATGGCATCATGTACCTACAGATCTTAATCCTGCTGACTTAGCCTCTAGAGGTATTCAACCAAATCTTCTTCCCAACAATAAACTCTGGTGGCACGGTCCTGAGTTCCTGGGGAAACCTGAGAATGAGTGGCCTCAGTATAGACACAATCCTGAGCCTTTACCTGAAATAAAAAGATGTTTTACTGGTCAAACTAGATCTGATTCTGTCATTCCGTTTGAAAAATATTCAAAGCTCTATAAACTTCAAAGAGTATTCGCTTATGTACTAAGGTTTATAAACAACTCAAAAAATAAAAATAATAAACTAACTAAGGAACTTACCTGCCCGGAATTAAACCAGTCACTTACACTTTTAGCTAAGGCATCTCAAAGGGAATCATTCGAAAAGGACATTAACTCACTAGAAACTAATAAATGTTTAAATCGAAGGTCGTCAATTATCTCCTTGAATCCATTCTTAGACGATAATGGTGTTCTGCGAGTCGGTGGACGTATCGTCAATGCGGTCCATTGTCCATACGATAAAAAACACCCAATCTTATTGCACCCTAAACATACTTTCACAAAAATGTTATTTATAAAAGAGCATTCTCGTCTATTACATTGTGGACCACAGCTATTATTGAATTCTATTCGTGATCAGTTTTGGCCCACAGGTGGCATATTATTGGCCACAGCTACCGTAAGGAAATGTGTCACTTGTCAAAGGTATCAGTGTAAAGCTTTATCTCCACTAATGGGTAATTTACCGAAACCTCGAGTAACTCCTGCTCCACCGTTTGAGACTTGTGGCACCGACTTTGCCGGTCCATTTCTAATCCTAAATAGGAAAGGTCGAGGCGCTAAAACCTCCAAATGCTACTTATGCGTATTTGTTTGCTTCTCTACTAAAGCTGTACACTTGGAGGTTGTTAGTGACCTAAGCACCAGTGCTTTTATTTTGTGCCTTCGTAGGTTCATTTCAAGACGTGGGAAACCTCATACTGTCTACTGTGACAATGGAAAAAACTTCGTTGGTGCTAATAACGAACTGAACAGACTGTTACAAACTTGTAAAGGGCCGGTCATTGATTTCGCGTGCAATGAAGGTATTACTTTCAAATTCTCACCTGCTTATGCACCTCACTTCGGAGGTATTTGGGAGGCAGGAGTTAAAACAGCCAAATTTCACTTAAAACGTATTGCAGCTAATTCTAGTTTAACTTTTGAAGAGTTATATACACTGTTCACGCAAATTGAAGCAATAATGAACTCGCGTCCTCTAACTTCAATGTCAGCTGATCCTTCCGATCTAGCTCCTATTACACCTGGGCACTTCCTTGTGGGTCGACCTTTGACCTCGCTACCTTCGCCCGTCACCGAGCGAATCAGCGTCAACCGATACGAGCTGATTGAACGCTTGAGGCAACACTTTTGGTCCCGCTGGACCAAAGACTACTTATCCACTCTACAGCAGCGTGTCAAGTGGAAAACTAGCAGACCAAACATAAAAATCGGCGACCTTGTTCTCGTCATGGATGACCAACTCCCGCCGATGAAGTGGCTCTTGGGGCGCATCCACGCTCTACATCCTGGACCTGACGGAATCTGCAGGGTGGTCGACGTGCGTACTAAAGGCGGTATCATCAAAAGATCCGTTTCAAGAATCTGTGCTTTAGAAATATCCCATGAGCTCTTTGAAAGAGAAGCTTTCAAAGGGGGGGAGCATGTTGCCACTGGCAACACTATACCGAAGTAACGTCAGCTGCGCGTGAGATGGTGGGGAGCTCCGGCGGCCATCTTGCTAACTTCATCCGGACGAAAAACACGTCTCTCTTACTTAGATAAAAATGTAAGCTGCATTTTGTTTAAATTAAACATATTTTAAGTTCGGAACGTTTTCCTACTAATAACCCACTTGCTCCGAACAACTAGCACCAAACTTCGTAGAACAAACAAAACACGTATTGACAATACGTGTGATACCTACATAACGTCACATTGAAAAATATGAAAAAGCTTTAATATTTTGGAACAACGGCATATGTTTCGGCGCGCATGTATATTGCAACAGCATCGCCCCTAACAAAACAGTTGGCGAGGCTGCAGTGCAGGTAGCAACGGCAAATATGCGCATTAAAGCACATAAATAATTTCCCGCGGAATATCCCTATGCGTTCTA
This sequence comes from Acleris holmiana, assembly GCA_949316455.1. Lineage (NCBI taxonomy): Eukaryota > Metazoa > Arthropoda > Insecta > Lepidoptera > Tortricidae > Acleris > Acleris holmiana. The sequence continues at coordinate 7,363,375 of OX438763.1, read as the reverse complement.
GTCGCTATTTTCCTGGTTAAATGGGAAATTCCTAAACGAAGCTGCACGGCCATTTTCAGCGGAACGAACGCCAACACACTCGTAATGTGGAAGGACTGCGAGTTTTCACAAGCATTACACGACGTTACAGCTCCAAATATAAACCGAGACGAATCCGCGCGTGATTGTTTGCTAACCGTTTGACCCGGCTCCGCTCGCGCCCACTAACCCACTGCGATAAGAAACTAGCATCTGGCAGACATGTGATTCTGCCATCTATTCATAGCTGGCTAGAGTGCAATGTCCTGCCACAATGCCTTTACATCTCTTTGATGTAACGATGTGTAGTTGGTATCAACTGTTTATTTACTGCTGAGTGCTCTGTGGATAATAGACATAAGTTGAAGGCAAAGCGAGCTGAAACGGATTTAAGCGTTCTCGTGTTTGAGTTTGAATTGTCACGTATGGTGTGTGGTGGTTATGGTGTTAATTGGTGGGTTGTGTGTCGATTGTGTGACTGGCAGAAGAGTCTTCAGAGGTACCGTTAGCGTGGACCGTTCAATAAATTAATTCGGAGCCCGAGCCGGCGCGGTCGCGGAACACAGATGTCGCTGTTGACGCGCATTAGTTTGTCACGGCGGAGGCGGCACTCGGGACGAAATTGCCATTATGCTAATGAGTTTAGTTAGCAAAATGTTTTAGCGCGGTAACTCGAAGCGGCATTTATTTAGTGCTTTGAAGTCAGGCTAAAAGGCTAATTACGCTGTAAGATTTTCAGAAATTCTGAGTTATTTAACATCATGTATAAATCGAAGGCAGACATTATGGATGCGTAGTCGCGGTATGTAAAGTTTCGAGACGTATCAACAATATTTCATTGTCCTTAAGATTCAAAGGTACTAACGGTCTTTGCAAACATATTAAATCGTCTACATATTATTAAACGTTAATAATGGAAGAGGATCGATTTGTGGAAATATAGGTACCTAATGAATTTAAATCATTTGACATTATAATAAACATCGCCGTCTTTAGGCGTCAGATTAATCGAAAGATATCCCTTGATGCAGAATCAGATATTCAAGGATGCAATTTTATCTGTCATTCCCAACTTTCGGAGAGCTTCCCTGTCTTCAAGCTATCTTAACTTTAAGGTTTAGCTGTGACAGTAGCTACAAAAGACATTTCAGGTATCTTTAATGACATCTTTAATGTCCTTAAAGGTGCCGAAGGTGCTCTAAAATGACCCTGGCGCATCATTTTAATGTTACCACACACGGCAAGCCGGCGCCGCGGCGTCTCTTGGCTCGAGGGTCCGCCGATTGAACAAACACTCGCCAAGCGGCCCAACATTTATAGGTCACTCGAAGCCACATAAATAAACTCGCTGTATTATTTTAGACTAATTCCGTCTATACTATACCCGTCTATGCTTGTGAGAACAAACATAAATATTAACTTTAATTTTAATTTTATTTATTTTACTTATTTATGTAGGTACAGTACAACTTTTTTTGTACAGCCAAAAAAAACTGTCATAAAGTTATTTTATAGGCTTTTTGCAACTGGGTTCTTTGGTGATTAAACACAATAAAACACTTCACTGTGGTATTGGATATAAGAACCTACACGCAAATAAATACAAGCAAGATCATGTTTTAGAATACCTTCAACATTATAACAAGATCGATATTCTGATAGGTAAGTAGATCTATCTATCAGAATATCAATTTGCTTATTTGCCAGTTTGCAGGCTGGGAAGATTTAGGTAAGAAAGATATTTCCAGTTTCGCCAACAAAAAGAACATGCCGTTGTAACACTACTTATTATAATCATAAGTATAATGCCGGTGAAAAGGATATTTATATAAATATCCTTTTAGCTTCGTACGTCATAACATCACTTCATAGGTAATAATAATATGCGAGTAATATCATCTGAAACGAAAGACTATACGATCACGAAGACCATATTATGCGCATACTATATTTTTTCTTTGGATGCAACATTAGAGATGCTTTCTTTATGTATTCACATGTGCAATTAAACATTTTGATAAAGTGGTTAGTATAAGACTGCACGGAGCGTCCAAAGGCGCCCTCTATACTGTTATTGTGTTTTCTAATAAACTAAAGTATTGTATTGAAATAAGAGGATACACAATGTATAGCATATATGACAAAGTTTAATAATCTTTAACCTTCCTGTAGTCAACTTTACGGAAAAAGGTGGCCATTTTCCATTAAGTTATCCTCATAATTCAAATATTATTAAGTTATGTCAGTTATGTTATGTTACTCTACAATGCCCTTGTAAGAAGTGCATTAGAATGTAACGCGATCATCTGGGCACCGTATGAAACAAAATATTGTACCATGCTGGAGAAAATTCAGAATAAGTTTACCAGATACTTATACCTAAAACTATACTCTGTTTACCCCTACTACCCTTTGATGTACCCTACTTTATTTGTCTTAGGTATGGTTGGGTATAATAAACTGGAGATAAGACGGGACCTCACGTTAGTCGTCTGTATTCTGGAGCTGCTGCGAGGCAAGCAAAGCAATCCAGACGTATTGCGACACGTCGCGCTGTGCATGCCCGACAAGTACGTGGAGCGCAGGCGGCGGCCGCCGCTGCTGGTGCTGCCGCGCAGCCGCACCAAGCTGCTGGCCCGGGCGCCATTCACGCGCGCACTCGCTACTCTCAACCGTATAGCCATAATGATTGACTTGTTCAATTGCACTCTGAGTGAATTCAAAAAAGCTGCCCTACATGTAATATGTTATAATATTTAAGAGGGTTGGTTGGCCTTTTCTGTCGCTTTAGGTACCTATAACCTGTAATGATAGAATAAGTTGATGAAATAAATAAATAAATATCTATATCTATACTACTATTATAAAAAGGAAAGGTTTGTATGTATGTGTGTATGTAAAGAATAAACTCAAAAAGTACTGGACCGATTACAAAATTTTTTTCACCATTTGAATGCTACATTATTCCAGATTAACATAGGCTATGTTTTATTTCTCTTCGCGGACGGAGTCGCGGGCAACAGCTAGATCCCATAAATTGTGTATTCATTTGTACAAAAACACACTATCCTTCGATTTCAAGACTAAACTTTAGTTTATTAGACAACACAATTATATTAATGAGGGCGCCACTGGACGCTCGAGGCAGTTCGGCCACATTTTCACACTGCTCTGCATAAGAAAAACAGCATTTATTATACTTTATTTCCCAGATACCTTAAATCCTTCTAGTTCTGGGGCTATTGACAAACGATGTCAGAAGGCCGAACAAATACGAGACAAACAGTTGATTATGTCATTACACCCCAGTAGGGGCGGTATTGGCTTTGAATAAGTAAAGCGCGCCGGTAATGACTGGACAGTGGTGTTATTTTCCCCCGCGCCCTTGTCGAAATCGAAACGATTTCAGCACTTAAAGCCAAGATGCGTTCGCTAACTAGCGTTTCTATTCGTTTCGTTTTTAAAGCAATCGAGTCACTGGTAGATCACGTGACTTTTCGTATGACGTGACCTACGCGATTGGTTCATAAATCAAACGAATCGAAACACTAGTAATCGAACGCATCTTGGGTATAGGCTCAGGGGCCGTCAGGGGTAGTCAAGACGCATAACGCTAAGTAAGCGATTTTCGAAAATCGATAAAATGTATAGAATTGACGTAAGGTGATGATAGATCGCACGACCGCTGCTTAAGTCAACTCCATACATTTCAAGTGTTAGTCAGTGTTCTGGTTTTCCCTATTTTCTTTGATAACAGTGCAGTCGTGTATCGCAGTTAAAACAATTCTCGGACATTTTATAAAGCATTTCGTAGATATCACTCAGATTTCACCACTGAGAATACTCATGGGTGAACTGTGAGTGATTTCTAAACGTTTATAACACTCATTGCCGTCAGTGGAAAAAAAGTAATTATTAAATTAAGTAACCAAGATTCTTATAGTGCATTAAGTAGTAAGCACACTGATTGGGTAAATAAAAATAAAGTTAATAACTAGCCTACATAAATTAAATAAATATAAATAATTATCCTAAATAAATAAAATCACTAATTGACCTAATCACAAACTAAGCTTTAGGTTTGTAGTTCGAAGGAATTTTAATTATAGATTTACCTTTCGGCCCAGTATAAATTAACACTTTTTAATATGGTATATAATTAAAATATAATAATTTAATTACACCAAAAGCAGCAATAAAACAGTACATAGGATACAGGACCTACTTACTATCCTTAGTTGTTCTGATTTAGTCTTTAATTAATTCACGTTTTTATTCTTAAATTAGTAGTTAATTACCTTTAGATTAGACCTAATTAGCTTTAAAATGCCAATGATTACCACAATAAGTTTCCAAAACAACGTCACCAATAATGACAAAAAATAATATCAACAAAGCAAATCGAATTAATTCCTCCCGCCACGGCGTTAGTTCTGTCTAACAACTGAAACAAATGCGAGATCGGACGATAGCGTAATCCGTGTCGACTTTATTTGTTTTTAATTATTCAGTGGCGAGTCGCCCCTGGCTAATGACTCTATCGTGGCGATTTATGGCCACCGCGGTTGTTTTTTTGTTTTTGCCTCACAGCGGTTTCGCTGTCTTACTTTAACGAAAATGTATAGTAAATCTTCGGTAAAAATAAAAAGTATAATAAATTGTATAAACATGTATGTTTTCAGGTGAGTTCAATTGTTTAAGGCCAAAATAGTTATGTGTATATTTTATATGTTTATAGTTTTAACTAAACGCAAATAAATCAAGTGAACTTTAGATTAGCCTAGACAAAAAATACGGCAAAAATTACAGTTAAGTAATTATTGTTTACTTTTTCTTGAAGTTTATTGTAAATTTAATATTCAATTCATTCAAGACGTCCCGAGCTAAACCGGATTCTTGATTTCTATATATAAATTCGGATTTATATCAAACTTTATCTAAAATTCCTGGATTTGAACTTGTATAATAAAATATTTGATATTGAGTCTTTTGTCTAAATCTCCGGTCATACAGAACCACTGTGCAAGGCCTTTGTTTTTTGTTTCTACCCACCCACTTGATTGGACGCTAAGTTTAAGTTTCGGGAATGTGTGTTTTATTTAGGGACCATGTAAACGATCCAGCGGGGTCATAAGGGGCGGATCTTACTTTTTAATGGTTGAGATATTTATCTACTCTCTTAAGAAGACAAAGCGTTTGATTTCTATATCATTTAAACACAGTTAATTACGTCAGCTGTATAATTTAAATGAGTTTATTAAAACCAAAAATGACGTGGTCAGTCATTTAAATAAATAAACTAATATAAAATAACAAAAAACTAACTAGCTGTGCCACTTGACGGAGTGAAAGTCGCAACAACGTTATGTAAAGCATCCCCGTGATCCATGGGATCTTGGATTTAAGTAAATATTTTAGAAAATCCTTATAGTCATTTAGAGCCAAAAGTTTTGATTAACTAACAATGTCATGTTAAAATTATTTTCTAATGAGTAATTAGAAATTATAAATAAATTACATACCTATCACATGCGGGTTACTTATCATTTCTCAAGTAGGTTCACTTTTACACTGGGTTAAAGACAGGGTGACTAAGAACTAGAAACAATCTTATCAAGTTATTTAGAAAGTGAACTCTAGACTCAGTTTTATTAGTAATTAGTCATTTAACTCAGATAGGAACAGGTTAAAAAACGAATTACCTCGTGGGAGGTTTTTTAAAATTCTTAGAAAGAAGGTGTTTTAATAGGTTAATAAGTAATAAGATAAGAACTGTGTAGGTACTGGAAGCCAAATTCTATTATTTATAAGGCGAATGGAAGCATATAATTATTTGTCGCCATTTTTATTTTCTTATCTGTGTCGAAATGTTTTATGTCAATTTGTTTGACAATGGTCCAATCTTACGGTTGAAAAGTTCATTCTGATCAAGAAGTAAGTACCTATAGCCAGGATGTACATAAGATAATAATAATCAAAATGATTAGGTACCTATACTTACGATTAGTTACGTATAGAAGGATTCATCCAATATTTTCCTAGGACAATTTATTGAAACAAAATTGTATGAGGAAAAAAAGCATTTTTCAAGTTTCTACAACTTACATCAGGCCACCTTAACGCCGTTTTAAGCGATAAGATAAGATAAGAACAGTAATGGGAAAAGCTTATCAATATTCGGAATTAAGCCTGCCCATAAAGCTTTACCTAATTGCTCACTTTTTACCTGCTATTATACTCGGGGAAATACTTGGTATCGAAGTATTTTTTATAGTAATACTAGCGACCCGCCAGCGGCTTCGCCCGCTGCATTTTTTTTTATGTCACTTTGGGGGATGAAAAATAGATGTTAGCCGATTCTCAGACCTACTCAATACGCTCACAAAATTTCATGAGAATCGGTCAAGCCGTTTCGGAGGAGTATGGGAACGAAAACTGTGACACGAGAATTTTATATATAAGAAGATGTTGAACACCCATTTGCACCCGGTATGTAGTTGATGCCTAATTATTATTATTTTAAACGCCATGTCAGGTTTAATCAATTTTATCATGTGTACATTGTTAGTGAAAAATTTATGATATCTAACATTACGTTTTTCTATTTTTATAGTTAATAATGTATTTTACCATGGGAGAATGCTAAGATACTGTGATTTATTTATGAGTAAGCAAGTGCCATCTCATTGTTCTGTCTTTTGTATTACATGACCAAATTGATATAGGTATTCAAGGCATCTAATGATATTCGAAGTCCATACTTAGGTAAATTATCAGCGGGGATCCAAAATTTATTACAAAGTATATATTTACAGTTAGGGCCCAAATATCGCTTTGTCGGTAAGTTTACAGCTTTTCGAAACCCCATTTTAATCGTTTTACGATTTTACCCCGTCTGCCTGTACCCCTTTACCGCAATACAAATACGGACGGTAATAAAACTTTCTAGAAACATTTTATGACCTTACCCCTTTTTTCTGACTGCTGCTGGTACTTTGTGGACTCGTGTTTTAAATTGTTTTAGCATTATGGGTTTGAGTTAATTTTAAGGGGATAATTGTTTGAACTAATTGTTGCAGCGTCGTAAACGTGCTGTTTAAGACTACCTACACAATAATGATAACATTACTTGACAGAACTAGGACTTGAAGTTGTTGAAGTTACAACATTCCTTATTCCTAAGCTGTTCTGTTTGCTTCGCCATTCTTCTCAGTGTCTCAATACAACTAGCCTTTTCAAGTTCTGTACAGTACCTACTCGTATAGAATACACGTTAACCAACGAGTTGTATTTCTATAGCTCCCGTTCGAGTCGTTTTCTGATTTTTTATTCATTAGGTCTGCGTTTCCACCAGAGTTGTGCGAGGTAGTGGAGCGATATGCGAGGAAAAAATCCACCAATAGGAGAGTTGCGTTGAGCGAGGCTAAGAATTCTATTGGTGATTTTTTTCCTCGCACACCGCTCCGCTACCTCGCACAGCTCTAGCGGAAATGCACCCCAAAGGGGTTTACCATGACATGGCTAAGCAATTCAGTTTACGGTAAGAGAAAGAGAACGTATACCTGCTATAACTCTGTCCCTTACACTCATCCTAAACTGAATTACTTGACATGTCATGGTAAACGCCCTCTTTTATTGACTTAGACTCGTCTACTGATCATGTCTGGGTTGGCTACACAAAAAAAAAAAAACTAACGTTAAGCTGTAACTAAGGCCAGTATATGGCAACCTTTATCGCGGTGGATAAATTATCCGTCACTCTCGCACTTGCAAACTGGCTAGAAAGTGATAGATGTTTTATGGCCGCATAACGCGTACTACTTAAACGTTATAAGTAAGTTATTGATTTTGTACTTACCTTATGATTATATTTTTAAGACAGGGATAACCTGTAAGAAAACTAGCTTTTCAGTTCGCCGGCAAGTTTTATTTTATAGCTCCCGTTCGAGTCGTTTCCCGATTTTTTATTTGCGTTTCCACCAGGCTGTGTGAGGTAGTGGACCGGTGCACGAAGTAAAAATCCACCAATGGGAGGGCTGCGTTGAGCGAGGCTAGAATTCTATTGGTGATTTTTTTCCTCGCACATCGCTCCGCTACCTCGCACAGCTCTACTGCTACTATTGGACCCTGGAAAGATCGCTCGACCGCTTAGGATTATCATTATTATCAACTCCGTACATTTCGACTCGATAGAAAACAGAAACCTTAGCATTGTTTACATCTTTACTACGTCCTCTGCTATGAAATTGTCAATCGAGTTAAAGTGACAAGGTACACTACTATACGCGTAGGCGTACGTGGGTCATACACAGATTTAGGTTACCGTCTTGCCTGTGGACACACCGAAAGTTAACGTTATTAAGGCCTAAAGCTAAGCCCATTCCCGCAAAAACGCCGTCAGGACTGCTTTAGACCTATCATATAAAAACATAACTTATATGCACATAAGCTTTTAACTATTGACCGCAGGAGAGACAACTTTTGTATTTAAGAGTGCGTATAACCCACCTAGGTACAGTCACCATCAGATAGATCTAACCGGACAGCGAGCCCAAAAAAATGTGTTGCAATGGATTCCCAAAAAAGACTAACACGTGAAACCGTCAGAAAAATGACACGTAACACTTCGTTTAAATTATTTGCTTGGATAAAAAATCAAGAACATGTAACTGCATAGTCGACCGAAAAGATTTAACTGGACAAACATTCAGTGTATCTAAGGTGACAAAAGTTCAAAAAGATCTTTCAAAATACCTCTTTACGGTAAAACTTTTTGGGAAGTTTAAAAAAATCAGGACAGAAATGACAAATGCCAATATTGACATTAAGCTCACAATGTAAACAATAACCATAATATTCTTCACATGTTCAGCGTACAAGAGTCGTTTTAAAATATTATGCGTGCTTTTCAAATATATGCGAAAACGTTAACCAGTTTGTCGCCGTGACCAAACTGCCGCCTCGTGTCGACGGCATGTTGCCGTGGTCTCCTGTTGGTTACTCTTGCCGTACCGCCCCTAAACTTGATCAGTTTCCAGCAGCCGTTCATGTGATGACATGAACGGGTTTGAAACCAGCACGATGGTCTCGTGTATGATGCGTGTTCAACAAATAATCTCAACGCAGTTTCGTCTCGTGCTGCGAATCACAAACACGAGATAGCTTGAATCAGGTTATTGCTCGGTGTGTAGTGTTTATTTATGTGTGTTATTTGTATAAATAAAAATAAATTTTACTTTAATTTGAACGTATCCCTTTATAACGTATGCTGCCCCTTTTTGTAAGCTTTTATTGAACTTGCAATTTTGATAAGTTAGATCAATTTGCAAACCATATTTCTACCACTTGCTGCTACCGGATTGCGCTGAAATTCGGCATATTTATGTAAGTAAGGTGACAATGCAATATTATTATAAAGTGGTCATAGGAACTTCGCATCGAAACAAGATAGCCCCATCGTGTTTGGGCTCGTTGGGTTTTTCGGTATAAGCAGTGATTACTGTGCACAAAAACGTACAGACCTTAACCCAAACCCTTGTAAGTAGGTACCAAAAACAAAATTTCGGCAGACACTTATCTCAGCAATAGCTGTTTTAAATATAATTTAAGGAGTCAATATACAATTTAGCCCTTGAGGATTTCCTATGGCTGCCTTCTATCTCCATCAGCATAGCTCGATGGGACCGTTATTATTAATTATTATTATAAGTAAATATTCTCATCCAAATCGCATAAGTACGAGTATGTTAGTTACAAGTGACGCTAACGTAAGTGTGTTAAAAATACTGCACCAAGAAAAGTAAAAACAGTAAGAGTAAAAGAGATGTCTAAATTCTGTCACGGCGTAAGTAACAAATATCGCGTAGGGGAGGCCGGGGCTTGTTTTAACGAGGATAAGTATTAACACGTCAATAGCGGCCAAATTACTATAATCTAAATCTCGTTTTTTTATTCCTTCCATGGATTATGATATGATACCAAATACGTAGTGACCCATCAGTTGTCAGCAGGACTCCAAACGGAAAAGTTGTGCGCCGCGGCGACTTTTTGCAGATAAATAGAGTTTTTTACGATTGCAATTTTTTGACTTCCTCACTAATTGTTGCCACAATGAAATCACATTTTGGTGTTGAATAAAGCTTTTTTGATTAAGTAACGATAGTAATTGTTATTATCATGTTATTTAATTGCTTTAATTTTAAATGTTTTTTCTACTGTTGCAGGAGTGACCGCTACCCTGACCATGAGTTACAATTACGATACTCGCTAGAGATTCTAATGCTCTGTCCCTCTCACTCTACTATAATATTGTGAGGAACAGAGCATTCTACTCGCTAGCGAGTACGATAATTGCAACTCATGGTAAGGTTACGGGGCTAGTTTTAATAAAACAGGGGTATCTGTGTAATCGTATAATGTGACAAAAGATTTTATTCGTGTGAAAAAAACCAGAAAAAATTAAGATATTTTGATACTAACGTTGATTATTGTTTAACTTGGCTTGTCTGTAAGGCTGAAAGTAAATTAAAGTTACCACAATGCAATGTTATTATTTTTTAGTCATTCGATTTTTATATCATTGTCGATTATTGTGTTACAAACCCCTTTGAAGAAGACCTCTTTTTTATAATAATAGTGATGTACTTTGATTTATTTTTTATTTTAACCACCGATTAAATGGATATGAAAATAAAACACGTACGTTATGTACTTTTAAAGCTACAGGTATACTTATACGTCTATCCATTCTGTGCTACAGGTAAAAGCTTGAAGTGTAAGATTACGCCCGGCTTCCCCTACAAGAAGTCACGGGGACTTTCCTTGACAGCTGACATATTGTGAACAAATTCAATTTTAAACTAACGAACAGTGTCAAAATGTAAGCCAAGTTCGCCTACAATAACCATTCAAATATCTAAAATGAATACCACATACAAGTCTATAAACAGTACTTTATTTTCCTCAATCCTACACTTACTGAGTGGTGGTAGGACCCTGTGCAGGGTCCGTCCGGATCGCTACCACCATCTTATCCATTAACCACCCGCCAAGCAACAGTGTTCGCATTGTTGTGTTCCGGTGTGGGGATAAGACAACCGGTGAAATTACTTGCATAGGGGCATTCCATATTAGTCCTCAGGGTTGGCAACGCATTTGAGGTCTTGGGATTATAGTCTTGAGAATTCAAATGTCTATGGTTCTCAGATTCCACTTACCATCAGGTGGCCTGAGTGCTCGTGTGCCTTCTCATTAACATAAAAAAGAAAAAGAAAAAGACTTGAATTAAATAAGTTATAACTTATATAAAGTTAGTTCAAAATGATTTATTGGAATATGTTCATAAAAAAATGGGCAAGAGCATGTCGGACCATGCTTAGTGTAGGGTTCCGAAGCCGTTAAGTACTACAAACATAAAAATCAACAAGTAATATTTTTTTTTTCATTAAAAGTCACTTGGTGCCGTCTTAGATGATTTTAGTAGGTATAAACACTTTGATTGCCTGTATCTCAAGAACCAATGATGTCTACTTAGTCGTGATAGTTTTGCTAGCGCTTAAATTAATATTTCATAAACGGATTACCTGATCGAAATACTGTTTCCACAAACCCGTAATATTTTTGAAAAACCTATCCAACGACACCTCACACTATAATGTAGACGAGAAAAAAATACATCCCCACGTTACGTGCAGGGGAGGTACCCTAAAAAAATTTTTTTTGTACATTTTATTTTACCACTTTGTTGACGTGACTTATATGCATATGCATGCCAAATTACAGCTTTCTAGTACTAAGATTCTCTGCGCTAGGCTGCGGACGGACGGACGGACGGACATGGCGAAACTATAAGGGTTCCTAGTTTGACTACGGAACCCTAGAAATTGAGTATAATGTACCTATATTTTATACTTTTTTAATGCTTTTTTCAACACAATTACAGCCTATTAGGTACATACCATTATGCTAAATTTTGAGCATGTTGGAACTATTTATCATTATATATAAGAGTATAAAATCTTTCATGATTTTTTATTTACGAGTGCTATAATCTGTTCATTATGAAAATTCAAGAATATTCTCTGTTACTTGATAGACTTTATTCTAAGCTGGGCCTGAAAGAGTTAACTAACACAAATGAAAAAAGTATTAATAAAATTACGATACGTAGAATAATATCCCGTCGATAAAAATGAACTTGGCCTGCGCACTTCTTCTAACAATCCGAATGAGGGTCTGATATCTCTAGTACCAGCAAATCAGTTCATATGAAATTGCGTATGTGTGCGTTCTATTCTATACCAGCCTTCAACAAAGTACTAATGGCGAAAGACAAAATTAAAAAAAGAGTTCAAATATTTATTTAGTTACGATACGGACCGACGGACGGACGGACGGACGGTTTTGTATACCATTTGCGTTTTATTATAAATACTCTCTTAGTGCTTTAAGGTTTTATAAAAATACGATTAGGCTGTTTTGTAATTATTAGATCGCATAAATAGTGTGTGGTAACACTGGTTACATGGAAATATAATAAGTATGTATGACATAGTGCTGACGGGGGTGCAGCTAATGCTAATACTGCTCTGTGGAGTCGACTTTTTGACGTAGTGTCAAACAGTTGTTTATAATTGCAAAAATAATTCGATTTTAATGATCACCGGATTTAAATAATGCTGCAAAAATGCCAATTAGCTTTGTGAGTTGGTGCAGGACCCACACAGATGCAAGACAAAGCGATATTTATTTGACTACTTAGTGAGTTATTGAAATTTTCATATTTCCATACTAATGTCATGTCCGATTTTTTGCAATACATCTTTGAAAAATATGAATTACAAGCAAATGCTTCGAATGAATAGGAAATTAAATTTCATGTCATCTTTACTATAGTTACTTTACATAATAAAACAAATAGGTGATATCGATGGTTCCACCGAATAAAGGTGCAGTATGCCAAAAGCTAACTTTCTAGGAAAAAATAAATACCAGTAGATAGATACCAAAATATGAATTCTATTAAAATATGAATACATTAAGTATAAGTAAGTGCTAGTACCATTTTATAGCTTTTATTCTAGTGTAGTGAAGCGCAGATAGTTTGTGCTATAAAAGTTTACACGTTTCTAGGATTCCATAGTCAAACTAGGAACCCTAATAGTTTCACGATGTCGATTCGTCCGTCCGTCCGCAGCCTAGCTCAGAGACTCTTAGTACTAGAAAGCTGTAATTTGGCATGAGAATATACATATTAGTCACGCCAACAAAGTCGTAAAGTTAAATTTTGAAAAAAAAATGTTTTAGTGTACCTCCCCTAAACGTAACGTGGGGATGTTTTTTTTTCTCGTCTACCATATAATGTGGGATGTCGTTGGATAGGTATATCAAAAATATTAGTAATGCAACCTTTCATTACTTTTTGTGTAGAATAAGTACTTGTCTATTGCCTTGATTCTTTAGGACTATTATTCGACAGTGGAAATTTTAAATGTCGTAAGGGACAAACGCTTACTTTTCAGGGGTGCCAGAAAACAAAATTCCACTTTTTTTAAATTCATAACTTGGAAACTACTCATCCCATTAAGATGATTCTTGGAAGCATACTTTTTAAATAACTTCGCCTACCCAAATTTTTTAATTGGACCTCCATAAATACAGTGGTTTAGGAAATAGTGTCCCTTACAACAAAAAAAAAGTATTCTTTTTAGTGCCTTACAACATAGGAATTTTAAAAATATTGGGATATACGATATTGCGCTTAATGAAACAAGACGTTATACAAAAATATTTGACCGATACAACAAATACAACAAATAGATAGAAAAATAAATACTGACTTCAATGGTATATTTAGTGTACTTACGACAAAATGTCCCTTACGTCATTTGAAATTTCCACCGTCGATATACTATTGTTAATATCAGTTTTAAACAATTGATAGCTTACTTATATAAGTTTGTCTAAGAAAATTTCTTAACAATAACCAAGACGTTTTAATTAAAAAGGACAAAAATTTAAAAAGTACAAAAGTTGTTTATTCAGTAAATAGGCCGCACGGGCACTTTTACACTTCAAAATTTTAAATTCCAAATTCTATCAGCGCTTCCAAAGAGGAGACCACTGCTGAGAAGAAACGCCGCAAGAAATTCAGCAAAAAAAAACGGTTAATGTTTTGTAACTCTCAAAATTTATCAATCCATCCATATAATTAGGTCCACAGTCCTTTGCATCTATAAAAAGTCAAACTTCGAAGTAAACTGAAAAAAAAGTTACGGCCGCTTATGCAAGCCGCAAGTTCATATCATAAAATTGTTAATTTGTTGCTCCATCACAAAATAATAATGTTTTTTGTAATTGAAATAAAAAATTGTTAAAAAACAAAAAATCGCCTTCAAAAACGCATAAAATAACTTTTTTTTAAATTGTTATCACCTACCTAATAATCGCCGACTTCGGTTCTGTTGGGCTAACCTATTAGGTAGGTGCCTACAATTTTAAAAGATGTTATTTGATGTGTTTTTGAAAGCGGTTTTTTTATTTTAAAACATTTATTTTATTTTATACTTTTTAGTGATCACAATACGCTGTTACGTAGTCATATTTCGTAGTTGATATGAAACTTTAATTTATTTCAAGCGCCCCATACAACGCCGCGGGAAAGTCATAGTCATATTTCAACAAGTAAATATTTTTCGTTGTAGTCGCTCAACTATCTTAATCGAGATATCTTGTCGCCACCCTTGAAATAGGTACCATTGAGGAGTTCCGGTGGCCATCTGTGATCTTCATGATCAGTTCCACTTCACCAAGTTATACTTTCTGAATGCAAATGCTAGATTTGTTACTAAAAATACTAAAATCGCTATACTATGTTTGCCAATCGCTATATTTGAGGAATTCCCTCAATTCCTCACTGATCCCCTCATCAGATTCAGATTTGGTGACAATGGGATCACCTCGAAAGTATAGGTACTCTATCAAAGTAAAACGATTTTTTAAAATCGGTCCACAATTGAGGAAGTAATCGGTGGACATACATAAAAAAAATACATACCATGGAACGTACAATCTCCTCCTTTTTTGAAGTCTGTTAAAAACCAATAGGAAACGGCTTTCCAGTCAAGTGCGAGTCGGACTATGCACTACATATTAGGGTATCATTTAAGAAATAATATTTTTCGGGTTCCGTATCTCAAAAGCAAAAAACGGAACCCTTATAGGATCACTTTGTTGTCCGTCCGTCCGTCCGTATGTCCGTCTGTCTGTCCTTTTATGCCGCAAAAAACGTATGTTTTGACACTCTCAATGGAATCAAAATGTATAGGGTACTTTCTATTAGACCTAGAATCCTGAAAATTGGCAAGAAGGAAGGTCCTACAGCACAAATTTTTTGCGATTGCAAACTTATTTGCAGCTGTGGTGAAGCGTGGCCCAAACCAGTAAGGAAAGCCGGTCCAGTTAAGTGCTAGTCGAATAACGCACTACGCATTAGGATTTCTTTGATAAAGTAACATTTTTTATTACCAACTAAATTTGTTTGTTGTTGACGGCGAAATAAATGTTTTTTTTTCATCCTTTTTTATATTTTTTTAAGAAAAGAAAACGCACTCAGAAATGGCCAGCAAACTAAGACCCCCGAAACTTTAAGAGATTGTATAAAATCAATAAAATGCTGATTTGTAATCTCAAACTTCTGTTTAGATACCTCGTTTAATATATATTTTATTAAAAGTATTAGCTTTCAGAGCTCATATCTACCTAATATAAATATCAAAATCAGACTTGGATGTTATTTTTGTGATATACTTACCAACTATTAATAATACATCTAAATTATTTATTAATATCTAACGAGCCGGTTACATTTCGAATGTTGCTAGAATAAAGTGTGTAAGTGTATATAAGGTCAAAGAATAGGTTCAACCCTAGAATCCACCAGCAGCTTATTCAATTTTTGCCTATGACAGTCATGTTTTGTTAGTTTTAAAAGATTTCCCAATAAAAGATGACTTAGAAAACCTTTGTCAGTTCATAACTTAGGTAATTTCTAAGATAAATACTCTATTTGAATTTATGCGACCATTTCTAACTACATTTAAGTAAACAAACAAAGCTCCGTCGCCTCCACCGCAGTACAAAATCACAACAAAACTACACATACACATAACAAGTTATACTTCACTGGTTGAGGCTCTTATGCCAACGCCAACGCCATTTTTTCAACGCCATTTTGCGTTAGTTTTAGTTGTCTTTTGTTTTAATTGTATTTTTGTAGGCGTTAAATATTTTAACCGACTTAAAAAAAGAAGGAGGTTTCTCAATTCATCGGGACCAAGACGCCTGGAACGATATTTTTTTTTGTCCGATTGTGTATACTTTCTAGTTGGACCCATTTCCAGCACGTCAACATCTGATGATGAGATTTTGGAGAAATCGAAAGAACTCCACAAATATTATAGGAATAAATAAATATACGTGGACGACGTAACAGTATAATTATGATCACTAAAAGGTATGAAATAAAATAAATGGTTTTAGTCCGACTGACCTTTATTTTTATTACCTATCATTTTAAAATAAGTTATTTCTTGCATTTTTGAAGACGGTTTTTAGTTTTTTCAAACATATATTTCATTTCTACTCTTTTTTTTTAAAACATCACCTAACGTTTTGACGGAAGAAGACAATAAATATTGGCAGTTAGAGTTCCGTACTAGGAACCCTTATAGTTCCGCCATGTCCGTCCTTCTGTCCGTCCGTCTGTCGACCGTCTGTCTGTCCATCTGCTAGTCCGTCCATCTCTCCGTCCATCTGTCCGTCCGTCCGTCTGTCCATCCATCCGTATATCCATCCGTCCATCTGTCCATCCGTCCATCTGTCCATCTGTCTGTCTATCCACCCATCCATCTGTCCGTCTGTCCGTCCGTCCGTCCGTCCGTCCGTCCACAGCTTAGCTTAGAGACTCTTAGTACTAGAAAGCTGTTATTTGGCATGAATATACATAGGACCTCCCCTGCACGTGAGGATAGTTCTTTTTTCTCGTAGTCTACCCCATGGAGTGGGGTTTTTGTAATTTCAAAAATATTGCGGGAATGTCAAATATTTTTTTCGATTAAAGGCATCCGGTTGTAAAATATTAAGCGTGACATTGCTATTTTTGTGAGAGTCAAGTGTCCCTACAGCCAAAACTATAAATAATAAAAACAGAAAAATGTATACAAAAAAGTGTTTATACCTACTAAAACCATTGATTTAAATCAGCACCAAATAACTTTAAATAGAAAATTAGTTCATACTTGTTGTTTTTTGAGACGGTATTGTTGTGTTTGTAGTATCAGCTTCGGAACCCTACACTGAGCATGGTCCGACATGCACCTGCCCGGTTTTTCGGCGGTACTCGGTACAAATCAGTCTGGCGTGCGTAATTTTGCGATAATTTTAATCATCACATCAATCATTTATTTTTAAATCGGATGTTTTTTAGCTAAAACGAGATCTAATGATGGATCTGAAAGGTCGTCACATCTCCGGTGTACTTAACACAGGCTAGCTTAGTTTGAACTATTAACCTTTCGTATGTCCCGTCCGTCCTATCCGTCTGTCCTGTCCGTCCGTCCTGTCCGTCCGTCCTGTCCGTCCGTCCTGTCCGTCCGTCCTGTCCGTCCGCCCTGTCCGTCCGTCCTGTCCGTCCGTCCTGTCCGTCCGTCCTGTCCGTCCGTCCTGTCCGTCCGTCCTGTCCGTCCGTCCTGTCCGTCCGTCCTGTCCGTCCGTCCTGTCCGTCCGTCCTGTCCGTCCGTCCTGTCCGTCCGTCCTGTCCGTCCGTCCTGTCCGTCCGTCCTGTCCGTCCGTCCTGTCCGTCCGTCCTGTCCGTCCGTCCTGTCCGTCCGTCCTGTCCGTCCGTCCGTCCCGTCCGTCCCGTCCGTCCGTCCCGTCCGTCCCGTCCGTCCGTCCCGTCCGTCCGTCCCGTCCGTCCCGTCCGTCTGTCCCGTCCGTCCGCCCTGTCCGTGTTCATCTGTTTGTCTCACTGTATGAAGTTCACATCCATTTTACTTGGAACACTAGACACTGCTAAAAATTTTAGTGAAGGAAAAAAATATTTTTAGGCTTAGCACCCCATTTTGTAACATTTTTTTACGCCAGTATTATAGCTCCATTACATCAGAAGTTATAACCTCATGTTATTTTGTTTATTAAAATAAATATTTTTGTTGCAGTCTACTACGTCTAGGTACTTCTTACATTTTATTCTATTAAAATAAATTCTGAAGTGACGCAGTGTCACAGATCAGTAAGAGATACACGTTTTTCAAATCAAGATGTGTGTAATGTAGCTCTAAACGTAAACTGTCCGTCCATCCTGTCCGTCCGTCCCTTCCGGCCGTCCTGTTCGTCCGTCCTGTCCGTCTGTCCCGTCCGTCCGTCCTGTCCGTGTTCGTCTGTTTGTCTGACTGTATGAAGTTCACATCCATTTTACTTGGAATACTAGACACTGCTAAAAATCTTGTAAAGGAAAATAATATTTTTAGGGTTAGCACCCCATTCTGTAACATTTTTTTTAGAAGCTATAATCTCATGTTATTTTGTTTATTAATATAAATATTTTTGTAATGTTGCAGTCTTCTACGTCTAGGTACGTCTTACATTTTATTCTATAGTAATAAATTCTGAAGTGACGCAGTGGCACAGATCAGTAAGAGATACACGTTTTTCAAATCAAGATGTTTGTAATGTAGCTCTAAACGTTAACTATCCGTCCGTCCTCTCCGTCCGTCCTGTCCGTCCGTCCCGTCCGTCCGTCCTGTCCGTCTGTCCTGTCCGTCCGTCCTGTCCATCTGTCCCGTCCGTCCGTGTTCGTCTGTTTGTCTGACTGTATAAACTTCACATTTATTTTATTTGGAACACTAGACACTGCTAAAAATTTAGTAAAAGGAAAAAAATATTTTTAGGGTTATCACCCCATTCTGTAACATTTTTTTTACGCCAGTATTATAGCGTCATTACATCAGAAGTTATAACCTCATGTTATTTTGTTTATTAATATTTTTGTTTCAGCCAACTATGTCTAGGTACTTCTTACATTTTATTCTATTAAAATAAGTTCTGAAGTGACGCAGTGTCACAGATCAGTAAGAGATACACGTTTTTTAAATCAAGATGTTTGTAATGTATGTAGCTCTTAACGTAAACTGTCCGTCTTGTCCGTCCGTCCTGTCCGTCCCGTCCGTCCGTAATGTACGTCCGTCCAGTCCGTCCCGTCCATCCCATCCGTCCGTCCTGTACGTCCCGTAACGTCCGTCCGTCCGTTCTGGCCGTCCTGTCCGTCCGAACCGAGGTACTGCTTAACATTTTGTACAAAGATCAAAACTTTTTTTAGGGTTAGTATCCCATTCCGTAATTATTTTTTACACCAGTATCATCGCGTCATTACATCGGAAGTCATAACCTCGTATGTTATTATATTTCTTAATGTAAATATTTCTGTTCCAGCCCACTACGTGTAGTAGGACCTTCTTTTATTTTATTATATTAGAAGAAATGCTGAAGTGACGCAGATCAGTACGAGATACACGTTTTTCAAATCAAGATATTTGTATCATGGCTCTAAACATAAACTAATAACGAATTAACTCTGCGACAAAGAGATTGCATACAAATCCCACTGACGTGAATACTACTTAACTTAGCAATGTATACCGAATTGTCACCTGTCACTTATCGTCGTCAGTACGGTGGAAAAGGGGGCTGATAGCGAGTGGGATCTGAGACCCTGTGCGACATTTGCATTCTCAAGACTGCAGTCATAAGACTGCAAATACGTTGCTTATCGCTCGGATGCTATTTTCATGTTTTATCTTTTAAGCGATCCGAACGCACCCTGCACAAAGCCCTACCAACATTAAACCCGTCCCATCTTGCTTTTTAACCCCCGACGCAAAAATAGGGGTGTTATAAGTTTGATGTGTAAGTGTGTGTGTGTGTGTGTGTGTGTGTGTCTGTCTGTGGCACCGTATCTCTTAAATGGATCAGCCGATTTGAATGTGGTTTTATGATTGAAAGCAGGTTTTCTAGCGGTGGTTTAGTCGTTTTTGAGATATGGAGCTTTCAGGGGGTTAAAAGCCCTAGAGGTTCATTTCAGAGCTGATATCTCTTAAACGGCTGAACCAATTTTCATTAAATCTTGCTAAGAACCATCCTGATTAGTGTAGCTTTATTGTTTTTAAACTAAAACTAGAAAGTAGCACTATTACTTGTGGAAAAGATTGCGTATATATACTCGTATGTTATCGACCATCTAGGGCAGGTCATATACAAAAGTATAAAAAATGTACCCCCTCTACCAGCCCCCTATTTCACCATCTTGACAATGACATGTGATAGGTGACAATTTTGTATACATTGCAAATTAACACGCTGATACATCACTGGGTTTCATATAAGCTGAGCCACGTACACTAAAATGTCACCTGTCAAGTGTCATTGTCAGTAAGGTGAAATAGGGGACAGGAGCGCCTGGCGACATCGGTTGGCAGTTTTACCCCTTATTCGCCGTCCAGCTCTAAGTAACCAGCTCTAGATTCCTCGGGGGCATTTACGACAAAGGTCTTAGAGTCTGTGTTTGGATCCCAAAATAATCGTATGAAAATTGGATTAAAAGTTTTAATGAAAATACTACTATGTAACAATAAAACAAATTTAATTTTCTATTACGTGAAACAAATTGAATGTATTTTTTTTATTTTAATTGCTAGATGTGTACAATGTGATGTGTGATGTGATCGAAAAGGATGATGATGGCGCTGGTGGTCAGAGCGAACATGATAGCCCACAGGTTCCGACGATGTACCGCGGAAGTCGCAGTAACGCGTTTTAGAGATTTTCAATTGCTTTATACCTACAGCCTGAGTGCTTACTTGTCGCAAAGGTCTATTATATCAATGCCCTCCGAGACCAATATAACAACACGTTTAGGGATAAAGCATGCAGCGCGTCGGGCTTACTGGCGGATGCGCGTCGACGGCTCTCCGGCGCAGGCGCACCAGCAACAGCAGCATCCTGCATCATAACGGACTGACTGCACCTTTTGTACCTTCTAATCAAGCTCTCATTCAAATTGATACATCCAAAAAATTATGGCCCATTTGTACGAAATGTTTTTTTTTTAACTAAAATGAACTACCACTGGCACCTCACCTGCATAGAATAAGTCTATAAAAATATTTTGGTTTTACGAAGGTAGTTTTGATTTGTTACATGATTTTCATAAAGTCATTTTTTCACAGTAGCGAATTTTCACCTTTCTTGTTCTTTCATAATTGTTTAATCGATTTTCTTCATGTAACGATTATATGTACCTACTATATTTAGTATTATATGTACCGATATAGCGTTAAAATGTTCGCGGTTTATTTTAATCACTAAAATTAGGTACCAGTAGATTATTTAATTTTGTAGCATTTTTTCCATTCTAAAAACTTTAATTTGACAAAATCGACGGAGCTCCGCTGAGCGAAGCTTCTATTTCTGGGTTGTTTTGGCCCTCCGGGCCTAATATGAGACCGAAGCTAACCTAACCTACATACGCATATTATGATGCAAAAGTAATTATTGGGAAAATTTGCGATGGAAACATTGGGAACATATAAAATGTGAATAGTAAAAATTACGAATATTCAATAATGCTGTATAAAAATCGCTACATTTAGAAAAACAATAAAAAAAAATTGACAATTGTAAAAGAACGCGATGTGAAAATTCGCTACTACGAAAAAATGCCTTTGTGAAAATCATTAAAATCATCTAACAAATCGTGTTTTGACAAATAAGGTGTCGTTGGTTTTGTCTTATACTCTGTTGCCACATCTACAGGATTCAACAAATATACCTACCTTATACTTGCCTTCGGGGTCGTGCTCCTACTAGGAGCATAAAAATATTACAATTGAATTCCTCGTTTTCATACTCTAATTAAAGTACAAACATTATTTATTATTATCATATCAATAGTACTTCAGCAAGTTATAGGTTTAGGTCCGCTTCTGCGGAGCTCCTGTTTGATATCACTATAAGTCAGTGGTATCGTTTAACTTTAAAATACCCACTGTACCACCAGGGGTAATGCCAGGGGACGGTGGGTCTGAAGGGATATTTTGCGATAGTAAATAATAAAATTTGAAATACCTATATCTTCTTTTCGTTGCAGTAGGAGAATCAGAAATTATAGTATTCATGCTCCTACCAGTGGGAGAATCAGTACTATAATGTCTTCGTGCTACTACCAGTAGGAGAATTTAGCAGGAGCACGACCCCGAAGGGAATATTTGTATTGAAGTCTCTTTCTTTATCCTATACAATCTGTCCCTGCATAAGGTGCACAAACAAATAGGAATGAAATACGATGCAATTTCACCGACAAAAAAATAAATGTGTCTATTTTTTTTAAAGATTTGTAAAAAATCATTGATTGCTGTCAACCCTTTTACTTTGTTCTGATAAAGTAAAATGTATAGGAAATGCTATAGGATAAAAAACCGTTTATTTCATCTCAATAGACCTCATATGAGGCGAGATATTTCCCTTTGTTCCGATAGGGTTGACAGCAATAATTGTTTTTTTTATATAAAATTAAACAATTTAAAAAATTACGTTTTTTTTTATCGGTGAAATTGCATCTAGTTTCATCCCTATTAATTTGTGCGTCTTATCCAGAGACACTGTATTTAATTTTTAAGGGATGCCAACACGATCCTTTGCCGAAGCTTGTAGATGTACTCGTATGTGGCCGTAACGTGTATGGCGTGTAGAAGTTATTTCATAGAATAAGAACTAAGCATAGAAGGAGCTATAAAATATGCAGTCTTATTGGAAGAGACGGTCCTATAAGCTAAAACCAATTAGTATGTTCAATATAATATTCGCAAAACACGATTTTCGCAAAACATCTTATTCGCAAAACATGATATTCTCAAAACATTAGCAAGACAGCAATTAGACAGTGTCGACGGAGCTCCGCTGCCGCGGAGCTACTATTTCTGGGTAGTTTGGCCCTCCGGGCCTGCTGTAAAAGTAACATAACCTAAACTTACATACGATTCTATAACCTAATTCCACTATTTGCAAATATCATGTTTTGCTAATATCATGTTTTGCGAATATGATATTCTGCGAAGTATGAGCTAAAACATCATGATCGTACACTATAACGATCAAGGTGACCAGGGTGTTGAATACACGACTTCACAACACTAGCGTGTACGACTAGTTTTAGCGAGAGCTGGACTCTATACTCTTTCCTTTTTAACTTATTGATCATTCATATTCAAATTTTTGATATAGGTATAGATAAGACGCTTTCTTTTTAAGGCTCCTTCTATGCCTTTAATTTTTATTGTATGGGTTATGTGCTTATGTGACATGTATAAGTTGCTAAGTGTTTTTTTACCTATATGTATTGAAGTTGGTATTACTACTAAATAAAAGGTTTTAAGAGGTTTGAAAGCTTTTATACTTCGTCACAGGAGGGCTAGCACAAGTGGTTCGTGACTTGTTTGTCGCTCAGATCTTCCTTTCCATCTAGTCTGTACCGATAGAGACGAACTGAGCGACAAGCGATAAAATACAACTTGTGCTAAAAATTGCATGAGAGACGACATGATATCAATATTTTATTTTAGTCTGGTTTGGATAAAACTTTATTTTATCCAAACCAGACTAAAATAAAATATTTAATCTAACCTTAGACGAACGGCTAAGATAAGGTTAGGAGCTATTAAATTATTGGTATCATAAATACGTCTTACATTGTGCCTAGGTTAACAAGAAAGAGTTTGGATTCAAATTATGGCACTGTTTGAATCGAAATTGGCAGCATGATCCACGTTTACCTAACATCTGATTTTTTTTTGTGGCGGACATTTTAAAATATTCATATTCCACCTGTCGCCAATGCAAACTCTTTTTTGCCGAGGTTACTAAGCTTTTTGTGAGGCCCCGCGGCACTAAAGTGCGCCCTGTTGTGATCCTTATTAGTGCTGATAGACGAGCATAGTCGCTAGAATGCTCGAGTAAATGCGCAAGTCTATCGGCACCTTAAGATATAAGTAAATTAATATCTGGGGACAATCGCACACTAATTGACCTAGTCCCTAACTAAGCTCTAGGCTTGTACTATGGATGGGTACTAGACAACGATAAACATACTTATATAGAGAAATTAATTTCCGTGTGAAATACACGCACATTTACACACACAGTCGGAAACATACTCAATCTCATCACACAAATATTTGCCCATACCGGGAATTGAACCTGGAACCGCTAGCTTCGTAAATATGAGCGACTTCCCAATGGCACAACTAAACGGCACAACTGACCAAAATCTGTATCATAAATATGAGGTAGGTTTAGGTTATGTTAGTTCTTCAGCAGGCCCGGAGGGCCAAACTACCCAGAAATAGGAGCTCCGTTGACTCTATTAAATTTGATTTTGAAATAGAAATCATTGGTCAGTTGTGCCATACAGTAGTGCCTAGGGAAAGAAAGGTAAATATGCAGGGTCGCTTCAACTTTCTTTATAGCAGCAAGTAGTAGAAAAATGGTTTGAGAAACTTAAAACAGAACTTACAAATCAACATTGCAAGTTAAATAAAAGCTTTTAATAAAGGGCAGCATAAAAGCTATACAAACAATACATTCGTAATATAGTTCATTTATTGTGATTTATATAATTTACACACATAAATTAGAAACACAACCCAACACCACATCCAGTAATAAACTTATTCAAGCTACCTCGTTATTGTGATTCTTAGCACGAGACGAGACTGCTTTAAGAGTATTTGTAGAACAGGCATCATACACGAGACCATCGTGATTTTTTCAAAGCTGTTCATGTGATCAAGCTGAGGGGCGGTACGGCGAGAGTAACCAACAGGAGACCTCAGCAACGCGCCTTCAACACAAGCCGAGCCGCTGGCGCGCGGCCTACATGCACTCAGTTTGGCCGCGGCGAACAATTGGTTAACGTTTTCGCACAATATTTTAAACGCACGCATAATATTTTAAAACAATTCTTATATCGCTGAATATATTGTGAGGACTGTTATTGCTATTGTTTACGTTGTCAATTTTGACATTAGTCATTTTGGTCCTGATTTTTTAAACCTATATAAAGTATTCTAGCAAAAAGAGGTAGTTTGAAAGATCATTTTGAATTTTTGTCACCTTAGATACAGCTGAGTTTTTGACCATTTAAATCGTTTTGGTCGACTATGCAGTTACATCTTCTTGATTTTTTATCCAAGCAAATAATTTAAACGTAGTGTTACGTGTCATTTTTCTGACGGTTTCACGTGTTAGTCTTTTTTGGGAATCCATTGCAACACATTTTTTTGGGCTCGCTGTCCGGTTAGATCTATCTGATGGTGACTGTACATGATCACCGCAAAATATCGCAGCTAATACCTACCTACTTAGCTAATGTACGAGTTGCTATATAGATATATCTATGTAATGGTCTAGACTATGACTAGGCATTATGACGCAAAACCCCCACGGCTCATCGAGTTCCAGTGTGTAACATTTTAATAAAACAGGTTTTAGTATTTTGTAAGGCTCTGAACGCGCGAGCAAAACAATTTTCATGATTATATATTTCAAAACGGTTTCAATGTCCGATAACTTTCCGGATTGCCAATAAGTCAATCAGTCAAATTGCACTTACGCTAAGTGACATTTTGACGAGTAAAATACATATATTGACTAGTCTCTATTGCGTGGGAATAACGTTCAAAGTCAAATGGTGGTTGTGAGGAATCGTTTTAGCGAAATTAGATATGTGGACGGTTGTCGGGCTTGACGGTTGGCGGGTTGCGACTTGCGACACCGCTACTGACCTATGAGTCAGAACGTACGAGCGCCGTAGAATAGGTACATATTTTGGCAATTCACGTTACCTACATGGAATCATAGGTAATCTTTACACAGAATAGGTAGGTGCCTATGATTACTGAGCAAACTGGTATTCAAGTTACTACGGAAAAAAACAGTATAAAATTTAGATTCTAACAAATTGAAGAGGTTTATGACTTTTTAATTTCAAAGTTTCAAAAACTTTTAAAAACAGGTACACTCTTTGAATATTTTTTGAAGAAAACATTTTGCAAATGTTGGTATAGACGCACTGTTTTCCAGGACCTAGGTAGGTATATTCCACTTTGTCTACTCTTCTATTGTTAATATTATGGTAGCTCTTATGATCTTGACAATAAAGGCGGCCGAGTCCTTAAACTACGATTACAATAGAGGTAAAACTAAAAACGCAGTACGATTATTCGAACTAAGCTCCTGAAAAATTAGTTTACGTATGTAGCGTAGCAGTCAACGTTTTACAAACGAAATAACAGTTTACCTAGCTAAGGTAACTTAAGCCTACGAAGGCCCGCTATGCAAGCAAAAGGGAATAATTTTGTTATTAGTGAATTGGAAACTGAGGTAGGTATAGGTATTTGATAAACAAAATAAGATTTTATTCCATGTTATGCCCAAGACGTGCGTGCGTTTATGCGTGGATGCGCAAAGCCGAACACACGGAACACTGGAAGGGGTTGGAGGAGGCCTATACCCAAAAATGGGCTACTCACATAACAGACTAATATTTAATATAACTATATCAATTTGACGACACGTTGGCCTAGTTGGGAGTGACCCTGCCTCCGAAGCCAGCGGTCCCGGGTTCAAATACCGGTAAGGGCAGATATTTGTGTGATGATCACGAGTATTTGTTCCCGAGTCTTGAATGTTTTCTATGTATAAGTATTTATTTCTCTATCTTAGTAAGTTTATCGTTGTCTAGTACCCATAATACAAGCCTTAAGCTTAGTTTGGGACTAGGTCAATTTGTGTGACATTGTCCCGTGATATTTTATTTAATGTATAATAATAAATAAAAGATGTTTTTATGAAGTTACTAATAATTAATAATTTAAAATTAAAATAATAATAATAATAATTTGAAATAAAGGCTATAAATAAATAAATAAAAATGCCCAAGACGAAACCCTTTGGCTACCTACCGAGTGACGAGTACTGCTTTTCCCTCCACCTATGAAGGAACTCTCCAGCCCCTGCACCTGCCCTCGGTTGTCGAGGCTGCTTGAGTTGTATTTGTATAGCATTAAGGTCCAAAATTGGTTAAGGTCTTTCTTGGTCGACTGTACCTCCGATTATACACTGGACCTCACGCCCCATCTACTATACTTCTTTCTTACAACCAATAGTTATTTTCTCTTAGTTAACACACGTATCATAAAAAAAGCTTTTAGATTAGTCATAAATATAAATAATTATACTAACCAACGCTAGTATACCTAATATAGATATACCTAAATACAGTAGATAACAACAGTATAAGGGTCGTATTAATAAACTCATCTTGAGCAAGAAGCCCGTCACAAGATACGTCAAAGTAGACGTCAAGTCATAGAAAACTTACATTTTTGACGCATCTTGGGACGGGCATTACAGTCGGGATCAGTTTATTAATACGACCCTAAGTTATTTTATAATGTCTTAGGCTAGTTTGGAACCAAGTTGCTTAATTACCACAATCACAATCTTGTTCAAAGCAACAAATTATTTTGTACATTGCAGCCTCTGGTAGGTACTAAGGTACTTACACAACAATAACTGAAGTCATAGAGATTCCTAAACACCCTAGTGGAATCATGA
This sequence comes from Acleris holmiana, assembly GCA_949316455.1. NCBI lineage: Eukaryota > Metazoa > Arthropoda > Insecta > Lepidoptera > Tortricidae > Acleris > Acleris holmiana. The sequence goes on along the minus strand of OX438763.1, from coordinate 7,335,631 downwards.
CATAAAACAATTGCTATGCAATGGGACAAGGTATTACCTGCCAGGGGACGGCGAGTCCCGTTATGGCAACTAACAATTCCAAGAAGGTCATGCGCACTAAACTCAGTTAAAAGTAAAAATTCCGTTCAATTTTTTTGTCGTCGTCACCGCGCAGTGCCTCGGACAGACCAAGGCTGCGTATTTATTATTTTCTAAGAAGGGAGACTGCACTAAAAAGTATGTAATTTGGCAATGATTTCTGAGAAAGAGGTATTAATTTAAAGTGGATAGGTACGCATCGAGTTTTATACTTAGTCCCTCAAATCCTAAAAAAATGTAATGTATGTCTAGTTAGTGGATGACTCTAATCCAGAAAAACAAATAATAATTAAAAACCACCTAGGTACCTACATGTCTTTTGCGACATTCTAAAGTAATCACGCCTACCTCATCTAACATAAAAAAATCGAAGTTCAGAGTCGGTAAGATAATCACGTCGCGTCATGACTTTTCAATACAAATATATCGTCTCAATCTAAAATCTGTCTTGAACTTACTAAATATATTATTCAAATTCATACGACATTTCATGTCACGGAATATAACCAAAGACTTATGCTTCGTATCTATTCATAAATCAGAGGACGAATGTGTCAAACGTTGCTATACTCACGCTCATAAATAATGCTCCTTTATTCCAAAAAGTAGTAAGTTCCTTACCTTTTTTGTTGCACTACGTCCTTTTGGGTTAACGTGGTGTTAAACACGTAAGGACAGTGCCACCCACTTTCCGCCGAGCGTATCGCCGACGAATCGGCATTTAAAACAGACTTATTGACAAATGAGACTAAATATTGACAGTGGGATAAAAACAAAGGGACGGGCCGGGCGGGCGGTGTCAATCTCGAGAACAAACACGGCTGTTTGTCGGACGAATTACGCGACAACTTGGGTGTTTGTGCGTGCCGCTGTTTGCTGTCGCGGCTTGGGTTGGAAGGGAACTACGAGTAGTTGTGTCTTCCTGAGAATATTTAAATGTGTCGGATGTTGCGCCGTGAGAGCAGATAAGCAATTGCGACTTGTGACAAAACCTCTCGTGAGGCCCACCATACTCGAACTACAAACAGGGAGATTTTTTGTGAGTGGGAATTTTAACCCTTAAATTGGCAAAAATTAAAAACGTCGTGAATTTGATTTTGAACCTATATAAAAAATTATCATTTAAAAAATACGAAATATTATGGTATGTCAAGTGTCAAGTACATTGCACACTATCAAATTAAGGGTAATCTAGCAACAAAGAGATGAAGTTTAGTGGTGGTCGGCCCTGTGCAGGGTGCCACCAACTTATCCATTAACCACCCGCTAAGCAACAGTGTTCGCATTGTTGTATTCCAGTGTGGGGATAAGACAACCGGTGAAATAAATAGCATACAGGCATTGCATCTTAGTCCTCAGGAATGGCAACGCATTAGAGGTTATAGGATTATAGTCTTGAGAATTCAAATGTCTATGGGTCTCAGATTCCACTTACCATCAGGTGGCCTAAGTGCTCATGTGCCTTGTCATTAACATAAAGAAAAAAGTTTTGAATCAAAATAAAATGAACTTTAGAGTCGATAAAACAAAGTAAATTGCCTTAATTATGTCGGTACCTCTTATGGAACACCGGGTCTTACGAGGCGAGGACATAATGCAGAAGTTTTAGATATAAGGGGCCATTTTATTTTATTTTTAACTTCATGTTGGTAATGGGGATATCCCAAGAAATAATACCGGAACTAATTGAAAAATATTCAAATAAAGTAATGTTTTTTCTTTTTTGCAACAAATTGCAACGTCGTGCTCGTCGGTATTAAAACAAAATAAATGTTTAAAAAACTAAAAACGTCTTACAAAGCAAGAAATAACTTCTTTAAAAATGATAGGTTGGTAATCCTGAATTTGGCTTTTGGTTAAAAATACTGTGGGACGTCGACTTCGGTTAGACTAACATATTTACCTATCATTTTAAAAGAAGTTAGGTACTTCTTACTTTTTGAAGACGGTTTTTTGATTTTTATTACATTAATTTTGTTTCATACGTTTTAGTGATCATAATAATCTGTTATTACGGCCCACATCTCAACTAATAAGAAACAAGCAGCGCCACGGGAAAGTCATAGTCATATATTATGTTTAAACCATTTCAATGTGCTTCGTCATAGTCGCTCAACTGTCCTTATCGATATATCTTATCATCACCCTTGAAATAGGTACCGTTGAGGAGTTCCGGTGGCCATCAGTGGTCTTCATCGTCAGTTCTACTTCACCGAATGATACTTTTTCAATGCAAATGCTACACTTGTAACTGAAACTACTAAAAATCGCTATATTTATTGCTATAATATTTGAGGAGTTCCCTCGACTTCTCCAAGATACCATCATCAGATCTTGAAGTGCTGAAAATGGAACCAACTATAGAAAGTATAGGTACCCATTCAGAAAAAATAATTCAATTCGGTCCAGAGCGGTTTTTGAGTAATCGGAGACCATAGGTACACAAAAACCCGACAATTGAGAACCTCCTTATTTTTTTCAACTCGATTAGTAATAAAGTTCAATCCAATTAGAAATAATAGAAAATATTGATTTAAACATCGAGAGCAAATTGCAAAAAAAAATCGAATACATCACATTTTTAATACCTGTGTGATAATTTAATTAATGCAACGTCACAATAAGAATTTTCCTTTAAATGCTTTGAGGAATATTATGCATTAAAAATATCATCCCAATTAACCATATTTTTTTTTAGAGCGAAAAATTTGTTGTTAAGTAGGCATGGATTAGGTATAAAAAGTGAATATATTTTAATAAATTTGCATGTTATCATATATCACATGTCACGTCAACTGAAAGACCTGCATCCATGGATTTAACTCAAATTTGTATGTAAAAGTGTATTAATTCGGCAAATTTTAAGAGGATCTATTTTCAACTTAAGTAATTTGTATGAACTCTTAAACAATACTTTAACTAAAGATTATTTTTTACCACAGTTTTAATTTAATCACTCTAACTAAGAGGTTATATTTCCATCTCTGTTTAGCAAAATCTGATAAATAAATTATATCTCTATCTTCATCAATTTATTTCATACCAGAGAAAAAGGAAAATGATAACTTAAACGGACTGATATGTTTTCCTTGGGTTGGGAAAAGCCTGGAATAAATCTAAATTAAAATTTATTTATGCGTAGTCAGTTTATCTTATTGAAAACTTTTCTTTCCTTTTAAATCAGAATTCTACAATCTGCCTACCTAGGAGCATATTTCAACTTACAAAAACTCATTTTCATCTTCAACTGAAAGAAACAGATTTTAACGTTATTACACTTTACTCTCTGATGTTTATAAATCCAAATAGTTATAGTTGTAACACATCTGTCTTAATTATTTGAAGTTTGACGTAAGTTCCATATTTACTTTTGTACACGACTACAAAATCTACAACAGGGATGGGATTCCACACGGCAATAACGATATCGTCTTTGACGTGTTTCCGTATTGTCAACGTTTTGATAACTCTTGTCATTCACAATAATGGCGGCTGAGTCATAAACGATTCTAAAAAACGTCAATCGCGATATCGTTATCACGCAGTAGAATATACAAAAAAAACGAAACGAACGTATGAAAGAATATGCAATATACGAATTTGAATTTGAATTTGAATAGAGGCCCAGGTCCTTTACTTCAGTTTTTCACCTATATTCATATTTAAAAATTCCTCCACCTGTATCGGAACCGCAACGAAACCAAAACTCCAATTGTCGCACACGTATGATTAGAAAGTCGGCAATCATCGGAATGACATGTCGCGAACCGTGAGACAGAGTCGTGGGAAGCCGTGATTGCACCCCCGCGCCCCGGGTCGTGACCGGGGCATGCGGCGGAACGGTGGGGTGCTGCCGGACATAGACAATATTCATTTTGAATTTCGAATTATAACTGTTTTCTGTCGTGTCACCAGCCTGTGTTTAAACGTGTCGTCTAATTGAGAAAATACACATGTTTTTCTACTGCCAGCCAGTTGGCTCATCCTATAACCGATACTGTTCTGCATTTGTACGTTAGTATTTAAGTAGGTACTTACTATATAAATGTAGGGTAAAAACATACATAGTTTTTGTTGGAAAACTTCGTACGTATTAGTTGTTTTCTTAATTGAGAAAGCAATACAAATACGAGTTAATTCTACAAAATACCATGTCGTATGATTATCTATGCACATTTGTATAGGAAACGGTGTAGTGTCTATTGTGTAATATGTTAGTTTTTTTTATTGTTAATTATTGATCGATTCTGTATAAGGTTAAGTTACGTTTTTTTAATTCCATGTTGTGATCTTCTTTTTGTAGAAGATCAATTATTTCTAGTATTTATTTTAAACCTGTAACCTCTTAACTGTAAACATTAACCCTGTTAGTGATCCTTAAATAAATAAATAAACAAGTAACGCACTTTGTGTATAATGTGTACTTTACTTAAAAATAAACAGTTTTATTTTACACATATCATTGATATGCACATGTAACCACACATACCTATGCAGACGCGAATTTGAAATGAGTTACCATAAGAGCATCCTAATCATGAACAAGCTCATATATCTACTTACGATGTATGATACGTTTTTTTTAAGATGGCTTGATCTGCTGCTTTAGCCCATGAGCAGATTGGACCACCTCAATGAAATCTTGCTATAGGTACAGTCGCGGACTGTAATTGTAAATCTATCACCACACCTACCTACCTACCTATTGCCACATATTCCTAATTTCAATGATTTGATGTTATTCAAGAGTATTCCAGTGATTTGATTAGCATCGCGTAATCGCCACGATGAGGTGCTATGGGGGCTTAAAAATCAAAGTCTACTACCACATAAATACATTTTCGTGCAACAGCAGAGGAAGAAAACAGGAAATTTTATTTAAAAAGTAAAAATACCAATAAAGTTATAAACCGAATCTACAGGAGTATTAACTAATAATGATATTACATCATAATAACAAAGCACCAAAATCGGTTGGATGGAAATAGTCCATGTAATTAGGGAAAGAAAATTTCGTTGCTGTTTATTCATAAGCATTTCTAAAAAAGTTTTTAGGTACATTAATTAAGACGTTAGTTCATTTTCAAATGACGTTACCAAATTTTTCAGCTATTTTACATCTAAGTTACATCTTTTGGTAATTACAGGTTTTTACTAAAAAGTAACTTCACGATCATGCAAATCCTGCTATAGAAACTTTCAATTATTTTAAACTACTTATGTGAAAAAGTTGTTCAAAATACCCTAAAAAAGATGAAAAGATGTTGCCGGATAGACTGCCTTAGAGCAAGCTTTTTTTTCTTTAGGTGCCTAAAAAAATATGTGAAACACGAGTGTCTTGCCAACAAACTGGTCAGTTAGGCGAGGGACTTATTCGTAGTTGTTTAATAAAAAAGTACTGTACATTAAGAAGAATAAATTAAATAATTAAAATAAAAGAATTACTGTTATTCTGATACTTATTAATAATATAATTAAAGGTATTTGAAAAACAGGTTTTGAAAAGCAACTCCTAGTGAATTTAGGAACCTATTGGACACCTTTTGCCATTTTATAATATAATAAGCTTTCTGGGTTAAGTATTAGATAGGTATCTACTAGGTTACGACGTTTCACAATAAAACATAATCCTTTTACGTTTATCGTGATTGTGACCGTTAAAATAATTATTGGCATTATTATTTTGTATGTATGTATTTATAACATACAATGTACAAACACACACACCTCAGTCCCATGCTTACGACATTTTATTGACACTTGAACTGTCAAATTAAAATAAAATTCGCTTGACAAAATTAGGTACCTAGTTATTTATTTCCGGATGATCCTAAATCAAAAGCCTCATTTAATTATAATAAAAGCTATGCACACAAACTTCAAACTCTTTAAATGCAAAAAGAGTACCTAATTAATACCCACGGGCTAAATTAGGTACCCAGCTCGATTATCGCAAAGTACGAAAGAACACACATCATCCCTAAATCATTCCACTACAACGCGCGATAAGTGAAATAGTGTTTAAATAAGTAGCTTAAACACTGGGGCGTTTTTTGGGATTAAGCTGAGGGAAAATCCCCGGGGAACTCTATCAGCGCCGGGATTTGATTAAAATTCCACCCCCGTGTTGACTGTAATTGATTGACATGTAAGTTTCTTTGGATGGTGTTATGTGGGTACGAGTTTAACCGTTGAAAGGTACCTAGGTACTAGTGTTTTGTCGGTACTTACTTATGGATATACAGCATCAGGTGAAGCTGCATCGGGATAGATGTTACCTACCCACTTTTTCAAGAAAAGGTTTTAGTAAAATACTAAAAAGATATATTTATTTAAACGTAGATAGAAAATAGACATTTCAAATATATTTAGTCCAATATCTATTTACCTACGTACCTACCTATAAACAAGAATATCTTTCAGTATTTTACTCAATTTTAAATGATTACACCTAATCTTTGTGAGGTGCAAAAAAAAGAACATGTCCAGCAACGTCTTTCAACATGTTTAAATATAATGCGGCGGATAGGATTTGTCTGTATGCGTTCTCGAAGTTGTAATATATATCGCTTTTGTAAGGGATTCTGTTTAACTTGTCACTTTGTAGGGGAGCGGTTTTCATAAAATGTGTACATCGTTAAGGACAAAAATTACGAAACTAACTTTTCCATTTCGTCACGAAAATTGGTCGTACATTTAGATACGTTAATTTTAATGACAAAATGGAAAAGTAAGTTTCTTAATTTTTGTCCTTAACGATGTAGGTACACTTCTTTTAAATAACCACCTAGGTAGGTACCTAATTTGATGACAATTTGGAATTTAATATTTGCGATCATGTTACAAATTCAGATCAAATAAGCTTGATTTAATTGTAGCACCCGTTGAACTCTCTTCTACGCCTTTTTAGAGGATGGGTATTTATTTTAACACTATTTTGTAGTCTTGGAAAGATCTAAACTCATTTTTATAGGTAGGTATATGTTTTTAATGAAGACTGGTTTTAATACATATTTATCACTCAATTGTTTAACCACAGGTTGTGTTCAAATCAACATCAAAGATACTGTTTAAATATTTGAACGATAACAAAGTTTTTGGGTGGATGTTACCACAACACATTGACTTGAACCGTTTCGGCTGGGAGCACTGGGGATCAACAAAACACCATGTCATTTTAACGCGATGTTTATTGATAACTGGATCTTTTCTTCATATAATTTTGTGTCCACTGACTATATAACACTCACTGTACATTTTTGTATTACAATATTTAAGTCTTTTCAGGCTTCATAACGTTCGTTTTCATATAACAAATATTTTGTAGGTACTTACAAAGCACGACGTTGGTACACGAGTGCCGTTAGTGGCACGGCTTACGCTATCTACCTACGCTTTACCGACTAACTCCAACGTCAACTTCTAGCCTTTAACACTATATTTACAAATTGTTCAATTTTTTTGGTATTTAATTTACCACAAACACTACTTCGTCTCTCGCAAGACTCACTCGTCCATTCATCCATCCGCACGATACATCTTAAAATATTAAACTTAAAACCATAAAAAAATACAATAATTGTAATATAATACAGGTATCGTCAACAACATTTAATTGAACCGTCGGCCGCGGCCGACATTCGCAACACTAACAGCGTCCAGAAACAAAGAGCGGACCTACCGGGAGCGCCCGGCGGCGGCCCGGCGCGCGTGCGGGCCGCTCAGAGCGGCGGGATGTCGATCTCGCACGCGAACGGCGACTCTCAGATGAGCGGCATGGCGCGCTCGTTGGCGTACCGCTGCTCGTCGGGCACGTGGTACATGTTGATAATGTGGCTCAGGTCCTGCTGCCCGTACTCGCGCTTCATGTGCTCGTGCCCGTGCACGAACTCGCGCTTCAGCACCGGCTCGTGGCCGAACTCGCGCTTCATGCCGGGCGGGCCGGTCATGCCGGGCGGGCCGGGGGACACCGGCTCCGACTTCGCCGAGGAGCCGCTGGGAGAGTGCGACGCGCACGAGGCCGGGAGCGCGTAGCCGCCCGGGGAGCCCGGCCCGAGCGCGTAGCCCTGCGGCGACGGCGGCTGCGGCAGGTACGGCGAGCCCTGCCCGCCGTAGTACCCACCGCCGTAGCTCTGCTGCATCTGCGTGACATCATAGCGAGGGTAGGAGTACGCCTGCTGCTGGTAGGCGCCCGGGTCGTGCATCATGTATCCGTTAGGCATGTACCCGTTGGGTGCGACCTGGTACATGTCCCGCGGCTGCTGCGCCGGCTGCGCCCGCGGCGCCTCCCCGGCGAGCAGGCCGCCGCCACCCAGAGGGTATTTGTCTTGTTTCTTCGCTAGTGTCTTCGTCTTACGCCTCGGCCGGTACTTGTAATCCGGGTGCTCCTTCATGTGCACAGCGCGCAGCCGCTTGGCTTCATCAATGAAGGGCCGCTTCTCAGTCTCCGATAGGTCCTTCCACTGCGCGCCAAGCCTCTTCGAGATCTCAGAGTTGTGCATCTTGGGGTTGTCAGATGCCATCTTGCGGCGCTGGCCGCGCGACCACACCATGAATGCGTTCATGGGGCGCTTAACGCGGTCGGAGTTGGAGTTTTTGGTGTTATTGTTATTATTGTTCGGGGCGGTGTGATGCTGCGGAGCGTGCGCCGCGTGCGGCGTGTGTGAGCCGTGGTGCGGCAGCGCCTGGTGGTGCGAGTGCTGCAGCTGATGGTGCGGCGGCTGCTGCGGCAGCATCATACCGCCCAGCGCCCCGAGGGAACCGTATCCGTGTTGGAGCGCGTGGTGCGGGGGCGCGGAGCCGTGTAGGCTACCGCCCTTCAGGTCCGTCTCCATCGTCAGCATGTCGTCTTCCTGAGGCGCGTACAGCTTGTCGATCCTTGGTTCACTTGCACAACGAAACTGTCGGGCGCTCACATGGGCTCGCGGCGCGACACTGACCGTACAGCGCGGAGGCTACGTGCGTTGTGAGGCGCTCCGCTCCGGGCGGCCGCGGCTGTCCGCGGCCCCGGCCCGCGCGCCCCGGCCCCGCCCGCCCGGCGCTCCGCCAATGACGTGCCGCAGCCCGGCCCCGCCCCGCCCGCACCCTCCCGCCCGCGCGGCCTGCATTTTTAATCGCCCGGCGAGCGAGGCGAGCGTGCCAGCCGCCGCATGCAAATCTCAATTTTGTTTGCCGACGGTGCGCACTCACTTGCCATCCGCTTATGTTGTAAACAAAACGTTATTCTTCACTACCTTTCACTCAGTACAAAGTTAGGATTTATTCATAACATGCCATTTGCCTAGGTAGGTAGGGATATTACTTTGTACAGGCACCTATCCGAGCTCCTAAGATACGTAATTCTTTCCTTGCCTCCAAACACCCATATGAGCAGCACTGGTGTCCGCTCGTTTGCTCAGCTGCGCGTATTTGCGAGTTCAAGGCCCGCGACAATGCGGCGGCGACAATACTTGTCGCAGACAATGATTCCCGCCGTTCTTTGTTGCGAGCCTACCGCAATGAGGGCTAACACTCAGTTAGTCTTCAGCGCGCACTGGTGACGTTTGCACCAGACTAGGGACATCTAGTCGTCAGACGTTGAACTTACTTTGAAACTAATTTTGACTTTGGCAGTTCGTGCGGTTCCCTCAACATTATCGGTCTTAATAGATGGGTAAATTAATTAAAACAATCATTCAGTTTATCGCTGACACTGTGGAAGCAGTTTTGTCATAGGTACATAGTACCAGCATCACATTCGCATTGGCACCTAACTATGTAGGTATCTCACGCCTCTAAACGGTGATATCTATACTAATAATACATATTTCTTACAATTAGGCAACGCTTTGCTCATACAGTTAGACGGACTGATTACCTAAATTACAAGTCTTTTTGTTTAAGACAATTAATTTTCTGTATCTGGTACCCATATTTGATATAGTTATCTACTTATCTAGGCACATAAGACACGGGTCGGTGGCCACACTGCCTAATCACAAGTAACCTAAGTACCAAAGTGACAATAGGTACCTACCTATTAGGTTTGTAACATTTTTTAATAGGTAAAAGGTACTCTCGCCTAGGTACCTGTATTTTAATTCCTATCTTATAGGTACACAGAAGACTAATAAATGAAAAAAGTAATTTCAAGATAAGGTAAAGCTTTTTTTTCTATGGAGGTTTGTGTATCCGGTTGCAAAAGACCTTTTAGGCCGATTAAAATAAATGTACCTATATACATACCTTATTAATTAATAATTTAAGATAAGAAAAATGTTAACCCATTTGTATAGCCTAGTGGTACAGATTAAATAGAGTTACTCTAGTGGTGCCATTTCGCATGCACCCTGTCTTGATCAGAATTGTGCTTTATTGTTCTGTACATAAGTCAAAATTAATTTTAATAATCAAACAATTCCGGCTATAAGTAATTTGTTAATTAGGATCAGTAGGAAAAACTTTACTGTATTAATGTTAGTGGGCAGATACCTACTTTGTTATGAAACCAAAAGAAAGATTGTCAAAGAAAAAGCCAAAATTAAGTAGCCTAACTACCTAGTTAGAGATATAGTAAAAAAAAACACGTATTAAAACTCGTTGGATTCTCAAATATTGTTAAATAAGTGTCACATGTCGGTTCATGAACGTTAGGTTTAAGACAAACCCAAGAAAAACAGCGATAAAAAATCCGAATGAACTACTGATACTTATATTATATCTATGTAGGCATCTACAGGTATCTTGTATCTTGAAACCAACTGTTCAAAGTAAGTACGTACCTAGGTACCTGTTATCTCTCTTATTTTATATTCCAACGAGGCGTGACGGAACAGTGCAAACAACAACACCTTGTTGATATGAAAATTCAATAGAATCGCAATTAAATAACAAACGTTTTGATTCAAAACAGCTATTAGTTATTCAGTGCAGAATTATAATAACAAAAATACAAACCTGTGGTAGGTACCTACCAATCTTTTGTATGGAAAACACGTGCACAAGAGAGGGACGGATGGAGTTTTGTAGATGCGTCTCATTAGCCTAACAACAGCGTTAGCCTGCCAGTCTAAATAAATGCTTAATGTTTATTTTTATAATATTAATAGTCGCCATCAAATAATGTAAGTAAATAAATAGGTATGCTCCGACATATTTCATGCCTACAGTACCTACCTACCTATCTCTATTAAGATTTTAGAGCATTTCAAACGTAGTACCTTCTAGTACCACTATGTCTCTTTTGATTGAAATCATCTATACATTTAGAAACGGTTTATGACAGACTAATAACTATCTACAGTGCATTAGCTATTAAAAAACCTTCGGGATAGTACATAACTCTTATTAACTCTGTGCTTCAGATTTGTAGGTAGGTAGGTACTTCTCTTTCACTCGCTCCCGTACACGCTCATGTCGGATTCCGCTCTTTCCTTTATGTTATCTTTTCAACTTTGCACATTATGTAAATTTACGGGTAAGAAGGTATTTTCTTCTAAATTGGGCATTAGCTTATACACATTAAAATATATTCTAAAAAAAAAACACTACGAAGTAAAAATTATTAGTGAAGGTACCAAATGTATGTATAACTAAGAAGGACAATTTTCGTCATTAGTTGAATTAAAACTGGGCACTTGCAGCAGCATGACCTACCATGCTCAGTGCAGGGACATACAGACAGACGGACAGACAGAGGGACATGAGGAAACGAAAAGGGGTCCTAGTTTGAAATACCCAGTAGGAACCTCACCTTTAAGAATATGATCAGGTTTTACCTATTTGGTACCACCAAAAATGTAATTATCCAATGTCCTTTTCAATATTTCACAAAGGTTTTATTGTAAAATAACGTGTGAGTAGGTAGTTTTTTTAATAAAACAACAGTTTCTCATTTAAGTTTTGAAAGTATTTTATTCATTTAATATGTTTTATTAAGTATACACACATGTGCACATCAGTATACAACATTACAGAAAAAATAGGTAGGTTAAAATAGGGACATTTGTTTTGCAAGCAATCGCTCGATAAACTAAGGACTAGAATTACTTATTACAAAGAAGAAATTCGTATTTACTCTCATTGTTTACCTAAAACATAAGTATTATTATACTGTATTAACGATTTAAAAAACAAACACAATACATGGACTAAGTAGGCACAGGATCTATCAATTATTTTCTTCAGTACGACTGTATTGTTATTATAAGTAGGTAGGTACTATCACATAAAGTTACCTTCTCGAACCATTTATATAGTAGAAATTAAATCAAATAAATAAAACCTAGTACCTAAAGTTAGGTACAACAACAAATACAAATAGGTTAATTGAACAACACATACCTACAATACGGAAAGTTTTTTTTTTTCATACATTTCCTCATTAAAGTACACTTTTTTTACAAAACACTTCGCCAAACTGCTGTAACAGTTTGTTGGCGAATTTTAAAATCACTAAATTTCTACTGTACGTACCTACTAAAATAAATTTAAAAATAAATATTTATCCAAAGTCTATGCTATAGGTGTCCTTCTCAGATTAGGCACACGAATGCAAGTCATTAATTTCAGGCCTACGCGTTCGCCAACCTCCTCCGAGGAAGGCACCTATTAAACACATTTTAACCTTATTATTTAAACATGTTCTTGCTCGTGCAATCACTTTTAAGGAGAAATTGGTTGTAGATGCGTAGTCTAAGGAACTTCCTAGTTCTCTGTCCGTAGTAATAATCTAGATATAAAAGAAATGTATTAATATTATCCAAGTGACACGAGCTAGCGATATCTACAGGTTAAAAAAAAACTGCCAAAAATCATTTTTGGGACAAGATTATGTTGCCGACTGTACTTTTTTGCAAAACCATTTTGCTGCTTTAATACAAAACCGCCACAAATCAAAAACAAATACAACTGAATTTAAAACTTTAAGTAAGTAAATAGCGTTCTGAATTTTAATGCAACATAAAATATTTTTCATTTGTGGCGCTTTTGTATTATAAAGCACTACTTATCTAGACCAACCTAATGAGTCCAAACACGGTCTACATTAAGTATAACGGAGATCCCGTCACCACCTTCCAATTCGATCATCAGTCCAGCTTGAATATGCTATATTTTTGTATTGTCCAGTTACGTAGGTGTGCCAAATTTCAGCACAATCGGTCTCCGGGACGTGGTTTAAATCTTCGTTGCAAGATTTGACCGGAACATACATATACTCCATAAGTACCATCTGACTTTGTCTTATTTAGTAAACACTTTATACAAAATGCTCCCATTTCCTAAAATTACAATTTTGTCATGAAGAAAATCATCCATGACGTATAATCAGGAAAATAGTGTGCAAAAATTGGTCTCTAGTTGCCTCATTTATTCACCAGAAAAAAGCCGTTTAAGCCAAAAACGATGCATTTTTGGATATAAAACTATATACTAAATAAGACGAGTCAGTAGGTATACCAGAAGAAAGAGGTAAGAGTACCATTTTTGTATAACATACATACAAAAATTGCAAGTTAATGTAAAGCTTGTAAAAAAACTCCGTTAGTATCTAACTGTTAAATGTAAATAAGGAGCACATGTTATTTACTATGAAATTATTTTAAAACATGGTTTTAATTAAATTATAACAAAAACCCGACAGCAGAACGCTAGATCACAGATAGGTTAGGTCTATTCCGCTTTCAGACTGGAAAACTGTCAGAGCGTGAAACGGTTTCGCGCCGGCGCGGCGCCGGCCGCTCCAGTTCCAATTTAATGAATACGAGTTTAGACTCGCTGCCGATAAATGTGGGATTCCCTTGATGCCAGGCATAATCTTTGCTGAGGTTAACCGGAGTGAACCTAACGGGTAATACACAGCTTATGTGTTGGTGATTAGCATTTAATGTTAGTCTGGCAAATTAAAGATGAGAGTGAAAAATTCACCTACGCGGCAACACTATATGTCATTATCATAGGTTTTGACAATCAGTGTTGCCGCTTAAGTGAAGTTTTCATTCTCATCTTTCATTTGCCAGACTATAAGTAAGTACTTGGATTGCTGCTCGCCGTGTCCGGTCGACGAAAGCTCAAATAGGTAGTGGGAGATGGTAGATAATGCATTTAAGCATTATGTTCACAGTGTGTTGTGAATTTCAGGTCTCAGAGCATTTTTTTTAAATAAAACAAAAATACGATATTAAAAATTCAAGTAGCATTATGAATCCTTTAAAAGTACTTTTCTAGCTAATTAAACACATGTGTGCTTTCTTGTAACTGATTGTGTTTATTAAATAATTATTGAATTACTTATCTACTCGAAACTCTAATAAACAACATACAACGGAAACTTACTTGGATACTTAAGATAGAGGTCTTACTTTAAATTACATTTTAGCACTAGTACATATAACATTTCAACTCCTGGTTAACCAACTTCGAGCAAACCCTAGGTATCTAGGTATATGCCCGTACAAAACCAGCTCCAACCGCGGAACTTTTCCCATCGTGAAACCACAAAGCGAAAACCACTTACTTACGTATCACAATTTGTGACACTTCCATACAGCCGAACCACTAGAGGAATAACGCGGGCCATTCAATAATTGCCGGAGTAATGCTTGCGTTAAATAAAAAGCGCGCATCAAACACTCTGAGGCTCTAATTGGCGCGAGGTGTCGCTAATGACACCCGCGAGTGGCAAGCCTTGGCGCTGCAAATTATTAATTATCGCGCCTGGCAACACTGAGGTGACGCGACGCCGCAATATGGCCGCCGTGCATTGTTGGTTATGGTTACAAATCTTGAACGTTAGTTTGTTTGGCGCATCGTTAGACTAGCTTATGTTTGCCGTATCCAACCAACTATCCCATTATAGGTTATATAAATGACTCCTCTCATGAAAAGTGGTAGGATTGTAATCCAAGCGCTAGCACAGAGTGATTTGGGGTCTTCATGTATGTCGTTAAATTTGAATTAATTTTTAAACACGCTCACAGTTTCAAACTAAAGTAGACATTTCAGAATACCTATTAATAGAATAACCTTGCAAATAAACTCTTCAATTCAGGTCTCCATGGGGATTTTTTTATTATGCAAACTTGCATAAAATGCAAGTAACTAAAGTAAATACATAAATACCATACCTAATCTGAGTGGACGTGACTACAGTTAATAGGTATACAAGCTTATTAGTACGTCACACATACAAACTACATAACTACAGGCAAACAATACACGATCGTCTTGGTACTAATTTGATGCAGGCCTAGCACAGTAGATATATCACTGGTCGGAAATCACAGGGACAGTGCATCATAATGAAAGCCCAATATTAGGTGGGACACGACTCGAGCGGTCACAAACAAGACCGCACACGTAAGAGCAAGCTATCATCATCTCTCCTTACAAGGGGGAAACCCCCCCTTTGTGCGTCTCTGGGACGACATGGGAAGCGATGGAATCGTGCTTGGCCGTAATTTTAGAGTAATCGTTACGTTAAAACCTTCTATAAATATATTAATACTAATAATGGTTTGTTACATATTTGATATTCGAATCACAAAGTGTTGTGTCCTGTATTAAGCGGCTTTATACAATAGTAACAGACTCGTCATACGCACAAACTTGTACACAGGCGTCCATTTTATTATAATTATTCTCGTTTTGGTTTCTAAGCTCTTACGAAAACACATCATAATACTTAGTAAAATAACGTAGGTTTGACAAATACATGTAAATTGTCGTTTATGTTATACAATTAACTTTAAAGATTATACTGATTAGTAAAAGACTTATTGCAACACTAAAATATATTAATACGTATACGTATGTAAATATTTACACTTATTGCAATACACCTTAATCAACAAATAACCAACTAACAATTAAAATATTTGTTCCAAGAGAAACAAAACAAAATGATCTGTAGGCGCCTAATTCCCGTTTCTAATTTAAATACTTATAAAAAAAACAACGGTAACATTTCAGTTTAATACCAACAAGTCACAGTCGGATAGGCCTAGTGCCTGTGGGAGGGGGCGACCTAGGGAGCCTCTTCCGGCCGCTGTCTCCGACTCATCAGGCCTATCTTGGAGGCCGCAAATTAAATAACATGCGACCGACCGTGTGCCGCATAGCTACATGAGTATAACATACCCGTTCGTACATAGGTAATGTGACGTTATATGAGAATATTATTGCATTTCAGTTAAAATTTGGTGTTCAGTATTTTATGCCGGCTTTATGTAGATAGTTAGGTACTTGTGAGATTTCACTATCCCTCTTACCTATCTACGTTATTAGTACATTAAAATTAATTAATATTTCTGTATAATTGAATATTAAATGTATTTATTTAAACAGTGACTTATGTATTAAGACAGTCTGCGAGACAGGCTTAGCTGCCTAGGCAAATCAAATGTAGATCAAAAATAACCGCAGTGGACTTCAAAAATATGTAGGTATAAAGTAGACTGTCGCAATACATAAGTCACTGTTTAAATAAATATATTTTATACTTAATTGTAAACTTAAACTATATGTAGGCTTAGTGTGAGAGTTATAGTTAAAGAAATTTAAAGATTTGAGAAAGTGTACCCTACCCGCATTTACACACTTATATTAAAAACTTTCCACTCTATATTAGTCTAAGTCGCTGCGTTTTGACAACTGTTTAACCATTTAATTTGTTAGCTTTATGGTAAAACTTAAAGATTACTAAGATGTCGATACCATAATTTGTAACTTAGTTGGTAAAGCGGCTGTTTGAAGTGTTCGATATTTATTGAGAGCTATCTGGGCGCCCGTTGTTTCCCATATTTTTTTGGTCATAATGTCATTGTTTACAGAATTATTGATATGCATATTTTTTTATATCGCTGAAACCGTAAAATATTAGGTTAGGTTCGATTAGGTTTGATTTATAAAAATTCTGAATAAGTTACGCCTTCTGAAAATAGACGCTGTAACTTGCGATAATTACTAATTAACATTATGACTAAAAATAGTTAGGTCAGACAAGTAAAGTATTATCATATTTTTCCAAATTGGTCCTGTATTAGGATCAAAAATTATGCCAAAAACATTAATTAGTAACTAATTATTAGTAATTACAAAATGCTTGACGAATGTCCAAATATCAACTCTGTTCAAACTGTTTCCACATTCATTTCAAACACATGCATATCATCATTGCCTACAAAAGTGAAAACGTATGTTTACCAACTCTTCCTAAACGCTTCTTAAGATTTCAAAACATTTACACAACTAATATTAATGTTGATATCTTACTTTAATAAAAAAGTAATTTAGCGTTTGTAAAGAAAAGAAAGCTTCGTAGAACGAACGGAGGACCTCTGACACTAGCCAATTACAATCATTGTCCAAGCTTATTGGATTCCAGAAGTGGGTTGCGTCAACTGTATTTTTTGACTAGTAAATATTGGAATACTTTGAAAATGCACTTAGTTCTTATAGTTAAAACTAGGACTCTATTCCACACTAAGCGATGCAAAACAAGACGTCTCGTTAAAGAGGTATTCGAAGCTATTAATCATTTCGGATAATAATAGCGATTTCGAATAGAAACCAAAATTACGCATGTACGTGTCAGAGTTTTCATTACAAGTAGCTATCTATAATTATCAACATAATGCACCTATTAGAAGTGATTAAGCATATTTATAAGTAAAAATCGTTTAACGCAATAAATAATATACCTACATAATATGTTCGCTTTAATATCAATTCACGCCTATTAAGTCACAGAAGGTATTTTTCTTCTACAGTTTTGTCCGTCGGTCGATAGGACAAGTAAGAAAAAATGGTTCTGTTAAGTTGTGTTGCTACTATACGAATAAAATGCGTCATTTTCATTACTAATTTTAATAGTATTTGCATCAGGGAAAATAGGTAACTACTTGAGTAAAGATAGCATTTTTTTCTATTTCTGTCTGTAACACCCACATTTTATTAGTCGTTCACTTCACTAGGTATATTTTCTTATTAGAATCTACAATTAATCTTATATGTAGTAAAACAAAAAATCGGTTACGATTGCAACATAAAATCACTGTCAACCTACCGTAAGGACACATAAGTAAACGAAGTCTAAACACTATTCAAACAATCAAATTGCTATTAAATGAACTTTTACATCTACATCTGTAGGTACAATGATGAAAATAATGTATTCCTTGCACATAGCGTCACTAAGCCGTGTCCGATACACTTGGAGGCGTACACTTATGTGTGGTAGGCAGGTATGTATATGCACAGCACGGAGCCCGCATCGACCTCGGCCGAGGATCGCTGCGCGCGCACTCGCCACACGCGAATCACGCGGTCAAACACAAAACTGTCAAAATGTCCGCGAGGAAAACACTCATTTTCCGCGAGTGAACGTGCGAGCGTCGCGCTCCCGATGCCCAGACTAAACGCGGGCCGTGAAAAAGCACCGCCACAACGCCGACCGACAATGGAAAGCGGTAAAGAATCATAATAATAACAATGACAACAATGTGAGATGCTATAATAAAGAGCCGCGGCATTGTGCTAGGCTCGGCGTTCGTTCGAAGGGTCGCGGGAGATCGATACTCGGCGGATTGTCTGCGGATGGCGTACGTGGGCCTTTGAGGCCGCGAGCCCTCCGCGCGAGGCCCATTCACTCCGCGTCTCGAGCGCTAATCAACTCGATACAACTAACAACTCGGGCGGCCTCACTCTCGCAGCATCGATAAACGCGAAAACTGTGTCGGGTATCAGCTGGCTATTATGAATTTGACTGGCTCAACGGTTTCGAACCCTGTCTATTCTGTTGATTTGAGATTTGCATCTTTATGTGGCCAGACTTTGTGCAATGATCGCGAATTTATAATTGTTCCTGAGTTTCAGACGTGTCATATTTATTAGTACAAAATTGAGTTTAGTAATTCTTATCCTCACATATACGAAAGCGTGTTTGTTTTCTCTTTACTACGCTTCAAATCAATCAATGTGAAATTTGGTACAGAAATAGTTTGGGCAAAGGGTACTTTTATCTCTGAGAATGAAACAGTTTCTGGGAGAATAGCGATAAGCAGCTACGCGGGCGTACGAGGGCTTCTTTACTAAAAAAAATAGTAAATAAAACTATTTATTAAAAGTAAAGTAATTGGACGTATCTGTAAGGAACGGTACAGTTTTGGCGGAGGTGTGGAGTGGCGGCGCGCTTTGACGATAAAACATCTGAGTTAATGTAATAATCTGCCGATCGGCGTTATCATTAGTTCGATCGCGCCTCCCGCCGACCCGGAGATTGCCTGCGCGCACACTCTTACTGTGGACATTACCCTATTCTCTTATAGAGAATCTATACAGTAATAAAATTATTTTTTAATGATACGTTGTTGCTCTAAAAATATTTTCAGTAGGAACACCATTCAATAAGTAGGTACTATAATTAAAAAAATATAAACAAGCAAACATGCGACGTTCCAATAAAGACCAAATGTTTAACCACTTAGTACAATATAACGCAAAAATACTACTTTTCAGATCTCCTTCTATCTTTTGTTTGTTGTCACGACTATGCTGGGGCTCTATTTTCTAGTATTTTTTTATTCTTGATAACTGCAATTCAATCTGCCAGTTCTAGTTCCAGTCTAGATCGCTTACGTTCTTTATTTTGCAAGATTCCTTGTTACATTCATATTTTATAAAATGCCAACTATTTTTTTTTTACTTTTTGCTTGTACACTTATGGCCGTATTAATAAACTGATCCTATCTAAAATGCACGTTGCAAGATACGTCAAAGTAAACGTCGAGTCATAGAACACCGTCATTTTTGATGCACCTTGAGACCGGCATCTCAGCAAAAATCAGTTTATGGACGGCTCTTAGTTCCGTGCCAGTTAGGTCCCGTAATATTAATGATATTCCTATGTGTATTAATGTGTATTGTTACATTTTTTAATATAAATAAAGCCTAGCTTATTTAAGTCTTACCCACATAGCTAACTTCTGCGCCGGCGCACCCCGCGGCGCGCGTCCATCAATCGATGCTCACGCGCGATTCTCGCCGCCGCCGACTAATCTAATTACGTAACACATTTGTCTTTGGCTGTAATTGAGGAATTAATAACGTGTCAAGGACGCTGTTTTATAACAGACAGCGTTACAGCTGTCATAAGAGCAATATTTAGAAATAGAATATATAAATAATTTTATCGACAAAATTTGACACATGACACAAAAAATAAAATAAAATAAAGAGTATGACGAAATATATCACTAAATCACTTAAAATGGAACGCTTGGATTATGAAGACTACCTACAAACTTCATTTACATGATAGGTTCCCCTTAGGTTAGGTTGTATATCTCCGGAAAATCCCGCACGCTTCACGCATTTGACTCAAGATCAGATAAAATTATTCTTGTTAAACACAGGGAAAAATCCTGACTTGTTATAAATATCCTGACGTGTTATAAGTATGACTGAGTCCGGGTTCAACTGGGGAATATATTGTTTGACATAATAATTTTTACTCATAATGTATTTTAAGTCATAATTATCGCAATGAATAATAATAAAAAAAAGCTGGTATTATTTATTCAGGATTTTTATAAATCAACCATAACCTACCCAACCTTGTCTACACTTTAGATGTTTAAGAAATTTAGAAAAAATAACAGTTCAGCGGTTTAAAAAATATGACTTCCAATAATTATGTCAACAATGACATTATGACCAAAAAAAATATGGGAAATAACGGGCTCTCGTTCAACTGATACCAGCCCTATTTCCGCTATTATTATTTTTAATTAAGTCGTCAATGTAGGATTGAAGTAGAAGTTAGAAGTTTGGATGATAACGTGTAACTGTGGCGGAGATAGCTAACACATTATTAAGATTTACTATGCTTTACTGATGTTACAATCCTACCCACTATAACCTTAAAATATTTTGGATATTGTGTTGTTTAGTGTAAGTCCGTAACTTAATAATATTTGATGTTACGATTAAAAGAATATGAGTGACAGCGGCAATTTTAATCATTTTAAAATCAATAATTCCTAGGTTGTCAATTTAAGAAAAGAATAAATAAACTATACTTATACGTATTATGATGCGACTCTACGAGAGTTCCTTATTTATTTGTAAATAAAGACAGAGGTAGACATACTACAATATTAACCAGTCGCAATTGCAAAAAAAAATCGACCGCATACCTACCATATTTTTTTTATATTACGGAAATATAGATGTTCTACTACAAAATAAAAATAAACATTGAAATTTATCTTCGTAAACGATACTTAGTTCATTTTGTAGCAACAATCTCATCATAAACTATATTTAAACTACTATATAAAAAATCTAAAGAGCCCGTTTTGTTTGCCAAAGGGTATTTACTAGCTAGGCAATAAAAAATGTTGTAACTGCTAACCTTGTGGAATTAACCATTAACTTATCTTGGTAACTTATAACATTACTATCTTAATCTGTAATAATTACGTTATAAAAAATGTTCAAGTTTTAATCTTAACCCATTAAATAAAACGCCAAGTAAAAACAGTATGCGCGTTGCTTTTAAATGTTTCTCACATTCGTCAAAGTTTTGGTAGTTAAATGTAGAAAATTTACACTTAGTAGAGAACTTGGTCTTAGTTAATATAATACCTGACGCATAGTTAAACCCTCTGGGCAAGCTTCCCAGCCGTCGCCAGACGTCTAGACTTTTATTAATTAAGAAAACAATCGATCCTTCATCACACTTAAGATGAATTAATTGTGGTTTTCCATACTAGCACAACGGTGCTGCTGGGTTTAGAAACATTATATTAACTGAGTTTATACCTGCATAAGACTAAAATTAAAATATAATATAAATAGAAGTCGCATACTATCAACGTTGTTAAATTGACTACTAACATAATTAATAGCTTTGCATTGACATTCACTATTATGTTAATCTTTGTGGTTTGCGTAAAATATACAAAACCAACGGACTGCCTGACTAGGAACAAAAATAAAATTAATATGTAATTTTCAGATACTTTTTGCTTTGATCGAGAGTCACGGTGATCGAGGTGACTGACTTGCTAATGCACCGCGTCAGCGTGACGACATATTCCAGTAACTCACGTCAAGATAGACTTTTACTCAATAGTCGAACATAAAGGAAATTATGTTATAAAGAAAGGACCATTATTTAAACGGCCATGATGGAACCCAACGCGTCAAGCCTACCGACATCTAAATAAACTCAAATCAGACAAAACGCCGCAGGCTCGTGTCAGCCGCGGCTGGCTACACGCTCCGTGCACGTAACACGAGTAATGATACCTCGAAAACATCATGTACTTATACTTATATTAATTTAAGCCGTTTTAATTAAACACGATGAC
Source organism: Acleris holmiana (assembly GCA_949316455.1). NCBI lineage: Eukaryota > Metazoa > Arthropoda > Insecta > Lepidoptera > Tortricidae > Acleris > Acleris holmiana. The sequence goes on along the minus strand of OX438763.1, from coordinate 7,313,201 downwards.
TAAGTTCGGGATCGGCGGCGGCTCTATTATTAATTATTATTTTGATCGATCACGCGGATCACGCGCCGTCTTATTTCATTATGGATTCCATGTCGGATCGACGTGTCAGTGTTATGCAGTTTGTAAACGATTGCGGCTAATGATCGCCCGTTATTGGATACGAGATTATTTTAAGTAGTGCCCCCAACGGTTGGTATGTATCCGTACAAATGTTTTAGGAAAAACGATCTTAGGTACCTAGATCGCTTAGGCGCCCTTATTGCCGTATTTCTAGATGGTATATTCAGCAACAAATACTTAGCGTCGTAAATTGTGTAATGCAAAAACTCATCAAATCGAAATGCCCACTTCATTGGAAAGGTTCTTTCCTGCTTAAACAGAACAAAAACGTAGAGTACCTACTCAGGTAATCTTCTCTCGGATTACCGAACGCGAGATTACGATATTTCTGCCGAAATTAGAGGTGAGTTTATCCCTCAACGAGTAATTCGTTCCCGTCCCTTACGGGAACATTATCCTCACGGTCCAACGACTTTTCGCCGAAATCAATAATCCCAGGCTTTTTTAAATATATACGTGAAGAAACAAATATATTTCTATTCCTCTCGGGTTCAGAGTCAAAGAGGCCGCGATGGATTAGTTTGCTTTTTTCTGACGTAAAATTTGAAACATCGATTTAACTAGAGATTTGGCGCGATTCGATATATCCGAGAACAATGGGCTTCCGGGGACCGTGTGAGTTGCGTGCGGATCAGTGAAGATCAAGTTTTCTTGGGAAATATGAAGTTGCGTTATCCTTAATCTGTTATGTCACACGGATTCAATATCGGTTGTAAAAATCAGGGTTTATTCCGAACCTAAACTCTTGAAGACACAAAATAAAACTTTGGCGGAAAAACAGCGAGTAAGTTACACAATACCTAGTTTTGTTTTAGTTAATACGTCGCACAATCGAAATGCCTTCGCGGGGTGTATTCCGGCATCGGCCGACATTCTCGCACCTCGGTGAGCCAGCACTTTCGCGGCGCGATCGCGGTGTGATACGACGCATCGATCGTATCGCGGTGACTAGGCAATATCGGTAATTTGAAGTCCGTGAACTGTCCGTGAAGGGAATACTGTTTTAATGCCCAATGTGTCACTATTTAGCTCTATTTAGATTTAGTACACACATTGATATTATACTTTCATGTAAGAGTCCATGAACCTATTTGTACCCGATGCTTATTAAAAATGCCAGTGGTCAGAGTTTTTAGGTGGACTATAATAACGATTGACAATACGATAACATGCCAAAAGTAATATGGTTTTACCGAGTAGGTAGCCTTCGGATAAGTTCTTTTTAAAAATTGAAATGTTATCAAACGGCATACTCAAGGAACGTCACTTAATATTTAAAAATATTGCAGTTGAGAGTTGTCAGCTTATTTAGATCCACTGTGAACACCGAAATTTCAAGTTTAAATAGTTACTGTACTTTGAAGAAAAATCCGTTATAATTATCCAAATCAACTCTGCATGTATTTGGCTAAATTTGTACCTACTAACTTCTCTGACCTTTTAAAATAGTATGACTAATATTCACATACATACACATTGCAGGGAGACAGAAGCGAGAGTCATTACGGGTTCGTTTCCGATGACTCATCTTCGATTAAAACTATTCCAACTATTTCCAACGATATCGTTTTTGTACCACGCGTGGGCTACCTGAGTTTAAAAATCGTTCAGCCAATAATTTGACTGGTAATTTATTGCAAAGCGTGAGAAAAAAAGGTAATATCGATATGGTTGAGCGTGAATTTGGACTCAATGAACTATTTATGGAAGCAATATTTTATTAACCTAAGTAGACATCCCAGGGATTTCAGGGTTTTTTGTGTTATATCTATTAGTGCAATTTACTACCATGTGTCGTCTAACGTATAACGTAATAAAAATATAAACCTACATACGAGTACGCCCAAAACGTTAATTGGAAAAGACTTGAGGGATAGGGATTTTGTGTATTTTGTTTTGTACATACATGCATCCATCCATCTAGTCTACTTTCAGGGCTGTGATTCTACACGGTAATAACGATATCGTATTTGACGTGTTTCCGTATTGTCAACGTTTTGATACCTCTTATGTCATTTCCAATAATGGCGACTGTGACATAAACGATTCTCAAACGTGTCAAACACGATATCGTTTTAACGCACCTGAATAGAGGCCCTGACATGATTCAATTCATACAAATTTCTCCAATAATATACCTAGTACAAGGAATGGAGATATGAAAGAGTAGGTAATTGATAGTAGAAGAACATAAGTATAATCTACCTATGTTCTTCAGAAGTTTGCTAAACCATTTACATTATTAATCGACTAGTACGGGTACATATAAGTTCCAAGGGTAATGCCGAAATATGTGCTACCCTTCTAAATCAATCTGACAGGTAAGCAAATAGAACAAAACTCGCCCTTCTTCTAGGAACACCAAAAGTCCTCGCCCATAAATCACCAGGCTCCTGACAAATGGATTCTACGACTTTTTTTCTCGCCACTCATTTATTAATAGGCCAGGGAATGTTTCGGAAAACCAATAAAATGCGCCCCGTCATATACCTGTCGGCCGCCAGACAGCGTGGCATTGTTCCTTCACACGGATTTTTTTTATTCCGATCGCTTCAAGCTCTATACCAGCCTCTAATAACCTACCAACTGCGTCATTATAGCACATAATCATTATTACGTGGGTTCATTATGGTGTGATATACTCCCAAGTATCCCGTGATTTAGATTTAAGTGTTATGTATTTTCAATCGATTATTAGGTTATGAGAACTTCACTCGTAGTTTAAAAACAAGGCACAGGTGTTTGGAGTAGGATCGTGTCACTATATGAATAACTTTAGAAATTACCTGTCAACTGTCAAATTTTATGAATGACTCACAAAAGTAATTTTCTTCTTGGAGGACATAAACGCTCAACTTTTATTGCTAATTTATTAGTATTGGACACAGAATAAGGTTTATATTAAATTATTTCCATTGTGCACTTACGACGGTGTAACCCCGAGATTCACGTATAGATTTCGCAACTAACCTATATTTGTGAATGGGTATTTTTTGTGTCGTGTCTTGTCGTGTCCGCGCATACAAAGGGCTTCAAGGTATTTTGCGCGTGTGAAAGAGGACCCATTCTGTCCGCCCTTAAGATTGGACCAAAAATAATTATCATTTCCTGCGGCCACGGAGGCATAAAGAGCGCGAAATATGCGGCTCGAGTTGCAGCCGTGTCGCGCGGAGGAATTTTTGATTTTTTTGATGCTTTCACAACCATTTCTCACAGCACATTTTATAACAGTCGCTTGAGGTGTTCAATTAAATATAACAGGTGGATTTTTATTAATAGCATAACAGTTTTCCAAAATCTTCCGTTGGTTCATTTAAAAAGGCGTTATTGTTTTAATATTTGCTATGATAAGAGTATCCCCATCGATACCAAAATACCGAAATAATTTCAACACGACTGAAACCGACACTCTAATAATAACCGATGTCGCCTGTCAGCACTCCATGTTGGCTACGAGGCGAGTAATCACAAAGCAAATGAGAAGTTTTGGGTCACGTGCAAAAATACCTCGATACAACGCGAAATCGAGTGGTTTGCGAAATGAAACCTTATCGATTTGATGTTTAGTCGATGGGAATGCTCGTTGGGTGTTCATTGGAGTTGGCGTTTGGCCAAGACGTGGGTAACTTTCCCGTGCGAGGGTAAGTTAGGGTCACGACATTAATGGCAGCGTCCTGGCAGGTAACGCGAGCCGTGAGACAAAGTGCATCGCTGATGACATTCGTGAATGAGTTTCCTTCACGGGGGTTAATGGCGTTCATTGACAGAGGCGCTTGTCGATATGTGAAACATCGGCAGAGGAAAGTGGCGCGCCGTGACTTGGAATATTTAGTTGTCATTCAAAGTTCCATGAACAAAACGGTCTATAAACTTAGACGATCGATGCTTGTTCATGTAAGGCTTGAATGGAACTTTTAAAATTTAATATGTTATTCTATATCGCATAATATATATTTCGTTTACCAACAATTGTTACATTATTTCTTATGTTTAGTAGAATAAGTAGGTTTATGTCTAAATGCTATTTTAAAGCAATATAACATAACAGGCAATTGTCAAAACTAACAATAAAGTGTACTACTATGTACTGAATGGTGAAATTTGCAGTTATCGATTTCAATGTTGACAATGACATAGTAAATAGATCTACCGTTGTACATTCTTGACATGCGTAGTATTGGATACTTCCGAGTTTGGATTTGTCTAAATGGAGGGCAAAAATGTTTGACCTCATAAAGAGGATATCTAGTTGAAAACTTGAAATTAATTCTGCTTAGGAGTTGTTTAAATAGGAATAGGATATCTAACGTTTCCCGTCGTTTTTCCAACGAGGTCATACCAAAGTGTGAAAGTCTCTCTTTATATAAATAATTAAGTTTACCACGATATAACTTAATCACAGTCTATATAGCTTAAACACCAGCTGGAGGGCATTGCTACACATACTCTTAGCTATTATTGAGAACAATATCTTTCGATTACCCTTTCCTTTATTAACTAGTAGCAGATATTGTCGACCCGAATAGCTTAGTTGGTTGGCGATAACCCTGACGTTATCGTAGAGGTGTTCGCTTAAAAATGCTTCTTGTCGAAGTCATACGAGCGAGTTTTTAACTACCTAATGAAAATGAATGCCTTCAAATGTTGTTTGTACGCTCTAGCGGGACCGCACTCGTTGGTTAATACTTAGTTTTTCGAGTTGTAGAGTGAGTTTATTAAGAGAAACACCTACTACGGTCGAGGTCGAACCCCAGTAAGGATATATACGTATTGTATTTGTGTGATGGCACGAACTATTGTTTCAGTCTTGATTATTGCTTGCGAAAATTGTGTAATAACTTAGGTATTCACCTACATAATTATATATCGTTGTCTTCTAGTAGCAATTGTCGGTTGTTATAAAGTAGAGCTAAGTTTGGAGCAAGGTACGTCAATGAGCATAGAGTTGAAAAAACTACTGCAGTTATTATAAAAATATTTAAAAATCAATCAATTTAAGGAATTAATTTGACTTTTTTTTTGCGATGCTGTGCCGATTGATGTGTCATGGTTTGATTTTAAAAGGTCAATTTAATGTAGGTATCCAAGTCTTAGGAAGATTAACTCTATTAAGACATCTTGCCTTTTGATACATATTGTCCTCTATAAGCATTATAATGATTAGGTACATTTATATCCAAGGAACAAGTCATAATCATTATAATTTCACATCGTAGCACATCCCACATACCCCCACGCTGTCTTCCCGGCTCCTCGGCGTTTTTTATCTTGTAACGTGAAGCCGCCACCAGGACACCTGTGTAATCCTTTCAACGTACATAATATGCCCTTAATTCCGTTGATAAGGCATGACATCTAACGCCTTTGTGCCTCTTCGGCCCTTTTGCCGTCAATTAAGGGTCACCCATTGTCTTCTGATGTGCTTTTTATAGATTTTTTCTCGCGTTAAGAAGTCACTGTTTTGAATAGTGCCATGATTTAGGGTGATGCGTTTTGTCATTTTGGCGATTTATTGTTACATGGGTGTTGAATATTTCGTGTGATAGGTTTGGATTTGTAAAAAAAAATACATTTCAATATGAATGGAGAAGATCTTTAATCTTTTTAACACGCATCGTTTTGTTACTTTTAATCCTTAATGTTTTTACTTAAGTAGGAGTTATAAAAAACATTTTGGTCTGATTCCTTTTCAAAAAAGTTAATATGCATGAAAGAAAATGTTATAAAAGAAAATGAAAAGTGTCACTGCCACATTAATGTGCAATAAATACCTAAAACAATTTGAGTGCAGGGCAGTTTACCCGTTTAGACTTGAGATTTTTCATTACAAGGCATACACAAATTGAAGACATAGATGCACACCTGTACAGAACACCCTATATCTACAGTATAGGCACAACACCCCAACATCACGAAAAGCAATTACATTTGCCGCGAAAACTTGCCGCCGCGTTATTTTTGCGAAGGATCAAAGCGATTGCGGGAACACGTCAGTGACGTCACTTCCGGCAAGATGGCGGCGATTGTTTGATGTGCGAGTAATGAAGTGTGCCACCTCTCCCGTTTCCTGGCTGTCGGGGTGTCAAGATACGGGCACTGACAAGACAACTCCTGTTCGTGTCCTGGATGCCTCGTGTATCTTTTGGAGCCTGTGCCTGTGTTATTTGTTACTCTGCCTGTGGTCTGGTTAGGAACCGCAGGTTATTCGGTTTTTATCATACGAGGGCGATTTAACGATGATTTAACAGGCTTTTAGTATGTAATGCCGGTTTTATGAAGTTATGCCGGTATGAAGTATACCTATATAAGTGAAGTAGTGCTATTTATGAGGGTTGCGTACTATAGTGGTTAAAAACCCTTATGGTAAGTCTTTGTTACATGTAGGAACTAGATAATAAGTGCGATAATTTGCATGGAAAAGTTATTTTTAGACAGACGTGTACTTAAGTTACGACTAAAGGATTTCTTCTAAAGAAGAAAGTAAGCTTTTTTGACCAAAATTAATTCCAAAGCGCTTTTGAACTTGGTAATACCATCTTTTGTAACAATACATTTTGGTTAGTCATGATATATTTTTGGCGCCATTCCTAGTACATACTTTTAAAGACTATTAAACAAGGAAACATGGTCTACAAATGAGTAAACGTATTGTACTTTGGTGAAACTTTACATTGGCAATGCAATCATAATATTAATTTGCTTCAAATCGGCTTCCTACATTACATTTAAATTTAAACCCGCTAAGCGATAGACGGAACGCACAACAGATGTATACAGGAGTCATCAACGCAGGCGGATTTAAATTCAATTTCATATCACCGCTGGCATATTGAGTTGTTATATAGAGCATAATCGCGTTACCCAGTCCACTAGTGGGGATTACGTGCTTTTTAATAAAGTTGCCGGTAGGGGGCGACAGGGGACATTTTTACACAAAGCGGATTACTCCGGGCGAGTTTATCTGCACCTTACAGCGCGGCTTAGCCTCCTAAATACCTCCCGGTGGATGCACGCCGGTTTTACAGGTGCCGATAATACTTATGTAGGCAAACCAAGAAGATTCACCCTATGTATTGATATCTAAGTATGGAACTATAGGTTAATATTGTTTTCCGTATGTACATGGTGAATACTCGTACATACGTCACGTAATTCGATGGATAAGTAATTTGATTTTGGTTTCGTTCTAATCAGTTATGTTAATTGTTTTGAAAATATTTAACCAATAATCAAACTTTTTTCTCCTTGTTTATCTGCGATCAGTCCGAGAACTATGAGCAGATGTGATATCCAGGTATATGGCAGGTGAAGTAAGATTCCCCATCGGGCACCTTCTTCTTAAGTTTAGTCAGTGAGTTGTAAAATTGTCTTCGAATGCCTTTTTAGTCTTCCCGACTGGGAAGGTACTGTTGTAAGCTGCAGCGCAAGTTGGTTTGGGTGTCTGCAGAGTCTCGTTTTGTATCGTCGAGCATGGATTTTAATCTCTTCTGCAACAGTATTGATATGTAGGTGTTTATGTATCTCTGTGTTTCTTATGAACCATGGCGCATTGCTGATCTTTTTCAAAATAGCGTTTTGCAATCTTTGTATTACCATGATATTAGAAGCGCTGGCTGTGCCCCAGAGTTGAATGCCATAGGTCCATATAGGTTTGAGTATTGTTGTGTATATCAACAGCTTGTTATTTAACGATAATTTTGAGTTTCTGTCTAGCAACCAACTAAGGTTCCTGTATTTCAAGTTTATTGCGTCCCTTTTTGATTCCAAGTGTTTTCTCCAGCTAAGTTTACGGTCTAGGTGCATACCTAGTTTGACTGGTGGGCAATTCCCCTTGCGTAGCGTGAAGGTCACTTGTGCCGATTTAGAGGCGCTCACTTTCATTCTCCATTTGCTAAACCAGTTATAAACATCTGTTAGGTTTCTTTGCAGACTTGCAGAGGCTTCTACGGGGTCACTGCTGTTTGTTAGTAAAGCTGTGTCATCAGCGTATGTGGCAACTGTAACCGCCTTGGATTGTGGTAGGTCAGACGCGAATATGGAGTACAAAACCGGGCCCAGTACAGATCCTTGTGGGACGCCAGCTTGGATGTCATAGAATGTGGATGTAATGTCATCTTCTCTAACCTGAAAAATCCGTCCCTCTAAGTAGGACTTGAGTATTATAAAGAGATTGTGGGGTAGAAACTTCTTGATTTTGCACAGCAGACCTCTGTGCCAAACCTTGTCAAAAGCTTGCTGGACATCTAGAAAGACTGAACAGCAGTATTTCTTTTCTTCAAAAGCTTGAACTATAGTGTTGTATACTCTATGAACTTGTTCAGTGGTTGCATGTTGTTGCCTAAATCCGAACTGGTGGTCAGGAACTACACATCGTTCGGCAAGGATGGGGGCCATTCTATGTAAAATTATTTTCTCAAGTAATTTAGATAGTACGGGTAGCAAGCTTATAGGCCTGTATGAAGTCACTTCATGCACGGGTTTGCCTTCTTTATGTATCATCGTTATTTGAGATACTTTCCATAGTGCCGGGAAATGTCCGACCCGGAGAATGCTATTAAACAGTATAGTCACGAACATTATTCCTTTGTTTGGTAATTCCTGAAGTACCTTTTTGGTGATTAAATCAAACCCTGGAGCTTTATTACTTTCGAGGTTTTTGATCTGCGTCATTGTCTCCTTGGGGGTAATTGGTTTGAGTGGAAGGTCAAGCTGGAAATCTTGATCCAAAATCAACTTTATGTCTGATTCATCCACATTTTCGTTTGGGGGCATTTCGTTTGGTGTGAATACTTCAGACAGGTGTCTTGCAAAGGTTTCAGCTTTTTCCTTGCTAGTTCTTGCCCACCCATTCAAACTCTTGATTGGTGGTTTAGACTTTTGCGGTCGGTTGTAACGTTTTGTAATCTTCCATAGAGAGTAATTTGTGGATTTACTGGCAGTAAGGGAGGCCAGTGTATTTTGAAGGTTGTTATCGGCGGATCGTTTAATAATTTCTTTCAGTTCTACTATTGCTTTATTAAGAGCGGTTTTGTCTGAGCGGCATTGACTCGTATGCCATATTCGTCGAAGGCGACGTTTTTCTTCGATTTTCTTCCTTATTTCTAGCGGAACGGACTTGTTCCGCGGCGTGAATTTACGCTCTTGGGGCGTACAGTTCCAGCAAGCTGCTTGAATGGTATTGCTTAGCTTCATTGAAGCACTTTCTATATCATCAGCTGATTTAAGGGCTATACGTAGGTCAAGTGTTTGCTCTACTATGTCACGAAACGACTCCCAGTCAGTGTATTTGTTGTAAAGTGATTCCCTTTTTTCTTGGTACAGTATTGATGCACTAATGGTTAGTATTACAGGAACGTGGTTTGTAGAGCTATCCAGGCAAGATTCTATAAGGAAGTTTATTCTACACAGGCCCTTAGTAATAAAAAAGTCCAAGAGATCAGGCTTTTTGTTTGAGTCAGCGGGCCAATGTGTTGGTTCCGCCGTTGACATAGTGGTCAAGTCGCTTTTATCAACACAGCGCTTCAGTTCTCGGCCACGCGTAGATATAAGTCTGGAACCCCAGTGCGTGTGCTTTGCGTTCCAGTCTCCCCCTGCTATGTAGCGGTTTCCTAAGGTTCCGAAATATTCTGAGAACATTAATTGCGATATTTTGTGTTTTGGTGGGCAATATACCGATGAGACATTGAAGTTACCATTTTTGTCTTCGATGTTGACGGTAGTGGCTTGAATATGGTTTGTTTGGAATTGACGCATTTCATGGTGTTTAATAGATGACCTTATAATTATGGCTGTTCCGGCGTGAGCCGTTCCATCAGGGTGATGTGTGCTGTAGATGTTATAGTTGTTTATACTGATTCGGCTAGTTTCAGTAAGATGGGCTTCTGCGATGAGGAGGATGTCAATTTTATGAATATTAATAAGCGTTTCTGCTTCACGAATCTTTGCAGACAACCCATCTATGTTCCAAGTTGCTATTCGAAGAGCAGTCATTTTACTAGCTTGTTAACCAGAGTAGTTATGAGACTCAATAGAGAGCTCATTTGTTGTAAGATAAGATCGAATTTTTGTGTTTGTTGCAGAAACATTTGTTCTAAGGGTGATGAGCGATATTCTTTTTCAGTTGGGTTTTGGCTTTGTTCCTGCCTTACAGCTTCGGAGTAGCTTTTCTTTGTTTCCGTTAGGTTAATGTGGCCCTCTGCCATAGAAGTAGCAGATAGCGTAGTGTTTGGTGGCTGTTCTCGATTTTCGTGTACTTTGTTTTGCTGTGTTATCTCCCGCTTGCCAGTTCTCCTGGCTAGGATCTCGCGATACACCTCGCCTCCCTTGTAGTTGGCAGGATGTGGGCCTGAACACAGTGCACATGTAGCGGAGGCAGTCCGATCTAGCTTGGGGCAGTCCGAGGTTTTATGGGACTCTGCACATTTGACGCATCGGTACGGTCTCATACAGTAGTTCTTAGAATGACCATACTGTTGACATCTATGGCATTGTACTACAGTTGTTCTTTTCCGGGGGTCTTCCACTTTGACCATTTGGTAGTATATCACCTTGATGTCTTTGACCAGCTTGTTGTTATCGCCTGGTTGCAAGTTGACAAAGAAAGTTGAGGTTGGAAGCTTATCTGGCCCATATTTTGCATTGACAATTTCGCCAAGTACGGCATTGCCTGTTTTTTCTATTGCATCTTTAATTTCGGGAATCGGAGTAGTATGATGTAGATTTGTGATTGCAATACGAAATGGTTTTTTATCTTTGCTATTGAATGTGTGACCAATAAGACCATTTTCTCTAATGCCTGCAATTACATTTTTGTAGGCATCTATGTCCTTGCTGCTAATGCTGAGTTCATTCTTACTGACAGTCTTGAGGGTAAACTCGTCCTTGTTCGTGTATTTTGTTAAGAGTCCTACTAATTGATGGACGTCCTGTATACCATAAAGAAATATAATGGGCGGCCTGCAAGGTTTCTTTTCATTTTGTTGTGTAGTCGTCTCTTGTTCATCTTGTGGTAACCCACTAAATCGGTTTGTTGTGCTAATCCTCTCTGGTGAAGGAGTTTTTGAAATTTTTCTTTTTTTTAGTGCTTTTTGTAGGTGGTGCTTTCTGCCATGGCGGTGGACGAGGAGTGATTGACTCTTCAGATTGGATAAAATTAGCAGAGTTATTTTCTATTTGTTGTCTAGGTTGAAACAGGCTTCGGTGGAATATTTGCTGCACTAATTTCTTGTTTCCAGGGCTATTTTCTACCACGGGGTCCTGGTCACCCTTCCCCGTGGTATCATTATTTGCGGGATTCAGGTTTCTTGTGCTGGCAACATTGATCCGATTAAATTGAGGTGGGTAGGTAGAAGAAACTTTTTATTTGCAGGTAGCTGTTAATTGAATTTGACACCGGTAAGATAGTTTACTAAATTGAGGGTAGATCCAAAATGACGCCACCGAGTCCAACGATTATGTTATTGTTGGTTTGCGTTTTTTGCCTCGTATCCTTATTATTTCACTAGGATAACAATCACACAATATCCACTTCACATAAACTTTCGATCAGTAACAATTTTGGTATTTTTGAACACTGCTATGATTAATTTGTTGTAAATATTCAAGAGTACACTATTACGTGACAGATGACAGCTAATCGTATCGATAATCAAACTAACACTCGAAGTTTAAATCACACTAATTTAATTTATGGTAGATACCCTTGGTATACATATCATGACATAATATTATTGTGGAACTTAGATTTGTGAGTAAATATTTTTGATTGATAGAAAAAAAACGACAAACCGCCTTCAAAAACGCATAAAATAACTTCTTTTAAAGTTTTACGTACCTACCTAACCGTTTACTCCAACTGAACTCTGTTTTTTTTTGGTTGAAAATTTTGTGGTCGCCGACTTTTCGTTTTTTAAAACATTTATTTTATTTTGTACTTTTTAGTGATCATAATACGTTTGTTACGTAGTCCCACTTCTTATTTGATATGAAACTTTAAGTTATTTCAAGCGCGCCGCAAGCAAAGCCACGGGAAAGTCATAGTCATATTTCAACAAGTAAATATTCTTCGTTGTAGTTGCTCAACTATCTTAATCGAGATATCTTATCGCCACGCTTGAAATAGGTACCGTCGAGTAGTTCCGATGGCCATCTGTGGTCTTCATCTTCAGTTCCACTTCACCAAGTGATACTTTCTGAATGCAAATACTACACTTCTTACTAAAAATACTAAAATCGCTGTATGTTTGCCTACAATATTTGAGGAGTTCCCTCAATTAGTCACTGATTCCCTCATCAGATTCAGTTTTGGTGACAATGGGACCACCTTGGAAGTATACTCTATCAACCAAAAAAATAAATTTCTAAATCGGTCCACAATTGATCCTACTTTTTGAAGTCGGTAAAAAAATACATGCCTATGGAAATCGAGCTATTATTTCTTGCCGTTGCCATATAACATCTTATATTCCAATAGTGGCACATTTATACACAAATAATAATAATAATAATAATATCACGGGACAATGTCACACAAATTGACCTAGTCCCAAACTAAGCTCTAGGCTTGTGCTATGGGTACTAGACAACGATAAACATACTTATATAGAGAAATATATACTTAAATACATAGAAAACATCCAAGACTCAGGAACAAATACTCGTGCTCATCACACAAATATCTGCCCTTACCGGGATTTGAACCCAGGACCCCCCCCTAGCTTCGAAGGCAGGGTCACTCCCAACTAGGCTAGCATGTCGTCAAATGCATTTGTATTCCACTATTTAATTTAATAAATGAAAAAATATATAAAAAAAATAATTCTTTTTAAAATTTACATTCTTTAGTAACAGTGTAAAACGCGCCTTCGAGAGGGACGTCGCCGTGTCCGTAGATACATACGCATAGGGTCCTGTGTGTGTCTTACCACTGTTCGGCACCGCCACCGTGGTTATGCGGACAGGCCCTAACCGGTGGAAGAACCAACTTTGCTATCTTTGCTATCATTACTAATAGCCGCGATAATTTAAAGAAGTTTAAGACTTGATTAGTTGTCAAACTAATCAAAACTTCAAATAGTCTAATATGGTCTCTGATGGACGGTGGACTGGAACTCTCACGAGAACAACCAACAACAATAATACAGCTAAGCCATTGTAGAAGAAACTAAAAAAAATTAATTATATTATGCCTCATTTAAACCACAATTAAACAACTCAAGAAGAAAGCGATTACCAGTTGCCGTTGTTTAAGGATTTCTTACCAAATTCCGAAAATTAGAACCCTTATGAGATGATTTTGTTGTCCGTCCGGTCATACGTCTGTCTTCTAAAAGCTTTTTCTCTGGAATGGTTAAAGCTATCGAGCTGAAATTTGCAAGATAGTAAGAACATGATAGAAGAAATCCGGTGATGAGTTTGCTGGTCTTTGAGGAATGACTCAAAAGATAGGAGTAAAGATGGCTCACGTCCTGGACAACGAAACAAATAAATTTATCCTAAAATGCAATAAAGATATAGTGACTAGCATATGAACTCTATTATAACTAGCCCGCGCTTATACTTGATGCAAAACCAAAACAAATATCTTGATTTATCTCTTTCAGAAGATCTCCCAGATGTTCCAAGACATCACATGTTACTATCCCGAGATTAGCCTCGATCGTAAACGAAACAAACGTCTGCACTGATTGGATAACGAGGGTGTAACGACACCAACAATGCGCCGGCGCGGCGCGGCAATCACGCGCCGGATGCGCCCGCGCTGGGAACTCAGGGTGCGCGAATACGCGCAATTGGACGGTGGAAGTTAGGTCTTAAGTAGATATGACTATTTCTTAAAAACAGGGATCTTTTGGTGCGAGATTCTGCAAAATTATCGAAAAAAAAAAGAAGTGTCACATAAATCTTGAGTCGTTTTATGTAGGCAGGTATTTTTGGGTCAAAAATATATACAAGTTTACCATTAGAACCAGCCGGTTTACTGCTGGTAAAGTTGAAACAAACAATAACCGTTGCAAAATATAGTAAGTACGATATATTTTTTGTCCATTATAATAGAAAATCGAGCCAGCAGGTCGTAGTTTGAAAGCTATTGAAAGCCTTTGAAAGCATTGTCCATAAACACTCGCAATCAACCAGAGCAGCAGCAGAGGTACAGAATTTTCGATAAGGACCAGGTATCATTGAATTAAAATAAAAACAAATGATTTGTTTGAAAGGTTAAATAATTTTTTTTTTATATTAAAGTTTACTCTTTAGCCAATGCGATGTATGGCCGAGTGCGAGAGGGACTCGCGTACGAAGGGTTCCGAACCATTGTTGTGTGGGAGCCCCACTTAAACATTTATTTTTATTCTGTTTTTAGTATCTGTTGTTATAGCGACAACAGAAATACTTACATCACCTGTCAAAATTTAAACTGTTTTAGTAATAGGGTCCCGTTTTTACCCATTGGTAAGGAACCCTGAAAACTATTACTTTCTGACATAATGGCACTATCTCAATGATGACGCATGTTTTGTTAAAACTTTATGCCTTCGACAGTTTGTGGCTCGTTTGCATACACGAAAGATTGCACCTAACCCAATTAAATCATTAAATCACAAATTATTGAAGGCCAAAGTTTTGAAACGATTATTTCGACCATAGGAATAAGATTCTCGTATCGCACGAAGCATTTGGGAAATTGAACTGCCGTTTCTATAATACAGTTTAACCAATTCAAGTCTCTGTTTAACTGTGTTACAAATCAACTTGATTAATAGCGAACATTCCACCAAGTGATATTTCTAAAATTCTCGGCAATTGACTATCCAACATGGGTGCTATCAGCGGTAAGGTCAGTAAAGCCAATTATCTAATCATACTACAGTCTGTAACAAGTAATTGGCTACGGGGTTAATCTAAAAGTACCTGGGCGACCGAGCTCTACTCGTGTTTCCAGACGAGACTATTAAATTACAATTCGTCGTTAAATTACAATTACAAATTCAATTTATAGTTGTTGTCTATAGTAATATGATTATGTCAAACACCTCGTAAGCCGATTTTTTTAGCGGAATCCGAATTTTTCCGATGATTACGACATTACAGGGCCTCTATTCAGGTGCGTTAAAACGATATCGTGTTTGACACGTTAAAGAATCGTTCATGTCACAGTCGCCATTATTGTAAATGACATAAGAGTTATCAAAACGTTGACAATACGGAAACAGGGCCTCTATTCAACTGTGTTATAACGATATCGTTTTTGACCTGTTTCCGTATTGTCAACGTTTTGATAACTCTTATGTCATTTACAATAATGGCGACTGTGACATAAACGATTCTTAAACGTGTCAAACACGATATCGTTTTAACGCACCTGAATAGAGGCCCAGGTCAAAAACGATATCGTTATAACGCAGTTGAATAGAGGCCCTGATCGATTTAGCACAAAACCCCTATTCCGCAATTATTATTAAAATTGTACAAAATTATACGAGTACATACAAATATTGCTTGTTTAATACCCTCTAAGTTATTCAATGAAATAACAATATTTTACTTTTTTACGACAAATCGCTAAGAAAATGCACTTATAATTTTGAATTAGTGTTGCTTGTTACTATTTCGTTTAAAAATAATAATATACCTGAATACTCGTACAGCGTGTTTGTTCTGTCGTTAAAAAATAAATTTTACCACTCCTCCCAGTCCCTTTAAAACTGCGTCGCTTGATTGCGATTCAAAGCGAAAATAAACACTGTCTCCATAATTTCGTAAACGCACGGGCCCGCGATGGTCCCATATGAATTTCAATTTGTTTGCGTCCGCGACGTCATCAAATTAGCACAAATTGAATCACAACTGCGACAACCTTGCCGTGCGACGAAACTTTTCCTTCTATTAATTTGCAAACATCACTAGATAAATCCACACAAACGTAGAACTTCTTGCTTTCTAATAAGATTTGAAATGCGCGCACAGAGTTCCAAGTTTGTTCATTATTTTTACTTGACATTGTGCTAGTGACATAAGTGTATGCATATCTGAATTGAGCTCTAACTCTTGGTATTAGAATTTTGATTTTCCTTAGCGCGTGACGGGGGTGTATCTGGTGGAATTATGATGCAGTCTTTATTTGTGAGCCGCGGGAGCGGTTGCAGTAATCACCGTATCTCCATCCAGGGGTGGATGTGAATGGGGCCCTAATGAACTGGATTTAGGCGGTTTTGTCCGAGTCGTCAGCTACGAGGTGCAGCAATTATGACGGACTAAGCAAACGTAGCTTCGGCATTTACACAGTTTTTGATTCGGCTGATGCTTAATTGCTTGTTTATCGTCTTATTGGAATTTACTACTTAAGAATGGAATTAAAAAGGAAACTGGCAACAAACAGACTAGATAAAATCTAGATAAAAGTTGGACAAAGAGGGATATTAATATTTAGCATTACATGCCAAGGTTTTGAAAAAGCTAGGTTACCTAATAGACGAAGTAAATATTAAACAAATTTTACAAATTTAAAATTAGTCTATTTCTGATTGATAGTTATACTTCAAGAAATTTAAATTAAGCTACTTTTCATGAGTGTAATTAGTCACTCTAGCATCAAAGATAAAGATAGTTCTAAAGATAATTCAAGTAAACAAAGAATTAAGTTAAATATAATTTGTAAAGCAAAAGTGTATATTTTAAAGCAACCAGTTTTCAGCAAGCCAGGCGATTCCTAGAAACCATTTTGACTTCTAAACTCTATCTAAGAATACCCTATCTACTCGTTACGGCAGTTATAAACTTTGTGATAACTCGCCGAATTCCGTTTTTAACCGGCTCGGAATAGGGAAGATTGGACATTACTCCACCCAACGACAAGAGCTATTATGGAATAAATATGAACTTATATATGTAGTACTGCTTACAAATAAATTACAACTTTTAAATAAATTAACTGTGCAAAACTTGTTTACAGATTTATAAAGAAGTCTTTTTAAAGTTAAAGTTGTTGGTATTTCTGTAGCTCTGCTTACCCCACTCAAAGAATGAAGGGTGGTGTTATGTATGTATGTCTGTAATTGGGTCATACACACTCTTAAAACAAAAGTTGTCTCTCCTGTGGTCAATAGTTAAATAGCTTGTGTGCATATAAGTTATGTCTTTATATGGTCTAAAGCTGTCCTGAACGCATTTTTGCGGGAATGGGCTTAGCCGGAAAATTTGGCCTTAAAAACGTTAACTTTTGGTGTGTCCACAGGAAAGACGGTAACCTAAGTCTGTGTACGACCCAATTACTTAATTTTGTACAATACTAATAAATTGAAATTACCTTCAGTTATTTAAAACTAGTGACAGTATTGTTTTAAATAAACTATATTTTACAATGGTAATGGTGGTAGGTATAGTTCAATCCTTATTTTTCTCAGAGACACGTATTACTTAAAGCGTGCTTTTATTTTTAACAAGTCCATCTTAGGCCTCAGGGATCGTATTTGGGGTCTAAGGATTGTAATCTTATGATTATAGCCATGAGAATTCAAATGTTTATAGGTCTCAGATTCCACTTACCATCCGGTGGCCTGAGTGCTCCTTATCATAAAAAGTAGGTATACTCTTCAGCTCTCGTATTCTCAATTGATACGTGTACGTCGCATATTAAGTGAGAACATACGTGTTCCTTGCACGTGCCGTGGTCCGAGCCGTGCAAGGCGCCCGGTGATCGATACAGAAGCCTGTCCGGATTGATGGGCTATTCTCTAAGCCTGTGCCTCCATTATGTCGGGATTGCGACCTTCTTGGAACATCCAATCGTTCTTAATCTTCTTAGAGAGGAGCGGGCGAAATTATTTGGGATCCAACCACCTAATAGGTACACATGATAATAAAATACTGCAATTGTTGGAAACGTCTTGTTTGCGCTGAGATTATACAAGGTAAAAAGCATATATTGTCTTTGACGTATACTGGTGTTGATTTTATTTCCGCCGCCATTGCTGTCAAGTATGTAAATAAGAGCTATCAAAACGTTGACAATACGGAAACACGTTAATGGCAATATGTTGTATTTATACTGTAATTAATGTAAGTCAAAACGAAGTTAGTAGCTATATTTATTTATTTTTCTTACACATACATTATATACGCTATATTTATTTATACATAGTATTGTTCTCTCGTCACGCGTTCGCGTTCAGCTACGAATAGGTAATCACCGGGGTTCAGCTGAAAACCAGCGCTGTGGCTCCGGCTGCAGCACATGCTGAGCTGAGTCCTATTTGACTTCACACTACAGCGCAACGTTTTTCTCTAATCTTGTTTTCTTTTTGCACTTTGTATATTGTGTTGCAGTGTGTACTTGTCAAATAAATGTTATGAGTTTGAGTTTGAGTTTGAGTTAAGTTCATCAAGTATTTTAAAG
The DNA here is from genome assembly GCA_949316455.1 of Acleris holmiana. NCBI lineage: Eukaryota > Metazoa > Arthropoda > Insecta > Lepidoptera > Tortricidae > Acleris > Acleris holmiana. The sequence continues at coordinate 7,294,687 of OX438763.1, read as the reverse complement.
CTAACTCCTTCCTTATATATGTAACTGTTCACACATTGTCTCTATTATCTATTACAATCTAAGACACATGGGTAAACCTACACACGCTCACCAAGCGCATTTTTAAATGTAACAAGCGCCACAGTAACCAGAACGAGGTTAGAATCTTTATGTTTATAAAATAGAAGTAATATTTGCATGTGGTGTTCTAAAATGGCTGTAAAAGATGAGTCTGTTCTTATTTATTTACGGCGGTGCGGCGAGCGAAGTGGAGCGAAGATGATATGAATGATAAATGACCTCCCCCCCCCCGCGGCCCGCTCACACGTGAGCCGCCGTGAGATATGCCCCTCACAGAGCGTCTACTTAAGCCTCAGCCGTAAATGCCGAGAAGCGATAACCGCTTCTAAAGGAAAACTCGCGACGAATATTGATTGCGTCTGAATTGTGCAAATGTGTTGATCGACGCGAAATGACGGTAATAAGTGCCGAAAAAAGGCTTTGTTTGGGTCAATACGAAGTGAAGATCCTTGTTGTTATTTTAACTTGTCATAATACGATTAAATTTCGATAAAAGGTAATTTGAGTAGGTAGAGACAAAAACGTTTTAAATTAGTTTAAAAGATCCGCAGTCGTTTGTTTTCCGTTCTGCGAATATCATTTAATCAACACTAACAATACATTACAAGTAGAATTAATCTATTAATTGGTTTACTTATTCTTATCTTCTGGACTATAAGGGTTTCCGCTTAAAGAAGCACAGATCTACAAACTTACCCAATTGAAAACACTAAATTGACAATTAGGTGTTTTAGTGCATCTTTTCAATCTGACCACTAAACCAGCAATCTTTCTTTAGAGAAACTAGACACAACTTCGTAAGTAAATACAGAAAGGTGTGTAGAAATAAAATCGTCCACCCGCATCAATCTCAGCGTCTAGCCGGAGTCATCGGAGGCAAACGGTTTTTTTTTCAAGCCAATAGCCGCGCATCAACACGCGTGACGTCCCCCGCGATTGGCTGGCTCTTTTTGTTCCATTTTAGAATCCTTTGTTTTTATTGGTTGACACTTAGCTAAGACAAAGGGGAGTCGTCGTGTGTGAGTGTGATTTAGTTTAGCGTCGGACGTTGTTTGTTTGTGTGGGTTAAGGAGCCGGGGCTTCATGTGTGTGTTGGTGTATAAACGTATATAGATGGAGGTGAGGCGTGGGCATGGGTCATGTGGGTAGTTGCGAACGTGCACGGGGTCTTGATTTTGATGTAGGTACGTCCCTTATATCCTGTCTACTTCGTGAGATGGAGTGGACTGTTTATTTTTATCGTAAATATCGTAATGCTTGTAGAGAATTGTGTAAAATTGACGTAGGATTGTGTTATATTTTATATTGTTATAGGGCGTCACTTTAGTTTATATTATGATACTGTTTTTTGATGATTATTTAACATGGCTAGTGTAAGATTAAAACAAGTAGTTTTTTGAATATTGTCAAAAATTGGATTGAAGTTCATTAAAATTAATTGTAGTTTACTTAATTTATTTTATAATCTACTACCAGTTATTAGAGGAATGGTTTGAACTTTCAGCAAACCGCCTGGTTTGAAATCGCAAAGATAGCCGGTGTTTTTTTTGAGACAATAGGTGTCATAACGGCAGATGTCCTTAGAAATAATTAAAAAAAGTTAAAACATAAAATAATAAATGACGAAAAAATCATTTTGTATCGTCAAAATCGACAATCTGCTCACATTTGGTGCAAACCCTAATGAAAAGCTGTATAAAGCAAACATCAACCAAGTATGAGTCAGCTGGTACGGAACCCTCTGTGCGTGAGTCCGACTCACACTTGACTTTAATATTCTTGGCATCTAATGTCTACCGGGCATCCATCAACAAAAACTATCCACAGCTTAAAATAATTAGAGTTCTCTAGTCGGAGACTATGATTAATGACTGGGATTATTAGGGATCGGAGGGGGTGTGGAGGGTGAGAGGGGGGGCTACCTCTATCAACGCCCGGGTTCTGGCGAGTGTTGCCAGTCTGGGGCAATAGGATCCCAGTGTTTTTGTAAGTTATTACAGTTTGTGAGTGATAGAACTAGGACTCAACTTTGAATAGGTACATAACATATAACATCACGCCTTCATTTCCAGAATGGGGTAGGCAGAGCTACAGAAATACCGACAAATCTAAAAATACTTTTTTTAGTATTCTATAACCGCATTTTGCACAAGTAGGCTAAGATGTTTACTAGAGTATTAGTGACGGGTTGCAAGCCCATCGCCTACTCGTAATAGTAATGCAAGCCCTTGGGGGTGATTCTCTCAACACAGCGCTGCGTCGATCTTAAAGGTGAAGTTTTATCTAGCCAGTTTAAGAAGTCCCGTCGGAGCGTACAAAACACATTTTAGCGCGTGCCTTCTCAATTAGGCAGCAGGCAGGTTAGTCGTGTTCAGTGTCGTATAAAGCTGCCTAATTGAGAAGGCACGCGCTAAAATGTGTTTTGTACGCTCCGACGGGACTTCTTAAACTTGCTAGATAAAACTTCACCATTAAGATCGACGCAGCGCTGTGTTGAGAGAATCACCCCCCTTATTCCCTTAGTCTCCTCTTACGACATCCACGGGAAGACATGGAGTGGCACTATTGTATCCCGGCAACCACACGGGACAACTGACTTTGAATGTTTCAAAAAAATACGTTACGTTACCACAGACACCGTGGGTATCTATACAATGTGTCCAAACTACTTGACTAAAAGAAATCTGAAACAACAAATAATAAGAAAAATTGTTCTTAGGAACCATGTTGTCAATTTCATTCTATTAAGAAGGAAACTGGGCCTCTATTGTACTTCAAAACGTAATGCGTTTGACGTGTTTTAGTTTTGTTTTTAACTCGGTCGCCATTACTGTCAAGTAAATAAGAGCTATCCAAACGTTGACATTACGGAAGCAAGTCAAAGGCAATATCGTTTTTATCATGTAGAGTCTCAGCCCTTATTTTTTCTCATAGTTAGGTAAATACAGAAGTTATAGAGAAAGATTATTGGGAGGTATTTTACCTAAAGTTTCATGTTACCGCTGCCGTTTCGTGTTATTGGAGGCAGATTTGATATTTTAGTTAGTACTCGTATATCGATAGACCAATTACGAGTAGGTGTATCAAACACAACCTCAGGTTATGGTTGCTTGGTAGATATTTATATCTTGGAACTTGGAAATCGTTTAAAATTACTTAATAGGTAGGTACTTACACCTACATCGGATCGGATATAATCAAGTTAAAATATCAAAAATATTGGTTTAAATTAGTACGTAAACACTGTTTTGATTATTATGCATAGTAAAATATTTTTTCCAAGGTTTTTATCATCGTACTTAAATAATAATTAAATCCGGACTATACATATGAATTAAAATATTTCAGAAGCCGCCTAAACTAAACTAGGTTTCTTGGCTTTCGATTAGTTGATCTATAATAGTGACACCCTTAGCGAGTAAACTTTTCTGGAGCATAAAATGCGAAAGTTTCGAAGCTCGATCACTTTCATTATTTGCTTATTACTCATCGGAGAGAAAGTGACGGGACTAATCTAGTGATCGAGTAATACGAAGCTAATTTACTTACTGACGTGTGTCGTTGCTAGGGCTGCGTTCTACTCGGTAAAACCATATCGCCTTTGACTTGATATCGTATTGTCATCGATACGATTGCTTTTATTGGAACTCTGATTTTAACCGTGTTTAGTTCAAGGGCAATTTTGTACCTACCTTCTTGTGTAATAATTGCTAGATATTTTAAATTTTTATTTGGTTTTGATCGGCATGGCAAATAACTTATTGGTACCAGTGATACCGCAGAGCAACTTTAAGAGCAATCACCTACCGAAGATTAAACGAGGTTTAACTTTCACGGACGAAATATTTTGGAATAACCCTTTAATTGGCAATGTTAAGACCGCTTAGCATACACTTTTTCCTACTTTTTATAACATTTTTTTTGTACTCTATCAAAATCAAAAGAGATTTGAGTTTCTTGGCGCTTCTTCTCCGCAATAATGGTCTTATCCGAAGCGCTAGTAAATTCACTTTATATTACCGACTTGTTAAAGAGCCCTATGGTGGCCTATTTACTGAATAAACATTTTGATTTGATTTTGATTTGATTTGAATCCACGACTTTATTTAAACTTATCCAGTCATATTCATAAAGTTTTCCCAGCAAGTTGGCAACACCGATCACAACCCCACGATTAGTTAAGCCGCTGGCAGACGGCCGGCGTCATTTGTTTTGTCTTTTTCAACTGACACTGTCTTGTGGTTATCTGGCGATGGCACAGTCTGCGACTGGCAGGTTTTGTCTGTGGAAACAATTTGATAATAATTAGCATCGAAATTGATTTAAATGTTTACTTGTTTTCAATTAGTTTTTAATCCATCCATCAAATTCAGCGCAGAGCTAGATGATACAGAAGATTATATAACCTTTTCAACGCCATTGATGGATATGTAAAGTTGACATTCGCTCTGGTTTTGTATTTGATATAGCGTCAAAAATGTAATTAAGCTGAAACTAAACGTCATGGTAAATAATTTAGTTAGGGTAATGGTACAATAATGGACACTTAACCCTTTATTCAAAAATAAGAATCTAGTGTCCATCATAGGTCCCTGTCCGTTACTGGTTACATCACTCTAGGTACAGGTTGGGTTTAACGCATTTTCTTTTTCATGACATGAAACAAGCTTGTACCATCTCCATGTATATAATATCTAAAAGACATGGTTATTTAACGCTAGAACCGCCAGTTGTATTTGTACCTAGATAATTGAATTGTATTTCCTATTTGTGCTGTCCAATAAATAATATACCTACATGAATACATGATATCGATAGGTTTCTGACGTAACGTCGTGGAAGTTAATTGTTCAATGACGTTACTTTAACGCGTAGTAACTTTTCAATGTTATTTTTTTAATAATTTATATATTTACCCTGCGCATTTAAAACGTTCTGCGAGTCCAGGCGTCAATAAATATGTTATCGTATTGTTTTTAACTCGTCCGCCGTCATAACGTTGACAATATGATAATAATAGAGGAAAATACAGTGTAGAACAAGGCCCCTGATATGTAGTCAACGTAGTTGAACTCATCGCCGAGCTTTTTAGATCTCGTTAATTAAAGAACAATAAAGAATAACAGTTGCGTTAGCGGTTTCGAAATAGGCGGAGGATCTAAAAATGAATAATAATAATAATAATATCACGGGACAATGTCACACAAATTGACCTAGTCCCAAACTAAGCTCTAGGCTTGTACTAAGGGTACTAGACACGATAAACATACTTAGATAGAGAAATATATACTTAAATACATAGAAAACATCCAAGACTCAGGAACAAATACTCATGCTCATCACACAAATATTTGCCCTTACCGGGATTTGAACCCAGGACCTCCAGCTTCGAAGGCAGGGTCACTACCAATGAGGCTAGCGTGTCGTCGTGTTGTCTCAATTGATTTGAATATTTTTATTGCTATCGACGGTTGAAAGACAAAACGCTACAAGCGATATTTTTTGAAAAGTCACAATAAAGTAATTACAATGAATTAGAAAAATCTGCTGATTCGAAATATACCTGTACCTCAATATCCCACTTTTTGTCGCTTGAAGCGTTTTGCCTTTCAACCATCGTTTTGTTTTCATTAGGATATTTTTTGTAACAGCATATATAGGTATGTATATGTACCTAACAGTTACCTCCTGAAATATTGAATCCATACTGATTTTGATTAAAATCTTCTCCTCTCAATTATTTGAGAGATGAAGCTTGTCTTACCATCAGCCACTATTACACAGGTGACTGCTGAAATTTTAGTGAAGAGCAGCTAATGAAACGTTTAAAAAAAAACATATTTTACTATATTAGCCCTTATGCCTAGGTACCTAGTACATTTTTTTTTAAATCGACTTTTATATGAATTCCAGTGACGTGAGAACTTGTCAAGGTTGCATTTTATACCAAAATGTCACCTGTAACCTATCATTGTCAGGATGGTGAAACAGGTGGTTGGTGAACCGTGCCTTTGGATATCATTTCACGGATTAAAAAAATAACTTGCCCAGGTGCTACCGATCCTTGATCAACGCATGGTTCTACCGACACTAATATTATTCCACTCGATCTCAATTCAATTACAGCTCTATAGGCTAGGACTATACGAACCTACTAGCGATAGCCCTCAAAGGGTTCAAGTAGCCCGCGAGAGCTATCCAGCCGGCTGAGTGCTAGACGTGTCAGTGTCGCCGATCGTGTGTGGAGGCCTTTACCGGCCTTCTAGTATACCTATGGGTAAGATCGCAGTGCGCGCTAGTGATGTGTGGATTAGGTCATATCAATTTGGTTACACCGTGTTTTTAGGGTACCTCCCCTACACGTAACGTGTGGGGATGTATTTTTTTTCTCGTCTACCCTATAGTTTAGGGTGTCGTTGGATAGGTCTTTCAAAAATGTTACGGGTTTGTAAAACAGTTTTTCGATTAAGCAATTCGTTCATGAAATATTAAGCTTTAAAGTGTCCTCCCCCTCTCCCCCTTACAGCCAAAAATACTAAAAATCTGAAAAAATGGTTAAATGTAAGAGCATTTAACGGATTTTAAAGGAAAACTAACACGACTAAGTAGACATCATTGGTTCTTGAGATACAGGCGATTAAAGTGTTTATACCTACTAAAATCATCTAAGACGGCATCAATTGACTTTAAATAGAAAATTCGTTATTACATATTTGTTGATTTTTATGTTTGTAGTACTTAACAGTTTGGGACCCTACACTGGGGGGTGATTCTCTCATCACAGCGCTGCGTCGATCTTAATGGTGAAGTTTTATCTGGCAAGTTTAAGAACTCCCGTCGGAGCGTACAAAACACATTTTAGCGCGTGCCTTCTCAATTAAGCAGCAGGCAGGTTGAAAGCTGCCTTTTTTGTACGCTCCGACGGGACTTCTTAAACTTGCCAGATAAAACTTTACCTACCATTAAGATCGACGCAGCGCTGTGATGAGAGAATCACCCCTGAGCATGGTCGACATGTTCTTGCCCGGTTTTTTGTTTTTAAGTAGGATAGACTTATGTTCAATACACAGTTTCTCAAATATTTTTGACTAATTACTAAATTTTTATTCATCTATGTGTGGTTTTCGACATTATTAACTAATGGTGTTTTAAAACGAACATTACATTAAATCACGCGTGTTTTCCAGAGGGGTAGGCAGAGACCACTCCTTTACACCCGCGTCTCTACCCGTGGGTAAATAAATATCGGGTATTTACCCGGTAAATACCCAGTAGCGGGTAAATACCTACCCGGGTAGATGCCCATCTCTAGATAACTGAAAAAATATTAATAAAATGTATTTAGTTTAATGTTTTCCAGCTTTTATTTAAATTGAGTTTGTATTCTGTACCTACCTATTTCAATTTTAAATAATAGTAACCCTAAGCGGGTGTAGGTAAGCATAGTGGCCTAAAATTAATTCATTTTGATTTCATATGATAAGTTCGGATCAAATCTAATCTCCATAGGTAAGTTACTAGCAGTAACTTACCTATGGAGCAGTTACCGCTATCGGGATTAACTGACACTGTACACGTATATGTAATTAGATAAAGCAATGAAATCAAATACTCGTAGAATACTAATTATATTTTTCCACATTTAGTTAAAGGGAAGAATTGTCGTTTCATTACTCCTACCTACTTTTTAATTTCTGTTTAACCTTAAGGTAGAAAATCATTATAGCATCAAGTCCATATTTGTACACAATTTCAATTTTGTGCAATAAATTATTAAACAAATAAATAATAAATACACTTAAGCTCAAAAAAAATAGAGATGATTGTGTACAAAGTAGAGTTGTCAACAAAAGCTGGCATCAAAATGTATTTTTTAATTTATTTCCTGATCAACAAATTAGTTGAAACATTTACATTTTTACTAAATAAACGACAAATAAATTACATTAGTAGATAAGCGAAAGTAAACAATTGCTTACTAGCGTTTATCATATTTCCCGCGGACACTATTATGTAATTTCTTGAGATAAAAGTAGTCTAGTTATTAAGTTAGAATGATCCGTTGCTGCGTGAAAGAACCAACCAAGAAAGACCTATTAACAAGTTTAATATTGGGAGGGATGAGAATTGCTGTAAGTTTTTAAAGGGTTCTTTAAAGCCACCCTCACACTTCACGGCGTGGTCCACTCGCCACGCCGTAATGACGGCCGCGGGGGCCGCGCGTGCGGTGCTTTATAATTAATGATTTTTGGTTCACGAGTGGCCACCGAGAATGGTTTTGTTACAGCTAAATCAATAGCAGGGTTTAGGTTATTCGTTACCAACTAGAATTTTACTCGCGCGTTCGTCATGTAGTCTGTTTATCGCTGTCGATGTCTTTGCCGGATTGCTTACGAAACAGCTTAAAAGACAAAACTGATATTATCATATTGCACTAAATCACTTTTGACAGTATTTACTTATTCATTGAAAATATTTTCGATTAATTACATTAGGGTACCTTTATTACGCTTTACTGCTGCTCTGTTTATATTTTAGCCAATTAGAATAAATAAATAATAACTTATCCGAATATGTAAATTACCGTACCGCTTTAGCACACCCGAGTAAAATACACATTTATTACAAAGCGTAAAATATTCCGCTGAAAAATGATTCCTCTTCCAAAAGGTTTACCCCAAAATCGTTAGACTGGTTAAAAATTATATTCCACCAAACAAAACGTCCATTAAACTCAACTCAACCCCACCCCTTCCGCGGATCCTAATAAATGGCGCAATAATGGCACAATATAATATTAACACAAAGTTAAACGCGTTTTTATTTTCCCGCCAAAACTTCAGCGCCGCTCGGTTTGGCGCGCAATGCCATTTTGCCTTTACGGGCGCGTTCTCAAAAAATGGCTTCAGGAATAAAATAAATCGCAAATATTTATCAAAACGCAGCCCCGCTCGCATGCGGGCTGGGGCGGCGCGGTGTCGATTTCATCGCGTTGGATATTGCATACATACTTCTTATCTAGGATTAGGTAAGCTATGTTCTCAGGGTCCGTTAAAATTTTAGAAGACTAAGGTAGATTCCAGGAAGCTAATTTATTATTCTAAAAATATATATTGGGGTAGGTAAAGTTAATGTTTCCTCTTTGTCTGCTAAATTATTTGTCAGGCTAAATGGTTATAATAATAATTAGCATGTAATACATATTAAAAACCACAAAATAACTTGAAAACTCCAATGAGGTTCTGACATATTTTTTTATAAATAGAGAAGAACTTTTTCATACTTTAAAACAAGAATGGGGTAATGCTATTCCATAAACTAGCAGAAAAATAAAGAAAACATATTTTATAAAATATCAATACAGTTTTAATCACACGAACGTGTCGCATCACTAGCGACAACTTGTACGCCGGCGGACATTTTGTTTTACAGCGCGGGTCGCGGCCGCCCGAAATTATGAAAATATTTACACAAATCTGCGCGGGACAAGCCCGAACATTGTTGAACTTGTTCCATATTAGAAATTCTAAATATGTCTAAGATTGGAATTATTTTCTTTAGCGCTTTTAACAGTATTTTATCGCTATGAATTTTATTTACGTTTTAATATGTGCGAGAAAGCAACAGCAATCCAGTTCACTGGTTTTTGCGTGTATTAGAAAAAAGTTTCGAAACATCTTCGCGTTTTTTTAAAACAGAAAAAAACTCTACTCTTACATAGAAGGAGTTTAAATTAGTCCTAAGTAACCAGGGTTTACGACCTTTAATTGGCATAGACAATAATTTTAGCTGGAGGCTGGCAACAATACATAGCTAATGAATTGATCGCGTGCAGGGGTGGCAAACCCGGGTGCATTCGGGATGCATTAGCATCACTTCCGGGGCCGCCCTTCCCGCTTTTTTACACCAATACCTACTTTATTGAACGTGTGGACTTTTTCCCCAGTTTCCGAGTGATAAGGAATGACGGGTGCAGTTTAAAACAAATGTTGAGTACGAGTGTTTTTAAAAACGATGTATAAGAAAAACCACTTTTTTATGTTGTATTGACTCGTTTGACGATACAATTAATTAAAGAAAGTATACATGGGCTAAAACATGTTATTAATGCAGAATTTATTTAGTTACTTACTTCTTTCGTGGCAAAAAAAGCCAATGAATTCATTAATTCACGTGATCTTTATACATAAAGTTGGGTAGGTACCCATTCCAACTCCACTACTTTCACTATAGAGTCTCATGTAAAATCTTAGCTTAAATAATTTAATTTTCAAAGCTAGGCATTTGGTGAAAGCGACATAGTGAACTTCCGCCACCAATTTGTCATTTCAAGGACGGCAAAAAATACTTTTTTAAAATAAAGTGACGCGGGTGCGGGTAGGTCGCGATAGAAGGGTAGTATTTCCGGTTCCGGGGGACGCGGGGAGGGCCGGTGCTCTTTGTGCTGCGATAACCGGAAGCCGAGGGCTCTGAGGACGGAGGGTCTGCGAGGTATTTTTAAGTTTCTCGAGCGTTGATTACTCACGAACATCGGTAAGGAGTTTTAATTTGAGATGCGGCAGTCGCTAATGAGGTGTTGTTAATGACGCCCTCATTTTAGACGAATGGGAAAATGTTGCTGAAGGCTCATTATTCCGAGTCTGTTAGTTGGCAATTAGTCCAATCTGACATGGTCCAAATTACGTTTAATTAGAGAGAAAGTGCCATTTACGTGGAGCTCGTGAAATTATTGATCTATAGTTATACAAGGTGTTACTGACCATGAGGCTTTAAATGTAGGGATCGATTCTACTCCTCAAATAGAACTCCTTTTGTTTTACGACATTAATAAATGAGGAATTTTTATTTTTTAATTTTTTATACAAAATAAACTAATTCACTGATTTTACTAGTAAAGTTTGAAAGTTTGATCACGTATAACTTATTATAAATTAAGTTATTTTCTAAGTCGTAGAATAAAGGATGTAGGATTTGAGGAGTAGAATCGATACCTACATTTAAAGCCCCATGGTCAGAGACACCCTGTATTAAAGCTCATCACCCTAATAAGATGGTCACCCAAAAAGTATATTTAAACATGCAAACAAAACTTGTTGGTATTCATGTTGAATATTTTTCATGTTTCAACTTACAATACAAAAGACTTTGCAAGTAAGCTCTGGCCTAATAAGGATTGGGTATTAAAAAGTAGCCATGGTTAATTCGAACTGACAATAATTTGGTACCCCGACTTTTGACCGAATCATCATTTTACAAACCTTCATTTCGCAAAAACGTGTTTGTGCTTAAATTATTACATATTAAAAAGGTTACATAGGCTTATTAAAAAAGTTAGGTTATGACCACATGGACTTTTGACCACAAAAAATATAAAACAATGCGGCGGGAAGAATCTCTGCGAAATAAAAGTTTGTAAAATGATATAGTTTGTCAAATGATGATTTGGTAAAACATTAGTTAACCCAATAATTTGCTAACCTTAACAAATGCATACAAGAAGTAACAGAGATAATTATTTCTATTATTTTAAGTTATTTGCACAATGTTTCAATAGGTCTGGAGTAAGCGGTTGAAATAAATACTTAAAATGTCCCTTGAGAAAACTCCTGTCCATACTTATCATGTTTTTCTAAGGCTTAATAAAACGAGAAGTTATAATTTTTACTTTTTAGGCAATACGAGTGAACACACCACCAGGTGGGTAACCATCATGACATGCCTAAGAAATTCAGTTTACGATGAGTGTAAGGGGCAGAGCTATAGCAGTTACATGGCTCTGTCTCTTTCAATTATCGTAAACTGAATTGCTTAGCCATGTCATGGTAAACCCCTGATGATAAGTGGAATCGGACTCCCATGGACACTTGCATTGTCAAGACTGCAAATGCGTTGCCAACCCTGAGAACTGAGGATTGTCTCTAGCTTGTAATTTCACTAGGGCCCTGTTTTATAAAGCTACAAATAAAAAAATACAAGCGGAAGTCTCTTTCTAACTCCTTTTGCTAGAAAGGGACTTCCATTTGTAATTTTTAGCTTAATAAAACAAGCCCCAGGTGTCTTATCTTCCCAACTAAACACAAAAATGCGAACACTGTTGTAGGGTAAAAGATTAGACAGGAAGAGATCCGGACGGACCCTGCGCGAGGTCCTACCCCCACTAGAGTTCCAGCTCCTTTCATCATAAACCTGCCCTGAAGAAGCCGTGCAGCGGCCAGTCGCTTGCAATCACGGCTAAATGGCTACTTTCAACCGAACAATGATAATTTTAGTTGAGCGAGTGCGCCGATAATGGCGACAATTTCCGACGATTAGCCGAACGTGGCCGAGCGTTTTTGCAGGACACTTGTAAAAATGGCCTTAATAACCTCGGAGTGCACTACTTGCGGTAATCGTCTCGGTTCCGCTGACCGTTTTACAGAAATAATGTACGTTGGCCATATTTGTACTGAAATTTTCCTTTGATGTTTAGAATGACAAATGTTACTTAATGACGAAATGCAACTTTTTATTATATTTCAGTAAAATTGTTGTTCTTTTCCTCATTCCCAGTATACCACAATCTCATACCTACTTGTGTATTATCTAATTTGTATGGTATTTAGAGTAAACATGTAATGAGTATTTTACGCGATATTTTATCTATTTTGATTGACAAAAGCAGAAAATGTTTCTTTGAAATACTGTTAGTATATATTTTAATAAATAAATGAAAAAATATATACCAAGCTCGTTTCAGACATCTCTTAGTTGGGACTACCGACTTTAAAGAAACTAAGAACTGTCGCCGGAACCACTTTTTAGATCAGATTATTTAAAACTTTAACACATTTGGCCCTAGGCGATAACCGGAAGACAGAGAGAGGCTTTACAACACATAACACACCTTTTTTATCAGTGTTAATAAGTATCGTTACGTACATAAGGGTAGGTAACTGATAGATACAATACAATACAATACAAATATTCTTTATTAAATACCACATACAAATACAGCATGAAAAGTAAAATACAAATACAAAGTTACTAAGTAAGTCAATAGGCGGTCTTATCGCTAAGTAGCGATCTCTTCCTGACAACCTGACAAAGAAGAAAAGTTATAAAGAAACAGAAATAAATCGGTAGGCGGTGCAAACTAAACTAACAAAAGAAAGAAATATATAAAAAAAAACAAGTAAAAATAAAAATAACGCCAAACATTCACCGAGATTAGATACACCGATAATTAAGAGCTAGACTTTACTAACGCACTCACTTAACCGTTACAAGCAGTTTAACTATGGCACAATTAATTTTGAAAACTTAGATGATCGCTCGGTTCACTTTTGTTCGCACTGTTCGCTATCTAAGTAGAGAATGTTCGTAGCCGCAATCGTCCCGCCTTTTATACTCCCAATCCCCGGCTGTTCCAGAATGCCTCATGGAATCACCGTTGAACTTTGACCCGCCGAGGACGATCTAGAGAGTTTGTTGCTGGAAGGTTCTACACATTACGACGATGCCCTTGACTCACGGGTCTAGAATGTTCCACGTAATGCTATCTCATTTCTAATCGTGTTATCCATTTCACATGCTTTTTTCTTGCTTTTCAGTATCGTTGTCTCCTTTTAATCACACTATTTCTTTCACATTTAGTGGAAAATTTGCCATATAATGAAATGTACCTACTTCAAAAGCCCATAAGGGGTCCTAAAACACCTGAAAATGGGTTTTTTGGTTATGGCCTTATCTGGCCTGAAACGCACTGAAAATATGTTTTAGGCTTCTGAAAAAAACGGCAAGTAGATCGAAATTTTAATGATCTGGTATTTGATAGAGCTCCCTCTAAAACGGACTAAAACGATTTGACAGCCTGCCGAAAACGCCATCACCAGATCATTTACTTCATCCTTAATCCATCTTTTTTACATTTATTTAACATCGAATAGATGTTCAAAGTGGAGGAAATATTCTAACAAACTGTTAAGCAACCTTTTGTATCAAGTTTTGTCGTAAACTCATATATTTTAAATTTACCAGATAACTTATAAGTAACGTATAAGTTGATCAGACGTCGCGAATATTGCCTCACTCGTAGGGGACAGCGATGGCGCCAAAAATATACGTAACACTTTATTTGTAATTGAGAGGGTTGAAATTTAAAATATTGAATCTGAGGCTCATAGACATGTCGAATAATCAACTTTACTATAGTATTCATTTTACTTCACAGTAATGAAAGCCGAGTTAAAAACAATACGATACCAAGTCAAAAGCAATATGGTTTTACCTAGTAGAATAGAGCCCCAGATTCAATATTTTTAATTTCAACCCTCTCAATAACAAATGAAGTGTAACGTATATTTTTGGCGCCATCGCTGTCCCCTACGAGTGAGGCAATATTCGCGACGTCCGATCGGTCGGAAGTCCGTTCACGCAACATGACTTATCCATTACTTATTTTACCACGACCCGACACATAAAGGGGTTTGACGTAGTTAACATATTCAGATGGTAAAAATATTGATTGATTGCTAGCTAGAAATATTAACAATGAAGTTGGTTGCACTAAAGTGAAACAAGTCTTAATGCGTTAGTAGTTTTTAGAAAGTGATGAGTAGAGAGGGATTAGTATCTAGTGGTTATTTTTGTCTATGATACACATTTTAATTCCATAGGTACGTAATCTGAACCACTGCTAACTTGGCGGGGTGAATATTTTCATATGTAGCTATTCTCTAAAATAGTGACAGGGATCAATTTAATCTGTTTGGCACACGAAGATTGGCTGTGAAAATTGTTTTATAAAAATATGTTTATTATTCTTTACCGCGAATTCAAAAACAAATCAACCGAAACCACGTGCAGTGTCACCGTTAATTTATATTTGCGTCACCGCTCCAACAGCCACCATCTATCATCTAGCTTTAAAAGGGTAGCCGGGGTCGACGGCGATTGAAGCCTTTCTTATTTCATTCCTTGCCCTCTTGGCGTCGAAAATACTGGGAAGAATGACCTCTCTGAGGGGAAAGTGGGGACGCATGGGTCACGATGACCGATAGGACAGGTAAGGGGAAGTTGGTTACAGGTGATGGAGGATTTTCAATTTCGTTATGGACTCTTTCGCATCTATTCGAGGACGAGGTAAATGATCTGGTAGATATTAATAGAAACAGACTGCATGGAATTCTGCTTAAATTTTTCTAATATTTCTGGGTCCTTTATGAAAATTCGGACAAATAATACGTTGGGAAATAAAACTTTGGACTTGCGATAGGTTATCCTAATTGGCTAATTTCTTACTAGTTACACTATCTCTCTAGAGGAAAAGATTGACCAACTAACAATCACGTTGCACTGGCCACTTAGCTCGTAATTCTTAATTCATAATGGTTTTTTTTTATCAAATACTCCCTAATTTACACAAAAATTATGTTTTTCTGTTTCCATGAATATTACTACCCCAAAATTGTCGCACGCAAAAGTACGCATTGAAAGGTTTAACGTAGAAAAAAATACGTAACTAGTTCAAGCTACTCGTAAGTAGTGTGCACGAGCGGTCACCGTCCACTATAACCGTCTATCTTGTCTTTGTGCGCGGCTATTTATGGCCACACTTATTTTTATTTTAATGCTGATACCGCTGGTGCCGCTGTGTCTCGGCTTGGGATTCATCTGCAGACTGCCACATATTTTCACTGTTGGCCTAGTATCTGATGTCTTAAAATAAATTTGGGACTAAAAGTTTGTACGGGTTGTTAACATAATTGTTATTAGTTGACTAGGTTTTATTTAAAAAGGGTTTTTACTTTTACAATTCTTAGAAACACACACATGGATACTCGTGTAGGCAGGATACAACACTAGTGATATGTCATTTGATGCATTGATGGGTATTGTATTTGGGTATGGTATTTCGGGTTACGAGATTTTTAGAAACAAATGTGGGTTGATTTACTATTAATATTACTAAACTTAGAGCTTTCTACAGAAAGACTTTCTTATGTGGAAAAAGGTGTAAATGGATAATTGTACCAATTTTACTTTTATAGGGTATTAAAGCATCTCAATCAGATGGCTGTGTCAGACATAAAGTCGGGCGAGAACAGCGGAAACATAACTTCGCCGACAGAACTCTAAAAATGCTCAACCGCAACGCGTAAAACACAATAACGGCTCCATAAACCCAGAAATCTTCGAGTTTCTTAAACAAATCTGAGGGCTGCACCCTTTTCACTTACCGCACAAACAATATTTCACGCCTATAAGTTTCCGATACATGAATTTTATTAACTTTCGCTCCCCGCCGCCGTGACGGATGAGCGTTATAGTATTTGTTTTACGCGTCATCAAAGTGCCAGGAGCAGAAACACTGGGGGCAACCCTGAGGGCTCGTCTTGGTTTAAGGTTTGCCGTTATGCGTGGGGTTTGAGTGATGTTGGTATGCAGTAAGTGATTTAATGCCTAACAATTCCTGTTCAAAGTATCCATTCATTAATCAATTTTCATTTCAATTTTACGACATGAAAGCAAAGACTAAACTAAACAGAAAGCATTCAACTATTCGTAAAATCGCCACAAACCTATTGTATCCGTAATAAACACCGTTTTAAACTACATGCGCATATAAATTTAGCTGCAAATGCGCAATAAAATAATAAATTCCGCAGCTTAATACATTCTGCGGCTGGAGAAGGGTGACTGCAAGATTTCTAACTTCATCCAAGAGAAATTGGCTAAAAAAATCTTTCGCAAAATAAAATCGAAGAGCGACTTCCGAAAGTTATCGAAGTTCTCAACAATCCATTACACCAAGTTTTGCAAAAAAATGACTTGGAACTTATTATTTTGAGCAAAAACATCGCGGAGTTTCGTCGTCGCCGCGAGCGAGTTGGCATCTGAGGGGACGTTTCCCGATAAACACTTACGTTGGCTATTAAGCTATATATGTTTTCTAAAGAGTGTTTGCACATGTATCACTCGATTCTTTCAGGAAAGAAGTAAGCTACATAGGTTACTTCGAATTATCTAAACTTCGCAAAACCGTATTCGATTTAACATATTCAAGTAATTCAAATTCCCGGTATTCGTTCTGTAACCGCCGCATTTCGGTTACATATAATGAGCTGAAGCTGTTACATAATATAAATGTTAATTTTGGAAATCCCAAAAAGGTCACAAAGATTCAACCGGAGACCACAGAGCTACCTAGGACAACGTTTCAGCATCGTTTCTGTGATACTTGGCCACGGGTAGCTCTCTTTTTAGTTCTTATATATTATTGTAATTGAATCATATTTTGTTAGTTTTAATTACGTTCACAAGAAATATATATCAAGGTGCATATTTTACTTTGACTGACCTAGTACCAAACTAAGCTCTAGACAAAAAAAATACTTAAGAGTCGTCTCACAGAACATAACTATGCTAAGCAATGCTAGCTGTCTCTGGATCTCGCAATCCTATTCCGTATTTATTTTCAAAGTGTTTACGTACATACTACTACTCTTGTCCTCCACACATGCCATGAACTTCCAAATAAACAATGAGCGCGTACTCCGCCGCTACAGCCATTAGCGCTTCAACTTCAGCTAACAGAGTGCAGACACTAAAATCGCCACTTTTAGTGTCTAGTGAGTACTAAACATCAAACAAAGGTAGCGGCGGCGGCGAGCGGCGTCCGGCGCGGTACAAAGCCTTTGTGAGCGCCACACTGACACCACGACACGCTTTTTGCGCCGCGGTCGCTATCGCTCGATGACGTCCCCGTAGATCGATAAGAGCCTCCACTCGACGGGGAATGCTCTATTGTATAACTGACATTACAGTGTCTGAGATGTGGAAAATCGTAGCCCTAAATGTTGCCGGCTGTGTGGTGCCGTGAGCCCGCGACGCGCCGCGTGTCGGACCTCGGTATTGTATGGAGCTCGGGATAACGCTTTTGGGTACCGGGACTCATATTACTCGTAGATGACACGGACATTTAAGAGTTTTTAAATATTGTTTTAGCAATGTTGCAAAATTGATAAAATGAATAAGAAATTACACTATATTTGTAGCACGTTGAAGTATTCACAAAAAAACCTGTAAAGTTTCCCCTTAATAACCGATTGTAGTAAAAAAATATGTGACAGATTAGACAGACAGGATATCTATGAGTAGATTCAGCAAAGACTAAGTGTCAATAAACTATATTATTGTAAAAAAATTAAGCAATGTTTTTAACATCACTGTTATTCATGCATAGATTTATTTCAAGAGAGAAAAAGAAAACCATACAAATATTCATATCAGAGTGGGGTTAGCAGAGCTACAGAAATACCAGCCACTTCAAAACAAGTTGTTTATAAAAAAATCTGTAACCACATTTTGCACAATAAGGCCAAAAAGTTTACTAGAGAGACAAGTAAATTGGCCACATGAGGCTTTTTTACACTTCGGTACTATGGAGTGAATCTACTAGCAATACTAACAATTTATACGACGAAAAAAGTGGCCTATATGGTTATTCAACTATACAATGATTGACGAGTTATTACTGGTTGTAAATAATGCAAATACAAAGAGATCCCTTGTAGTTCCCCTTCGTACCTTTCATTATATAAAACTTTATTTATTTAAGCTAAAAGAGGTAAAATACATACATACAAATAGAGTGCGTGTAAGCTCTTAATAGTTTTCGGTATATTTATCATAAGCGTTTTTAAGAAACCCCTAGAAATCCGAAGACTATTAATAAGTTAGACAAACGGGGCTCTGTTCCACTTGCTTTTTTACAATATATTAAGGCACCTTTATCGTAAAATATGTAAGAGCTACCATAACGTTACCATGTATGATATGGTTTAAAACAAAATGCAATAGAGTTTTGGACTTATAATATTTAGATCAATGACATCGATGTCAGGTGTGCTGGCAAGCAAGATGGCGGCTAAGCTGCCACTTTTCACACCGTCATTGAAGACGTCTCCGGCAACTCTAGGCGAACTTAACTAAATACCTACGTGCCTTACATAGTTATGACTTATTTCACGGGACGTTATTAACATAAATTAGTAGTTAGTGACGCGTGAAAAACGTGACTCACATATCATCTGTATGCAGGAGGACACGGACGTCGTCTCTCGAATAATATTCCACTTACGTCCCGACAGACTGACATGGCACTTGTATTAATCCATTCTAACTTTTATTAACAGGAGATAAGATCCACAGAAACAGCCGTGGAATCGTGTCGCGCGGCGAACACGCCGAGACCGTCGTGTCTGAGTAATTCGTAACGGACATGGCACAAGTCAATGATACAGCATCGGGAAAACAATGTGAACGTCATCGCTTTCCTCTTAGGACAGTTTCGAAATAGATCAATGCACTGGTTTACGTGAGAACATTTTCTATAGGCAGTGCAATCTTCAGTATCATATTACACGAATTAAAACGAAATAATCCTTTCGTCGCAGTCGGCTGAGTATACGGATGATGTTACGCAAAAATGTGTCATCCCACAATTAAAGATCAACCCAGAATAATCACACTGAGGATTGACACTTCATTGCTAAATAGTTAAACAAATAAATAAATATCACAGGACAATGACACACAAATTGACCTAGTCCCAAACTAAGCTCTAGGCTTCTACAATGGGTACAAGACAACGATAAACTTACTTATATAGAGAAATATATACTTAAATACATAGAAAACATCCAAGACTCAGGAACAAATACTCGCGCTCATTACACAAATATCTACCCTTACCGGGATTTGAACCCAGGACCCCTAGCTTCGAAGGCAGGGTCGCTCCCAACTAGGCTAGCGTGTCGTCAGAGAAGTTGTGGATTGACACATTATTGCGTAACAGCGTACTATGTTAGGCAGTGTCATATCTCGCGATTGGACAGATTCTTGTTCGAACGCATTTCGTTTGTCAAAGTTTTATTAAAAAATTATGTGTAATTAATACAAGAATTCATATAATTATCAGTTACTTTCAGATATACAAGCTTCTGCCAGCGACTTCGTCAACGTAGATTACCGTTATTCTATTACTTATTTTTTTAGGGATAAAAGTATCATATGTTATAGGGCAGCTAAGAGTACCTCCAATCCAAATTTAATCCATTCCCGTAACAAACTAACACACAAAAACTTTTGCATTTATTACATTAGTAGGATTCACTGAACATTTCTTGGCAAAACAAAATGTGGCCAAACAAGAAAGCCGCGATACAAAAAAGATTCGAAGCAAGAACATGATGAAAAAGGAATCAATCAAAAAAGGAAATATGAAAAATCGCAGGAGAACTGGGGTAGCTTGTTAACATAAGGCAGAAATTTACAAAATTAAGTTAATTAGAGTGTGTTACATAACAAATAGTAGATGAAGTAAGCCATCGCATTGCTATACATCTGTGCAATTTGATCTCTACGATCGAAATGATGCGCCCTGTACAAAGTTGAGATGAAATGTGAGTTAGGTTGTGGTATATTACTCTTATGAAATAAATTTGTACATATTCAATACATGCAACGTTCTCGTGCGTGGTCGTATTAAATTTACTCATTAATTATGCTACAGCCATGTTACCAAACACATATATAGGTGCCTGAGATAATTTGAGGCTATATGGCATCCGTCACGTAGGTAGGGCCCGTAATCGTATCAAGACAGCCGTGTGGTCCTAGACAAGATACATTATGTGAACGTTATCATTATCGAAAATATATAGGACTAGCTGTTGCCCACAATTTCGTCTACGTAGAGATTTAGTTGTGGTAGGACCCTGTGCAGGGTCCGTCCGGATCGCTACCACCATCTTATCCATTAACCAACCGCCCAGCAACATTGTTCGCATTGTTATGTTCCGGTGTGGGGATAAGACAACCAGTGAAATTTCTATCATAAAGGCATCCCATCTTAGTTCTCAGGATTGGCAACGCATTTGAGGTCTTAGGATAATAGTCTTGAGAATTCAAATGTCTATGGGTCTCAGATTCCACTTACCATCAGGTGGCCTGAGTGCCTGTGTGCCTTCTTTTTAACATAAAAAAAAAGTTAATCGCCATTCCCTCGAGAACTGTCCAATGTTCCGCGATGAAATGTATTTAAAATTTCATCAAAATCGGTTCAGCGGCTTAGCCGTCAAAAAAGGACAAACAAACAAGCACACTTTCAATCTCTCGTCAATTCCATACATTTTGACAGTGTCCTGTAGAGACTCCGAGCCTTCTTTCAATCAGCCTCCGTGGTAGGATATAGGCCCGTTACATTGAGCTAGCTCATAGTCATGGAAACAATACAGGGGCCCTAGCCAAGATGCAAACGCTCCTAACGTTTTTCTTTACTATCGCTCAAAATGTATGGGACGACAGTCGACCACGTGGTTTATCGAAATGCACGAGAATGTCATCCCATACATTTTGAGCGATAGAAAAGAAAAACGTTAGGAGCGTTTGCATCCTGGCTAGGGCCCTCAGCGGGTAAGGCATCGGTCACAGGAAAAAAACATTGACATATCTTGAAATGCGAGGACTAACCGGCCGAGTGCGAGTTGCACTCGCGCACGAAGGGTTCCGTACCATTATCTATAAAAACAGCAAAAATCATGTCTGTTGTATGGGAGCCCCCTTTAAATATTTGTTTTATTTTAAATTAACTATTTATTTTTAATGTGAACATGCGTGAAAAAGCGTCTACCTGTTGCCGTTATCAATATTGAGCAAAATCGAGCAAAAAAAGACATGTTTTTTGTATGGGAGCCCCATTAAATATACTTTGTTCTATTTTTTTGTTTTTTTTTTTTGTTATAGCGGCAACAAAAATACATCATCTGTGAAAACTTAAATGTTCTTGTTATCACGGTTCATGAGATACAGCCTGTTGACAGACGGACAGAGGAGTCTTAGTAATAGGTCCCGTTTTACCCCTTGGATACGGAACCCTAAAAATCATTAGGATCCGTCAATCGTTACGCACTGTAAGCACAGATACACATGCATATGGATAATATCCCCAATTAAACTTTTACGAACGAAAAACGTACTCGTAACTAACCTTTAACACCTATAAGCAACAAGTTATAAAACATGTTTAACACTCCGCCGACGGATTGATGTCTTGTATTCAGTTTAAGTACAATAAAGACCGATCAATATCCGAACGTGGTTTGATTTAGTTCGTGTGTCGGCTCGTCATTGAATGAACTAGGATCCAAATAATAAATATACCAATAAATAGTATACCTATAAATTAACCAGACCTTTGTAACATTATGAATAACTAGAAGCCCGCTATGTGTATATAGACGACACTATTAAATCACTTCACAATTTGATAGTGTGGTCTATGTTATGTCAAATACCTAGTTTATCGCTATTCCCTTGGGAACTGTTAAATTTTCCGGGATTAAAAGTACCTTATGTCCTCCCCCGGGACCTTAGTTATCTCCATACCAAATTTCATCTAAATTGGTTCAGTAGTTCCTGAGATTAGCGCGTTCAAGCAAACGAACAAATTCTTCAGCTTTATATTAAAAAAGTAAGTATAGATGATATTGTAAAAAAAATACTAATTACTGAAGGGTCCACAATGCCCACATAAGCAGCAGCTCAGACTAACAGTCCGCTGGCTGATATTGGCCCGACTGATCTCGGTCGGACAGTCCGGCGCCTCACACCCAAACCCACTTTACATCTGTGGGTGGCCGGCAGGCGGACTGACTATCGTTGCCACTTTGGCGATCGAATTATCATTTGAAAACTGATGTGTGGTGAGTAACAGTTTTAAAGCAGGCCGTACGAATATTGCCAGCAGGCATAACCCGACTTTGGGCGCTTCATTGAACTGTCAGGCGGGCTGACAGGCTAGGGACTGCAGGTAATCTATTAGTCTGGGTACCGTGAACTCAATCTCTCCAAATGGACTAGATCTAATTGGGACGTGTACCACTCTGGCACGGATCGGTGGGCTTGTGTTACCTTTGACGATGACCTTTCAGATCATTTTATTGTGTATCAGTGTACACTTGTACAGTTTGAGCAGTGTAACGGACTTGCCAACTACAGTGTGTGAAGAAACAGAAAAAATAAAACTGAATAGGTACGTACGGCTTAGAATTTTAGTAGCTACGCCACTATTGAACTCTGTCACTGAAAACCAATGAATCGCTGACATTGTGACATAGGGTTGCACGGCTGCAGAAAGTTGTGACTTTCAACGTCATCTTCTTGGTTTTTTTTCTCACTAAATTTAGATTGGTACTTAAATTACATATAAACAGGTATGATACTTATATTACATATAAACAGGTATGATACTTATATTACATATAAACAGGTAGTAGATATTCCGCGCACAAATTGTAGATTCATAAAATACCCAATTAACCTCTCTCGTACTGTTTACGCCAAACGAGTCGACGATATCTCTCTTACTCACATGTATTCCGTATCCGTCTATCATTCATTAGTAAAGCATGGTGGTAGTTTCTCTATTTTCAAACGCAATTCACATACCTTTTACTCTTTTACATGTATGTACTAGCGACCTGCCAGCGGCTTCGCCCGCTGCAATTTTTTTTCTTCACATTTATTTTTTTATTTTTGTGAAAAACATCATTCTTTTTTTAATAAAAAGTATCTTATATTACCTCCCAGAATATGTGTACAAAGTTTCATGATGATTTTTCAAGTAGTTTTTGCGTGAAGGCGTAACAAACATCCACTCTTTTACATTTATAGTAAGGATGTATTGCACTAAAAACAGAAATTCAAATACAATATTCACAGAATAGGAACGTACAAAGGCAAACTTATCCTTTTAAGGAATCTCATCCAGCTAACCTTTGGGTGGTTGTAGAAAATAAGAAAGCAAAAACTGGCAACGAGCAGACATGAGTACATAACAAAGTTTACGGAAACTGTATGAACAAAATTTAAGACAGACAGACATAATTATAAAAAGTAACAATAATACATATCAACATAATAATAAACATATATATTATTAAAAAAAGACAGTACACAATTATAAGGAGTGCCAGTATGACCTCAAACATCCCAGGGCCTCTATTCAACTGCGTTATAACGATATCGTGTTTGACGTGTTTTAGAATCGTTTATGTCACAGTCACCATTATTGTAAATGACATAAGAGTTATGAAAACGTTGACAATACGGAAACACGTCAAATACGATATCGTTATTACCGTGTAGAATCCCAGCCCTGTAGTGATGCGACCGATTGTGATTTCCTAATGTCAGTTCGCAGCCGATTCCACAATCTGACAGAGTGCACCGAGAAGGATTTGGAGTAGGTTTTAGACGTACTAATATCGTTGTTGATTGGTATTTTCTAGAATATATGTGAAAGTCTTTCTTTGCTTATAAAATAAGGTCGATAAGTACAACTTGCTCCAATTATTAGGCTATTAAAATCAAGTTTAGTATTGTTGTAGTCTTTTCACACGATATTACGATGATCCGATATTTTCTCATCCCAGTTCAGTTGTATAAAATTTAAATCTGCAAAAAGTATGTTTGTCTATACGAACAAAATGTTTTGTAGAAGTCCACTCAAATTGGAATTCCATTAAAGTAATTTAAAATTATATGTCCTAATCCATTTTTGACATAAACAAACATTAATTAAATCGTCACAGGCCAAGTTTAAAGCAACATCACGGAATATATACATAGTAGGTACATGGCAATAGCGAGCACAGTAGTTGTCAGTGAGGAGGGATCCGGGGTCCTCTCACGCACCGGCAGAGGGCGCGCTCGGCGGAGCACCAATACAGTAATGTGATGGAGGAATAATTTCCTAAAATGCACTGGATTGAGATGGGACAGACCCTTGATTTATTTGAGTAGTTTCCAGGCCACGTCAATTTACTTTATTACCAACTGGGTCGGCGACATTCTTCAAGGAGAATTCCGTGAAATATAATTTCTTAGTTTGGTGAGATGTTCTTTTTGTATAATTTGGTGATGTTATTTATTCAATTTATTAGAAAATATCGTGTTTAGATATATTATTTTTTATTTTATTTAGCCCCGTGTGGTTGCCAGGTTAGAATAGTGCCACTCCATGTCTTCTCGTGGATGTCGTAAGAGGCGACTAAGGGACTAAGGGCTTGAATTAATATTAGGCGATAGGCTTGCAACCTGTCACTAATAACTAGTAAACATCTAAGCCTAGTTGTGCAAGATGTGGTTATAGAATTATCAACAAGTCTTTTTAGATTTGTTGGTATTTCTGTAGCTCTGCCTACCCCACTCTGGGAATGAAGGCGTGATGTTACGAGTATATGTATGTATGTATATTATAATATTAGTTACATTCTGCTTGGTAAGACCATGTTGCTTTGAAATTTTATCGTATTGTCAACGTTATGATAGCTCTTATTAACTTGACACTAATGGTGGCCGAGGTAGAAACAATATTACCGAGTAGAATAGAGCCCACTATCTCGTAATATTTATTTATTTGTAATTAATAACCACGCCCACTGTTCTCAACACAGGATTTCTACAAAGAATGGTCCTCTGTTCGGTCCTAAGTACGTCCCACGTCTAAACGTAGATATCCATTGAACTCCTATGACCTCCACGACCTCCACTACATCATTGTTTCACCCTCGAGTTAAACTTGTTCTTAATTCCGATGTTGCCAATTTGGAAAACTAAATAATTGTTGGAAAAGTTATATAACAGCTTGAATATAGGTAAATAAATAAATAATAAATACCAGGGGACAACCTTACACATTGACTTAGTCCCTAACTAAGCTCTCGGCTTGTACTAGACTACGTTAAACTTACCTAAACACATACATACTCGAATATTATATTTGCCCTTAGGAAGCGAACCGGGGACCGCTAGCGCAGGGTCACTACCAACTTAAGCAAACCGCGTCGCATACTCCCCATTTCTATTCTAATCTCAAATCGATAACATCTTGAAATTCCGTAGGTATTTTAATAACGCGCAGAGCTGGCCTGGGCATTGTGCCGGCGACTAAGTAGCCGCCCAGGCAATATCGGCTCGGGCAAGAACACTCGAGCGTCTCATCTTGCCAATCGAGAGAAACATCGCAAATGGGACCGCTTGTTAAAATATAGAGACGTGGGCTTGAGAACTAGTTGGAATACGGTCGTGGTATGATAGGATAATCGGTTAAGTACTTCGTAATTGGACGGCATCCTTAACCCAGTTGGTAGTGAACCTGCCTACGAAGCTAGCGGTCCAGGGTTCGATTCCTAAGAGCAAATGTTTGTGTGATGAGCGCAATGTACTCGTTCCAGAGTCTTGGATATTTTCTGTGTATTTAAGTATGTTTATCGTCATTTAGTATCTATAGTACAAGCTTTGAGATTAGTTGGGGATTGAGTGTATTTGTGTGAGATTGTCTCTTGATATTTATTATAATATTATATGTATATCTTTACCAACCACGGTACTATGGGAGTCCCGGAACTATGGAAGGTGTAATGGAGCCGAAGCCAACACGCAGAGGCCGGACAACTTTGAATTAATAAAGTCATGGGGCACCAACCATTATTATATTTATTGTTATAATTTTACGCAGTGATGTTTTTTACATTTTGCAATAGATTCACTTGATGTTATATTTAAACGTAGCTAAAGTACAGTCAAGCTGCATTTAAATTTGAACGATCACTTGATTTTACAGACATTTATAGCAACATTTGAAAAGTAAAAATAGCCTCTACGAGTGCTACGCCGTAGCGCTGCTACACATTCTAATCTCGAACAATCGAAGAATATTATTCATGACAAATAGAAAGGCATTGAACGAAACCCTAGTAGTCGTTTAAAACAGGATCAATACAATACGAGTACATACATAGAAACAAATACGCTCGACACTGATTACACGCTCGTGGGGCCCCCTGAAAGGGTTCGCTTAGATTATCAAACAGAAGCCACTCGAAAACAGCAATGACACATGTTAACATTGCAGCTTGCATAAGTATACTTGCGTATAATTGTGTGTAAAAGAAAAGTACTTGTGCCCACTATGAAGATTAAAATGTATAGAATATCATTTTGCTGATGATATTGCGCCCTTGATTTGAATGGAACGATAAAAAGAATCGCAATATGGGATACCCTTTTAAACTTTGTTTCGAATGCAAAGTGCATACAGGGCTCAATTGATACTCATTTTAATTTACGTATATTTTGCCCTGTTTTCAAAAAGCATTGTAATTGCAAAACAAAGACCACTCCAGATGAAATGCGCATGAGAAAACTAAAATAAATTCCATAACTCATTTCAATTGGCGGCGTCGACATCACTCGACACGCAAGCTCTCCAGGACGCACGCAAAACGAACATTTTTCCAAGCCGAACGCCTCCCGACGCAAAACTCTATAAAAACGTCGAAAAAAAACAGTAACATGGCGTATAATGACAGCTGGTCCACTTGAGAACAAAAGGGGAGAGCCGAGGCTCGTCGAGAAAAAAAATACACGGCGAGTAAAAACAACTGCGCGTACGTGGGCCCGCGGGCCGCGACGTCCGCCCGCTAATAAATTTGCAATCGCATTCGATTCGTGCCGTCCACAATGGAGCGCTCGCCGCGTTCCGGCCGCGGCACCTCCCGAGCTCGCGCCGCTCTTGCAACCGCTTCGAAACTCGACGCAAAAATTAGGTAGCGTCGTTGAGAAAACTCGTTACGAATATTGCCATACGCCTCGCGGAGAATAGCTCCGCATTCGAGTTTAAAATGCGAATAATAATCGCGCCATTCATAAAAATCTCGTACGCGGAATGCAAGGAGCGACCGTGTTTTACACGTTATAATTTAGTGCCGAAAGCAGGCTCGCGACTAGGCAGGCGGTTGTTTTGTGCCGAGTGTAGGCTCGGTTCAAATGCCGCGCACGGACCATTAGTTGATGAGCGCGCGTGCAGCCGGCCCGCCCGAGCCCGGGAAAACGCTACAATTTTCAGGTAGAATATGAAAATGTTTTGTACTTACCTCCCCGCGCTCAAAACATGTTTCACTAAAAACTAACGTTTTCACGCACGATGACTTTTTCAAGTATGGTTTGGCTGGTTGTTATTTGCTGCTGTGAGTTGTTTGTTAAAACGGATACTGGTAGTTTATCGTACCTGGAAAAAAGGTGTAGGCTTTGAAAGCGTATAGAGGTAAATTTTCCCTGGGGTAATAACAAGAAAGCCCTAAAATTCAGTTTACACTTAGGCTGGGACATGCGCCTTGGGAGCCTTATCTTATTTCCGATGAATCTAAAGCTATACATAAATGCACCTGTTACTCAAGCCGTCGTGTATGGTTATTTTAATACTCCTAATAGATCGAGTAGACACACGGCCCCTACAATACGGTCCTATAGGCAGTATATGTTTTATATGAATTAATTCCTCGGCTGATGGAAGCCGAAAGCGTTTTAGTTACGGGCCAGATGGCGCTCGGACAGATCAATTTGATGATTGCTAAAAACCCGGCGCGGACTTTTTGATGTCGCTCGCTTCCCGACCTGAGAGCTTCCCAACCACCCAAATATAACAGAGTTCAGGAGCCATTTTATATATTTCCGAGGCGTACGTATACTTAGCAATATTAAAACATTAAACTAAGTCTATTTGTCAGCTTGTTCGATTTTAAAAACAAAAATACTTAATTATATTACAACACCTATATTATACCTACAGATATTGAAAAATGTATTTCATCATAAGAAAAGTAAACAGATGTTTTAAAATAAAATATAGCTACTGACTAGCTTTTTCTCGCGTCTTTATCCGCGTAGTAAGTCGTTTAGCATCACATATTAAAAAAAAAAATTTATGGATGAAAGTATTGTTTTTCCTTTTTGGGGTTCAAGCTATAATTACACATTGAAATCGACTCAGCGGTTTAGCTTTGAAAGTATTACAAACTACCAAAGTTACTTTCGTTTTTATAGATATGGATTCATTGTTATAAAATTAATGATTCAACCGAGTTACAGTCACAACACGGGCTTGTTTAACCACTTGCCTCAGTTCGTATTTTGGCCGTGTAATGCAAACCGCTTTTAGTCGATTAAACTCGTATATTCAGTATGTATTATTCGGCTAAATTATGAAGAGTAGCAAATGATAATTAATCTTTATTCATTTACTTATTATACAATATATAACTCTAGACTCAACATATCAAAAAAGGACCAAAAACTCACGTGGGTATTATTATATCGATACACCTTAACGAACATACTTACAATGTTCATTACGTTGAATTTTCATTTCATCGCAAGGCATTTCTCGCCACATGTTTTTCTTTTGGTAGTTACAAATATAACCTAACCTAACCTAAGTAATAAATGATTAAGATATCCTGAAAATATCACGGTTTCAGCAGAAAATAGTGTTCGATAAAATAAAATTCGATGAAACGATCTACTCGATAAAGTGAAATTCGAAAGTGATATAACTTACCAACTCACGTGCCTGAATATACCCATTTTTCTGTATCTTCGTAGAACATATGTTGAAGTGCTTCTTGTAGGATTTTCTTAGTTTTATTACAGGTGCAACTCAAGCGCCCTCACACCATAATCAATATACAGATCTCCTACCCTAACCTCTCGGTCTATCACCAAAATCATATTCCGATAGTGATAAGATGAACAAGTGTACGTTTGAACATTTTTCCATTCGCAGATGGAGGGTAGATAGTGTCGGCGACTGACATGTTTTAATAAGCGTTATCTTGTTGTGTCCCCGACCGCAAAAGCAAACGTATATGTACAAGTTACATAAATGAAGGTACTTGCTAATTACTTGTCGTGATGATGTACCTAATTAATGCCACTCGGAAGAGCATTGGGTAAGTTTGTATGAACATTATTGTCATTTATTCTTTTTTTTATTATGGTTTTATATCATTGTCATAAGCCATATTTATAAAAAAAAATGACTGACTGTTGACTTTCTTGCGGCGCTTCTTCTCAGTAGTGGTCTCCTCTTGGGAAGTGCTGGTAGAATTTTGACGTACTTACTGAATAAAGAACTGTTATCTTTTTTTGTCTTTAGCGGGCACGGGTGATTTCTTATAGTGGCATAGTCGTTTAAAGAACCTCGAAATACACACGAATAATTTATATTATGGAAGGCATGTTTTAAAATCAGAGCCAAGATATTAAATATATAAGTTTAAAGTTTCTGCTACTAAAAGTACGCCTAGGTATTAATATTTTAATATCTCAGCTTCGATGCACCTTAGAGTATTTACAGTATATAACAAAATATATATCATCTTTTTATCCTATAGATTTATCATTTTTCTTTTGATGTAATATATTATCTATGTGTATTTTTATAAAGTTGTTAATATGACTTTTTTTAGTATATAAAACGCTCATATTTGGCAATTATTGCAAAAAAAATATGCTCAAGTTCTCCTTTGCGGCAGAATGAGAAAATAATAATGCCATATTATTAAGCAACCCCAGCCCCCGAGATCAGTTATCGGGCCTACGTGCCCGGAATTAATCCCTCTATATGACCCAGCCTGCACTATGTGCTTACACCCCATCTATATACGAAGGCACGACTGCTTAGGTAATAATATTCATATCTGAATACATATTCACTTAGAGCTTATTGATAAGTATTAAAAGTTTTACTCGCTAACAAACTGTTACTACAACCAAAATATGTCCTTTATTGGTAACTGCGTGGCGTCAAACGAAACTAGGCACACAATTTGTCCATAACCTTCTAGACTAATTTGTTGTATTACCTATTTGAGCCCAAGCACTGAGTAATAGTGCGGACTAACTTCGCGCCCTCAGTAACCGCAATCGATAGCTCGAAGTGGCTCCAAGAATTAACTTGAAATAGTTCAGTGGCTATTTCATAATAACTAAACGGATTTCTAATCAAGCCGGTAAAGATATAAGTAAAAATACTACAGTACAATAAATAATTATTCTTCAACTTTCACTTACGTTAACGATTCATCACTGCCTTCGCCGCAAACGAGTCACGAATTTGTCTTACAAATAGCCGTCGAACGTTTGATATGTAATAAATTTCCCCGAAAATAAATCATAACGGCGGCTAGCATCATTGAAGTGATGTTCCACAAGTGCCCGCGAGAGGGCGCGGGCGGCGTCGCCGTCGCGAGCGCGGCCGCGATACCATCGCCGTGCGACCACTGCCCCTATCGCCCTCATCAATAATGAGCCAACAAATCGAA
The DNA here is from genome assembly GCA_949316455.1 of Acleris holmiana. Taxonomy (NCBI): domain Eukaryota; kingdom Metazoa; phylum Arthropoda; class Insecta; order Lepidoptera; family Tortricidae; genus Acleris; species Acleris holmiana. The sequence continues at coordinate 7,263,419 of OX438763.1, read as the reverse complement.
ACGGAAATTGAAAGAAAAAACTTCCCAATCGCAGATCTTATCGCCCGTCCTAAACGCTCTCGTAAAAATATTAATATAACATAACTTTTTCGCCCAAACCCACATTAAACTCCGATCCCGTAGGAATTTATTGACAATTACGCCTCAATAAGAGGCAATAAACGCACAAAGCGTCGATGTCCACGGATTTGAATGTCAATTGTGTACAATTGTGTAATTCTGTTTTTGTGGAGGCTCATTTTGATTGTGCCGCTAGTAATACAATTATAAGTTGACTTTCGCTTATCGGATTTCTTTGTAGTGTTTGTTATTATGATAAACACGCCGCGCAGCTATTGTGTATCAATTGTACATCCGAGTCGGTTCCGTTGTGACCAAAGCATGCGTGGCTACTTGTTAGTATGGGTAAGTTAATACGGCTTCATATAAATTGCACGCGGGGCTGCGAAGCGAGCGCGATGGAGCGGTAATAAATTAAAATGAGGCTGCGAATGTCGCGTACAAACCACTAATAAGAAGAGCGAGCTTAACCTTATCTGCGATCGAGGAAGACGAAAAAACGGCCGCGGAGCGAGGGGGGGGGGGGGGCGAGGGAGCCAAGAACAAGGGCCGTCAGTGAAATAGAGATAGATGAACACTGGGAAATGAAATTCTTTGTGGCATCGCGGTCCCGCAAAAAATGCACAGATTAGATTTTTCCCCTCGCCGAGGGCCAAGGGTAGACGGAGGCAATGATTTTTTACAACGCGCCGAGATATATACAAGTTTTAGTGCTGGGATTTACTGTAACTGCCCCCTGTTTGAGAATTTTAATTTCCTTGACTTGACTTTCATTAGCACCCAATGATACCAACGTGGTTTTTTAGTAAACATTGAGATTATATCTTTGAGAACGCATTTCATTTATCTTAAAGAAGTCATAAGCTGTAAAAAATGGCGAATGTTTGACGTACTTGTCATTATTTACTTCAATTTTCTACATTTTCTTTCCTTTTGTTACGAATATTCTTACATAGCACTTATTTTAAAGTTGCACGTATGAATAAATTTTAGTTAAGAAAACAAAAGTTCTTGTACTACACAACAATATTCTTCAACAAAATATGAAATCATCAAAGTTAATGCGTCCAAAAGAGACATTTTAGAGGCCATACAGGAACACATTAAGTCCGTAAGAGGCTGTAAACAGGAATGTCCCGGGGTCGCGAAATTACTTCGCATTAGAGGAGGCTGGGATTAGAGGGTCGGTAAAAAACAGAGGGATCTCCGTGTCGTTTACATTGATTTGGTGCTCGAGTTACAGATGTGATGGATTCGGCGGTTAACGCGGCCAGGGGAATAAGAACATCTGCTTGAACTAAATCAACCCTAATTGGTCGTTTTAAATTTGGTCACGTAATACTAATATTATGGCGTTCTAAAGATGCTATGGTGTAATGTATTATTTGATACTGCCGCTCTATGAACTTCTATTAACTAACATGCGTAAATATAGGTACCTATACTTGTAAAATGCATATGTTCTAAAATATCGTTGCTTAGGAGGTCCATACAGTACCCAATTTTCCTAGATAAAGGGAATATTTTCAGTGTATAAATTAATCCAAATAACCAATCGAATCCCGAACAGTACTTTTTATAAGCCTCGCGTTTGCAGTCGAATCGATATAATCCCGGCAGTCCCGTGTGTCATTTGCGGGATAAAGCCGGGAATCCCGCCAAGTGTCCCCGTAATTTGTTTGGCCACTTCAAACGACTTTTTTGCATCTATGCAACCGCACCGAGTGCTCGGCAGCTTACCTAATTGCTATTGTGAAGCTGCTTAGTAATTCCGGGGTATATTTAGTAATAAGCAATATAAAGTTGTCAGTAAAATCGTTGTTTTAAAGTTTGTATTTTTTAGGTAACTTCTTTATAGTTTTTTTTTCATGACACTAATTATAAAAAAGGAGAGATCTTATAATTAAGCGAGGTTGTAAGTTAATAGTCGAGTTAATTTTTAATATTTTTTTTTAAATTATTTCACGTCTTTACAATCACGGGACTATGGGAGTCCCGGACCTTTTGGAAAGCGCATATGTAGCCGAAGCAAACACGCAGAGGCCCTTTAGACAACATGAAATAAGTAAAGCGATGGAGCTTTAATTTGTTTATAGTTATTAAATTTACGCACATTGACAAGATTTAATTTTTAATTTTACGCTGACAATCTTAATGTTATTTTATTATATTTATGCGACATAAAATAATGTAATATCCGACATGAAATAAATTACTATTAAACGCTACTTAACTAATTTTTTTAAGAAAGTTGATGGTTTTAAGTATCGATCTACCCTCTTTCTTGTTCATTTACTTTCAATACTATCATTACTGCCGGAACCCCGTGTTATGTGGGGAATGTGAATTTACAAAAAGAAAATTGTTTGCCGCCTTCATATTTTTAATGCCTCTTGTCAAATAGGCAACTAGTACATGCGATATTAAGTACTTATTATTGAGGATTCACGGTGGTCATATATTTATTTAATGAGGAGTCACGGTGGTCATATTTTTCTTTAATGAGGAGTCACGGTGGTCATATCTTTCTTTGATGAGGAGTCACGTTGGTCATATCTTTATTTAATGAGGAGTCACGATGCCGTGCTAAGACAAAAGGCGGTATCTCGGCCTAAACTCCTGTGGCAAATGCAACCTTATCACTTACGGAAGAGGGTTGAATCTGCTTTGGCTGTTGAATTTGACATACCGCCTTTTGGCTTATAAGGGCAGCACGGTGGTCATATCTTTTTTCATCATCAGTTCCACATTTAACAAACTATGGTTTTCGAATGCCAATGAGTTACAACACTACCAAAATCGTTATATTATGTATGCCATTCATTTATTTTAAACACCTGTCAAAAATATCCATAGCCTTTTTAGCTGTTTTAGAGAAATCAACATAGGTACTAGTACATTAAAAAAAATGCAAGCTACAAATATACAAACTCCTCCGTTTTTTAAGTCAGTTAGAAATTAAATAAATTGCGTCCGCAGTCGCCGTTACTCACGGCCTAGTGGTAATTGCTTCATTAACTGCAGACAAGTTGTCGGCAGAAGGCAGCCGAAGAAAGCGATCTCTCCCGAAACTAATTACCAAACACGATAATTAAAAAAACAGATTTCCACGCCCCAAGGAATGGGGAAGAGAAAGAAAATGCAAAGTGTCCACCCAAAAATTTCCATGACAAAAAACTTCGTTTTTTCGTATCGTCCAAAATAACCATTGTCTGGTGCGTTTTGGCAGTTGTTTTTTTTTTCTTTGACGTGTCTCATTTTCATTTTTATCTCCGACGTCGAGGTTTTTAATAAAATATGCAAATGGGGCTCGTCAAGCATAGTGTTGATAAGCGGCAGGTCTTCGCCGCCGTGTCTCGGCTCAAATTAGAATGAAATGTGCAAAAAGTTTATTACAGACGTGGGCCTCACAGACGCTTAGAATTCCATTTATGAATTTTAGGGAGCACAGATTAAATAAATAAAATGGTGATAAGTCTAAATTGGTAAAAATAGCTACATAAAGACTGATAATTGCCTAGCTAGACAGACACGTACGAAGTTGTGTTTATATCTTACAAAATTAAACATTACACAAGCAATCGGGCGTTTTCCAAAAAAAGTGTACATCGTTAAGAACAAAATTAAGAGAGTTTAACTTTTTCCATTTCGTCACAAAAATTAGCCATACATTTAGATACGTTAATTTTCGTGACGAAATGGAAAAAGTTAAATTTTCTTAATTTTGTCCTTAACGATGTACTCGGTTAGGAAAGTCAACTACTTGATCGAGGCATTGCAGGAGCTAAACTCTTAAAAAGCTCCCGGTGCTTCTAATTTGACATGTAATCTGTATAATCAGAACACAATATCGCCCTCTACCGCGCGTATCTCCAGTGTATGCTGCAGTCTCTGAGAGGAACTACTTAGATCATATAAGTTATCAAAGCAAGGTGTAAAGGGAGTGTTTTTGGGCCGCCTCAAGCCCATATTGCGTCTGTAGCAAAGTATGATGGAATGGGATCAGCGATTTTATTGTAATTGGAATTAGCGCCCTTTGTCCGTATTTAAAACTTAAGTTTCCGAACACTTTGACATTAACGTTGACTTTCGGATCGTCATCGAGTAGTAAAAGAGAATACTTACGTAAAATAATATATGTAAACGTAAGTTAGTTTTAGGGGTTCTTGCTACGGATAGATTCTGTAAATAGTCCCCGTTTTTGAATAGTAGATAAAAAATACCTACTCCTGCTAGTGCTACTAGACAGCTCCAAAGTACTTCGAACAAGACTATGATACACATACTTAATACATTATTCTTACTTTTATTATATTAATGCCGATGGTGACGTTTTTATGATTACTAATCACAACGTATTTTCGTATTTAATTATTGGAACAGGCATTCAACAATTAATTAAAAGTGGACTTAGGAATGCACTTTGCCTGTCACTTTCAGTTCGACCCACTTACATCGAGGGCCGGGGATATTTCCACCCGACCAAATATTGGTACCATGATGGTACACACATTTTATTTCATCTACATCAACATAATAATACTATTTTAACACAAACACACATTATTTCTTAGTAAAGTCCAGTAATGTTGTCGCAAATCAACCCAAGCAAGCTAGATAAAAAGTTACCGCTTTAAAATCTCTACGCCAAATCAAATCAACCACTAAACGGCGAGTATTAAAAGCCAAGTCGCCCCTATAAAGGGTGGCTAAGTAAATAAATAAGTAGCTCGAATATGGCGGGAGTATAATAACAGAAGGCAAACAGCATCAGAAGCCGTGAGATAAAATCGTATTGCGTTGTCAAAAATAAATGAATCCCGGGATTAGTCGGGACACGGGGCGCAATATTGTCGCGCCCCGGCCGGCCGCCGTAAGCCCCAGCCTTACGCGACAACTTCACCACATTTTTAGCGAAATAAGTAATTATTTATGTGCTCTCCATGGTAAAATAAGCGGATTTCGTTCAATACGTAACCTGAAAATGAAACGCTTGGGTATTTAATATAAAATATTTTATGTCGATTTGGAGTAAAATGAATTTTGATCAAACATCGATATTCCCAACATGATACGTTTGCAGATTATCATAGCAGATTCTTTTGTGCGCGAGCAGCCAGGGCACAAGTGAGCGGGTGAGATAAACTACTCCGCGCGATTTCGCTCGGCAAAGAGAGCGCTCAACGCCCGCCTGAGCCATTGGGAGCGAGTTTTATTCCAATCGAATTTACCTCGCCATGGAAATACGAGTGCCAATAAACCTCTATAAAAGTAATCTTCTTAAAAACATAGCTGCACTCAGAGCAGCTCTGAAAATCCCTCTGTAACGCACCCGCCTTCTATAGGTAACGATGGTCATCAAAAGTTTAACGGTTTTCGAAACCAAGGTGGTTCCTAACGACGTCGACGCCGGCGTTTCATCGAATCCGCAACAATAAACAAAATTCGCAATATCTCGCCATAACGACGTCATTACTCAAATTGTACACAATTCAACGAGACATTGAAAGAAACTCGAAGAAAACTGCCATCGGAATTTGAGAATGAATAAAAAACGTCAAAAACGATAAGGAATTTGAAAAGGGCGCAATTTATCAATGGCGCGTCAAGCAGTCGATCGGCCGGGCGTCATTTTTATCGTATTTGCGTATAAATAGTGGCGTCGGCGCTCCGCCGCCGCTAATGATACGGAAAATGACATCTTATTTCGACGCGTAAATCGAAGAAAAAATCGCTCATCTCTCGCCCGTCTGCATGAATATTTTATAGGCGCGTCAACAGCGAAATGACAGGTTTTATCGTTTGAAAATTCGAAGAAAATTGCACGAAATGACGCGTCGATATTTTTTATTTAGTGAGAACATCCTTCCGCCAATCAGGCGCGCTCATTGTGACCGCACAATGAGCCCTTCCCTCGGGACTTTCTCGCGTAATTTTTATTATACTGACGTGCGCAACAGTTTGCCTACTTGCATTTCATTTCTGTCTTCTGGTCATAGATTCAAAATTAATATGGTGTTGATTATTAGGAATAAAGCTAGATGAGAGTAGCGGAGGTTTTCGTAGAAGGCAGTAATATTAAACAACGAACACTTCAAAAAAGACTAAACCTACAAGTAAATATTTGGTGAATATTAGCAAAATGCTAATGAGCTAATTACACTAATACTAGGAATTGTGAACCTAATACAAATGGGGAAATTCGTATTAAGGCAGTCTATAGGAATGAATGATCAAAACCCTGTTATTTACTTTCAATCCAAATATTTGCTACACTTAATAAAGGAAGAACGTACCAAACATCTCCAACAATTAGAATACCCGAGCTGTCTCGGAACTGTCGAACAATGCCAACAAATCGATCTCACGAGTCAGATCAAAGGCCCTAGAGGCCTTTACAGATCAAATCAAATTGGCAGAATGCCGTAAATATCTTTATTAATCTATTTAATTGCTTATTAACATCGTGACACCGAACACGTGTATCGGCGGGTATTACTTAATGCTCGCTTTGATCGGAGAGGGTGAGATTTGACGTGTGTTACGTGCTCCACAAAATGTTACAAGCACCCAACACGTATCAAATTTGTTACCCATATATGTTAACAGAATATCGTTACCCATTCATCATGCAGCTTGAAAATTTGATAATTTCTCTGAAAATTAGAAAACAAAGGACTTGCATGGGAAATAAGATTCTAATTAGCCCTTTATATTCATTGGTCCTAAAATATACAAATATAAAACTTGATCACCAGCACAGAAAGAGCAAAGTTGTGCTTCGTAGAGTTACCGCACTAAACTCACGTTCACTTCTAAGTTCATGAAACTTTAAACAACTTTGACGTATCGATATTGCACTCTATTTATACGAGCATCGTATCGTAGTATGAAAAATTATAAGAAACGCGTTTAATTATACTTTAAAATATTTCCTGTTACTTTTACGTGTTTACTTTGTATTTTCGAATGGTGGGTGGAAAAATGAAAGGGAAAAAATGCTTTGCGAAAATGAGTTTCTTTACTCATTTAGAGTTTCTGCCATGGGTAAATTTTGCTCCCCATACATATTATGCTAGGTCATTTTAACCTAGCATTTCCATACGTCTAAAACGTCTTTTTTAAAGACTTACTAAGATTAAACATGCTACATGCTAATGTAAAAACAATGAATATTTAACATGTATGAAAAATAATGGCAGAAAATATTGAATTCATTTTTAGACTGACGGACGAACAGTAGTGTCAGCAATAGATCTCCGTTTGTCTTTTGGGCACCGAAACTTAAAAGACGTTCAAGATTTGTGCATAAAGTTTTACGATTGACACCTGTAAGCAATTTCCCATCTTTCCGACATCGCCTGATAATTTACAATCGACTTTCTTGGGTTCCTGTGAGTGGTGTGAGGACGTAAGTCACTCTGAACAATAAACTGTTTTAATGGTGTAAGAACAACTTAAGATTACCAAGTCAAAAAAAATACAAGAGGTTTTTAGGATAAATTCTTAAAAATACTTTTTTATTATTTACTTTCATAATAAGGTTAAGTTGAAAAATTCCTTAAAGGAACTGTACTTAATTTTTTAATTACATTCCCTGTATATTTTTTTAAATAAACATACATACATACTAATAGCCACTAAACATTTTGAGTGATAATATGCCGGAATTTTCTGATCCTTCCTTGCCATAGAATACGAGTATCAAATTATGAATAAATAATCAGTAGGCTTGGCTCGGCTCTCTTTATAGCAATTTGGTGATTGCTCGGCGATAAAACCACCGTCTTTGATGTCTTCCCGGCTCATGTTTTCCCAGTAAGGTTCTAATTATTTTTAACACACAATAATGTTCACTTGTAACTACGAAAACCTTTGAACTCGATTTCAACGTATTTCTAGTCATCGGATGGACTTAAAAATAATGAACGATAATACAATATTTAATACGGTACCATTGAGCTGGTCTAATGATATATGTGGAAAGTGGCTATTAGAACTAGAATTGTGTTTTTACCCCAAAACAATGCACCCTACTTAATTTTAAATACCTACTCACAATCTTCTCACGTCATATAGCATTGGGGTTTTATTTCATTAAAATCACTTAAGTTATTAATTTCGTCAATACTATCGAATACTGTAGTTATGATGCCGTATGTACCTAACTACGTGCTACATTTGTAACTCAACAGCCTCTCGACATTCCCGTGATCCGCATAAGTCTCGACATATTTCGTAAATTTGTCGAGGAGGGTCGGAACACCTGCCGTAAAGATAAGCCCCTGATGTCGCGTAATATTCCCCTTGAAATAACTTCTTACTGCCGCCGCCATAGCAACCAGCCCTCCTCTCGATCGGGTACTGCGAGCTTAGTTACCGCTTCGTAAATAAGAAGTATGTGATGATTATGTAAGTGTCCGGATGTAGTAGTTACCTACGCAACTTACAGAAATTGTAAATTGTCGGATATGTTCGTATTCATCAGGCTCTCTCAATTAGCTTATAGATGGTACAAAAGATGTCTGTAAAAGCAACTTGAATACATACTTTTCCGACCATGTCGTATTATATTCACTACATCAGTATGTAACCATTCGTATAATGTTCACGCGTTTTGATTTGAAACGATTTGTTATACAAGGAATTAACTGCAACTAAGTCTTACTCATAAAACGTAGTTTATGCGGATTTCCCAAGCATCTAAACTATTAACGTAGGTATTTACGTAAATAAAAACTACAAGTTTTTTATGATAGGTGCTTAGATGTTTGTATATTCAAATGTAAAGATAATTGACTATTACGCATACATAAGCAGACAAACATATTACGATACAATTCGGCTCAAGCCCCTGTCCTACCATTGAATAGGTAGGTACATATTTATTTATAGTGCATACTCCGATTCACGAGACGATTTTTTTAAATAAAAATCATGAAAATATTACAACTCGTACTTTATTTATTTTGACGATGTATGTAAAATACTTAATTAAGAAACTGAATATTAATATGAATCCATTTTGATGCTTATTCGAGTGATCTGTAAACTTATCTACACCTGACATTACCACATACAGTGCCAGTACTTTAAATATTTATTTAGTACTCATCTCCGAGTAATGGCCACATGCCAGCGATGTGTCGGCGTCCCGAAGACGCGTGACTCCCACATGAAGTCCCGCGGGAGGCAATATCGCGAATTAATTAAGGAAGTCATTACGCGCCGATAGCGCATTAGCGCCACGCACGGGAAATTGCCGACACAAAGGATATTTCCTGCGTTTTCCCCGATTTAAAGCAATTCACGGATTTTGATTAAGCCCCCGCTGCTACAGCGAGATTATTCCCCTTTCAGCGCAAAGAATGGTTTATTTCAGACACCGTGAAAGTGAATTGTATTTCCTTATGATTATTGATTTTGGAGGAGCAAGGAATTTGGCGATTGTGTAAAATTAGGATGAGTTTGGTTGTTTCTTTTTACCTCAGGAGTAGTGAGGTGAGAGTAAGTAACAAACAGTTTAAATTACGCATTTATAAAAAAGCTCGACATTTTTCGGGTTCCGTAGTCAACAAGGGCCCTTTATAGTTTCGCCGTGTCCGTCTGTCTATCCGTCCGTCCGTCCGCGGTATAACTCAGAGGCTCTTGGTACTACAGTGAAACTACGCTGACAAAGCTAAAAATCTTGATTAAATGCAGAAGTATTTTTTGTAATACTATGACATCGAGTTACGTGTCATTGGATATCTCCTAAAAAATATCATGTACTTAAATAATTGCATCCATTTCTAGATTTGGGGCAGCAGGAGATATTAAACTCAAAAAGTGTAATTTTTCGCTAGAGTTACCTATCCCCCCTCCGCCATATAGCCAAAACTACAAGATTTAAAAATCTGGAAAACATCTAGCATGAAAGCACGTAGGTATATATAATCAGCTTAAAACGGAAACTATAACGACTAATCTAGTAGACTTTATTGGTTCTTGAGACAGGCAGCTAAAGCGTTTATAGCTGTAAACGTTAAACGTTTAACCGTATAAGTTAAAATAGAAAATTCATTAAATCTTGTTATTATTCGTATTTTTTTGTAATTGTAGTAGCAGCGGCGGTGGAATCCTACACTGAGCGTGGTCCGGCATGCTCTTGCCCGGTTTTATTCTTACCGATCTCTCTAATAAAGAAGAACATTCGCAAACTACGAGTAACATACCATTGGTAAACAAGAGAGCCCATTTAAAAGCTAATCTCGCATCGGCCGCGGGCAGCGAACGCATCCAATAGAAACTATGTTCATTATCTCTCCAAAGAAGCTCCGCACGCTACAAGCGGCAACTTTAGATTAGCGCAATAATTATTTATTCCTCTCACTCCCTCCGACTCGGCGAACTATTCAGCGAAGAAACGCTATTTCTCGCTGGTCAGATAAGGCGTTTGATTTTCCCCATTTTCGCCTGGACTTTAATTATGGCCTCTGGTTTTGTGTAAAATAGTTGGTGGAGTTATTTAATCCGGATCAGTATGCGGGCGGCGCGCGACGACGAGCGATGCGAGCCAATGAGCCCGAAGGAAAACTGCTCGCCCAAGCCTTGTTCGTTCCGCTCGCTCACTGAATTATTTATGCTCAGTGTAAATATGGTTTTTCGATGCTATTTTAGCGTCATTACTAGAGAAAAAATACTAAAATTTGGACTTTTCTTAAGACAAAACAAAAATAAAGAACTTATAATACCGTTGCGAGCGCACCCTAGTTTTGAAATAAGTAACACACTTACATTTTCAACGCACACGTAATGAGCGAGTGTAGTCCCCGGCCGGCATTCTCCAGCCGCCGAACTGTATAATACAACTATACGGAGCCAAACAATATAGCTCCGTAAAAAATAAGCGCACATCAGACTCGAGCATGTAATTCTAGCGCACTCTTCCGGCCCGGACAAAGAGGAGGGTAAGAACACGAGTTACTCGACACCCGGGCCTTACGCAGATTTGTTTCTCGCCGACTCGCGCCCTCCAAACTAAAACAAACTCTGCAAACAACGTACACGATCTATTTCAGCGTATTACAGAGCGTCTTCTTCAAACGTTTCGGCCTGCATCTACAGACGCAGGAAATTCGTGATAGTCAAATTGTAGTCTTACAGGGCGTGTTACACTTAAATTATAACATTCCCAACTTTGTTACGACCGTGCAAGATTCAGTTTTCATTACGAAACGCGGCGGAAAGGTCCTTGGGATGGCAGGTACGTCACATGAGGACTGCGAAAGAAAAATGTACCTTTAACGACGTAAGGATTCTGGGAGCGGAGAGGAGAAATAAGCCGTAACAGGATGTCGTTCAGGATAATACCTCTTTCGTTTTATTTTCTCTTCAGAGATTTTATAATCCGTACAAAATGACTTTATAGAATATAGTGAGATTGGTGAGCTATATTTATTATACAGATGTAATAAGCATGTAACTTTATTCTTGAAAATAAACTAAAATAGTAGCTTTCATATGCAGGGTCAGACACTAAAGGAAAAGCCTTATGAGTTTGTACAGTAGTGTATCGTTCGAGATCAGTGAACTTAACGCGTACTCAGCTGACTTCCTGGTTGGCGACAGTTAGGCCCGTATTAATAAACTCATCTTGGCTGAGATGCCCGTCTCAAGATACGTCAAAGTAAACGTCAAGCCATAGAACACTGTCATTTTTGACATATCTTGAGACTAGCATTAAAGTCGAGATCGGTTTATTAATACGGGCCTTAGTGTACTCACAAAAGCGCGAGCGTCACAAGAGCCTGTCTCGGGAGTCGATATATCCCGCCATTACTCGACTCGCAAACTTCGCAAGTGATCACCGGCTCCGGCCGCGGCTAGACGTAACACACAAACACACCCACGCACACAAAAACGCAGGTAAAAAATCACCCCTGTGTGTGTCGAGTGCCCGTGTGTGAACTTAGAAACACAGTACACTTATACTAGTCAGCTGTAGCTACTTATAAGAGAGTAGCTATCGCAACTCCTTTGTTCTAGCAGCTGATTGGAGCCAGGCCCGGAAATGCGTGTCACCCCACCCCCTCATTGGTCCGTTTCATTTTCTTAGCGCGAGAGAGATGCAGCTACAGTTTAAGGATACGGATTTGTGTAGCACGGTAGGTAGGTGTCATGAGTTGGTTGTTTTGCTCGTTGACTATGTTTATGCTGCGTCGCCTAGATAAACTATTCGGCGAGTTGGCTCGAGAGTTTGCAAATTGTTTCTCTCGGAGTTGGTCGTCCGGAATTTTGATTTTATCAAATTAGATTGGTTCGTCGGCGTGGTGTGAACTTGATTACTTTTAGAGGTTTGATGTAGATATTATTTGTGAGGTGATAATTGATTTATACGCGTGTTTTTTTTACAATTAAATGTAGTTTGTTTTTCATTACTAGAGCGTGGCTTGATTTTTATTTTCATAAGCACTTTTGAAAGCTGTATATTTTAATTTAGGTTATTTTTTCGTAATATTATGAATCCGTCGAAATGTTTCGGTGGTTGTTTACGGGTAACCAAAACACATAAAGCGGTGCGAAGTGAGCGGGCGGCAGCGACAGGCTAATCACCACTTTATCGCGCCTGTCACCCGCAGCATTCAATTCAACTACCCTGTTTACCATTGCCACTGTATCTGGACACTCTTATGACAAGGTAACAAGGGCTGTTTTAAACTGCGTCATTAGATGGTCTATAAAACTAAAATATACCACACAAATTGAAGAAATATGCTTGTACAATTAATTGATTGTTTTTTTATGCTAGATATTCGTAAAAGGAACCTTAAATTTCATCCTGCCTCAATATTTTGACCGTCAGTATAGGAACATTACTTGTCTAAAAATAAATTTCTTCAGAACTATAAAGCTTACTTATCTTACTTCTTTCTTCGCTGCTAATGTTTCAACTTATCAAATTAGTTCTCAAAGAATCAGTCTTAAGTGCTAATTAAGATATGACCTAAGGTAATCTGCAACCGTCAGTTTATCTGTTCATACTGTAGGCACGGGAAACAGGCAGCAGGCTAATCGGCACTCTGTCACAGCCGTCAGGCGCAGACGCGGCACGTGGCTGCGGTGCGTGCTAACAGCTACCTACCGCAACGCGGCAGGGCGCACACTTAAACAATTCATAATTAGAATCCTATAATTATTTGCACAGAATTTGTTAGCTTTTTAACCAGCCAGTATTTTTCATAGCTGGTTTTTGTCAAAAAACATAATCATTTTATATTCATAATTAGACCTTTTCAAGACCGTTAACAATGATAAAATTACATTAACAAAATATTTTTTTGTTCCAATCAAATAAAAATACACACAAAGCGGCCATGGTTTAAAAATAATGTAACTAAAATTATCTCATAAATGCCCCAAAAATACTCACCACCTGAAACCGAAATGTGTTACTTCTTTCAGCTATTCACGTGAAGGCAACTTTTTTTAACTTTTACCTAATTGGTTTCTTCATTTGGCTTGAGATGATTAAAGGCGCGTATCGCTTTGTTACATAATAACGCATATAATATCTATTACTTGTAGTAATGTTAATGATAACTAGACATTGTTACTTTTAAGTTTTAAGTTTATTTTGTTTAGAAATGGTACAGCTTTTCCACTTTTTTTACTACTTATAAGTTTAAGAATATTAAAAATGTTTAAAAGTTGTTGAATAAATAACTGGAAGAAAAGAAATACGTGTTACTAAAATGGTTGTATGGTAGGTATATTCAATCAATTAACCCAGTCAAAGGCGTATGTATCTAGTATTAGAGGTGTAAATAACAATAAAATGTTGAATTTTATACTTAACCTGTTTCTAATTACACCAACGTTTATATTCCCAGAACTAAGGCCGCAATCGCTTCATAATACGAGTAGTAACGTGACTATTGTTTGATCCACGCACAGTCAATCTCTAAAGTTAATTCAAAACCACATTAAGTCTTTATTGAGATCTCGATTTCTTTTTTTCATTCGACAGCAATACACTTGTCATCTTCGCCATTGTCGCGTTCAGCGCGGGTGGCTCGGCGTTAGCTTACCTTTTCAATCTATATCGACTGTCGATTATCGATATTTGTGCTCGTTGTACCCACAATACAACCAGCGACTTCTATTGTTCGACATTTAAAAAAAACAGGTGTCCAAACTAACCGTGGAAAAAACTCCTTTGATATGTTTATCAACCCTTTACAGATCGGGGGCGGATTTGAAAATCGAACAATTGCGGGCTTGTGAATGGGTTCTCGATGATTATCGTTAAAAAGCCAGAGGTTAGTGACAGGTGAGATGTCAAGTTAGTGAATGAAGAGCGATGGCTTCAATGGATGTAAGTTGACTCGATAAGATAGAGGTTGTGTGGTAAAACTGTTTTTATTATTAATAAAAAAACGAATGTAGGTTTTGGATTGCTTAAACTTTTTACAGGCTTTTTGTTTGCCTAAAATTTTGAATAACAATTTTTAAAAATAATATCCTACGTCATCAGAGTTTCTGGCGACACGTGCAAAATTAAACTCGGCGCACGCGACCAAACGCATCACATTTTCCACGTGACGAAAACAATTAAGCGGAAAACGTTTCGGCGGCCATCTTGGCTGACGCGTAACGTGAGGCGAACCGAAACACGAGACTTCGTGCGTCATAACAAAGAAAAGAATTATAATTTAATATTCAAAAATAAATATTTATAATTTTGAATTTTGAATTTAAAATGAGATGACTTTTTACGAGGTATAAATATTTTAATCGCGTGTAGCTCAAGAGCCAGTGAAGTGGTTCAATTCTGTATAATTATGTGCTAATAGATATATGACACAAAATGATTTAATGAGCTATCTAATAATAGTCTTACTTGTGTTTAAAAAACTTACGTGTACTTTTTTATTCATTAATAAGATACACTAGTAGTATTTACACAATTGAGGTATAAAAACATTAGTATGATATTTATGTTTATAAGTCTGTGTGCAATACGGCTCGTATTTTAAAAAAACATAATTAAAGTCTTAATGAAAACAAAAACACGATCGCATCCCTTGTGTAACGAAAGATAGTCATACAATTTATATGGGTAACTCTCGTTACACAAAAAAACAGTTAAGTTTTGCTTTAATTAAAGCCCTCAACTATGTATAATTCTACCGGAGCAACTCTTACAATTTAATTACCGCTATTAAGACAATATAGTTAACTGAACTAAAGGTTAAATTTCGAAAAAGAATCGAATCTTTGACACGATTCCTTGAGATTGTACCAATAGTTACGATTTATTACAATTAATTTAACTACTGATCAAGCTACAGGCCCTTCCTTAGTGGAGAGGGTTAGCCATGATTATTTTTATAAGCTATTGAAAATGTATGTATGTATTTTGTACCAATTTTTTATTGATTTTTTTATGCGCGGAATACAAACGGTTTCGCAACAAAAGCTTTTCAAGATGAACACGGCCTCCAGTTACGGGCGGTATGAATATATATATTAATATGTGTACAAAGTTAATACAACACATTGAAGAGCTTGATATTTCGCCCTTTTTATATTCAAAACTATGAGTTTAGATATTAATGTGTTAAACTGCTAGGGACACGTGTTTTTTATGTAACTCCAACTTGTGTTAAGTAGTTTTGTTGGTCCATGCCAATGCTATGAAAAGATAGGGAATGCGCGGTTAATTGATAAAAAACTGGTCACATATTTATTTGTCTTGTTTTATAATGGATGTATTAAACTGACTTTTTTTATTGATCTTATTTACACCTGATAGTTCTTTAAAATAGAACAACAATTTTAAAATGCAAGAGTTAAAAATACAAATTTAACTACTGGTGACGCACGACACGTGCAAAACAAGCTTAAAAGCATTTACAATCCGAGCACGAGACAAAGACGGCTTCCTCGTGACGTAAATGAATGGAAAAACGTGTCGGCTGTGATTTTGCGTGACCCGTCACGTGAGCCTTTCGGGCGAGACTGCACGTGTTTTGATTCGGACTGAAAATGATCTACGTCTCAAATTCTACAAGTAGGTATTAAAAAAGATATAAACAATTAAGGCTTGAGTTAATTCAACGCATTGCAAAGGTAAATATCAGGCGGTTTTTCAATTGAAAATAATAATTCGTTGTTATTAGAAGTTTCGACACTTTTTCCTGCTTAACTACGCATGATATATATGTATATTGTTAAATTTCATTAATTGTTTTATACAATGCTAGGTTAAGTTCTATCATTATCATATAAGCAATATTTAAAAAAAATGACTGATTGATGAGTTTCTTGTGGCGCTTCTTCTCAGCATTGGTCTCTTTGAAGCGCTAGTAGAATTTTGAAGTGTAAAAGTGCCCTAAGTGGCCTACTTACTGAATAAACAACTTTTATTTTGTTTATCTTTCACAATCAGGTTTAGCAATTAATATGTAACTTCCCGGGACACATACATGTTCTTGTGAGTGAAATAGAGAAAGACTAACTTTTTTTCGAGACAAACAACAACAAGAAACAAGAAACACCTACAGAAAAAAAAAATCTTTCACCAAGGAACCGTCACGTGACACCGCGGAAGGACACCACAGACACCTAATTATTAAAGGTAAGTACTTACACAAAAACATAAGTATACTCGTGTATTAATGCCACCACTCTTACATTGTCTTTATAATGAAAGCGTATTACGGAAGATACAAATCCTAAAACATCAATATATAATGAGGGTTACAACTGATACACGAATGTTCTAATTACAAATCCAGTACAATACGGCTGTAAAAGTTTAGAAAAGTAAATTTGATTCAACACTTCCACGAGCGTACAGTGTTGTCTTTATTACTTTTAGATATTGTTTTTATTTCATTTGATTTTTAAATTTGAAAATATGAAAAACTGTTTAGTGTAAGGTGCCGTCGCATAGTTTAAACTTTTTGAACTGAGCTCATCCACTTACCTGTAAACACAGTGTCTGTCTATTATCTGCTTTTGTTCCTGAAACTACCAACCAATTACTTCACGAAAAAGGTTAAGTAAGTACATTGCACGAAAGTAAAATATTGAGCCTTATTTCTTGTTAAGTAGGTTTAAAATGGTCTAAAAGGGAAATAACGTATTCGACATTTCTATATTTCATAACTAACTCAGCTTGTCGAGTGTCGGGCGGTGCTAAATTGCAAAAAAAAGGTATGTTTGCTATTATTCTATTAGTGTATTTTGTAGTCTATTGTCTAATTAAATAGAGTCGATAATATATGTAAACCTTCGAAGACGATTATAATCTGTTTTTACTACAAGCTCGTTATCTTAATTTGTGGTTAACTACATAATGGCTTTGTGGTAGTGGATGAGCTCAGTCGAAAAAGTTTAAACTATGCAAAAAACCACAAGTGCTATCTTTAAAGAAAGTTTCCGTCAAATAATAAATTTTTTGAGACATTTTTTTTTGTAGTGATTTAAATGCTTAATAAGGTCAACCTAATGAGTCCAGACTCGGTAGGTCTACGTTAAGTATAGCGGAGATCCTATCGCCAATTTCTGACACCAACATTTGACCAGCTCTTAGCACCATATTATTGTATTATTGTCGAGATTACGTAGATATACCAAGTTTCAGTTTAAGCTGTCCCCGGAAAATGGTTCACTTGCACTTCTTTGCAACGGATAGGTCCTCACAGTGGTTCTTTTGAGTCAATTTAGTGGGGAGAGCTAACGAAAATAAGCTCTTGAAAATATATGCATGGTATGTATTTTGTACCAATTGTATTATTGGTTTTTATGCGCGGTATACTAACAGTTTAGGTAACAAAAGCTTTTCAAAATGGACACGTCCATGAAGAACACGACGAGAGATGACGATGATGCGTGGTATTAAAATCTATTAAAATCTATGTTATTATATGTACAAATTGTAGATGTAGCACTTAGATATTTTCTACCCGGAGACAGACGGACAGACAAACTTACTGATTCCGCAGTCAAACCGTGCAAGCGGTTTTGCGGGTCATTGTTTATAAGTTAGGTACCTACTGTATTTTTGTGATTAATAAATAAATAATAAAAAACAGACAGAATGAGTCAGATACATCCTACTCTACTTAGGGAGCCCAAAAAAATAGAGAACTTCCTTTTTTTTCTTGCGTGTTCTGTAAAGGGCTGTGAAAGAGAGGAATCACTGTATACACAAAATAATTGTCGTATTTTTTTTCATAAAATATGTAGCTTTAAAAAGTTTTTATTTTTTTATTATTATTTTTATGTTAAGGAGAAGGCACACGAGCGCTCAGGCCACCTAATGGAAAGTGGAATCTGAGACTCATAGACATTTGAATTCTCAAGACTATAATCCTAAGATCTCAAATGCGTTGCCAACCCTGAGGACTAAGATGGAATGCCTCTATGCTTGTAATTTCACCGGTTGTCTTATCCCCACACCGGAACACAACAATGCGAACACTGTTGCTTGGTGGGTGGGTAATAGATAAGATGGTGGTAGCGATCCGGACGGACCCTGCACAGGGTCCTGCCACCACTCATAGTTCAGACCCACTGCAAAAACACTATAAAAAATCGACCACAGGAATGACGTCACAGCTGTTGTTCCATGTTTAAAATATAAGTAACTTATAAAGAAATTTGCATTTATTTCGTCAATTAATATGTTTAAGCCACTATCGTTGAATTAAAATATTACGTAAATAAAATGAGGATGCCGAAAAAAACCATCTAAACATTATAAGAAGATTATATTTTTTTATCAAGTTTTGATTCTATTTATAATCTTAATAAACGGGTCAAAACTTAGTGTATTGTTTTATATGTTTTTTTTTACATTTTCTCCTAAATCGTATTAATGAAACTGAATTCTGATTTTCAAGCATGTTCTCTATTGAAACAGGTACATGCATAGTGTTAATTACACATTGAAGAGTTAGAACTTGCCCTGTATATATTGAAAACTAAAGGTTTAGCTAATAAAGTGTTAAACTGCTTTGGAAACGTGTTTTTTGTGTAGGTAAGTCCAACTTGTGCTAAGTATGTATAGGTACACGGGTAGTTTTGTTGGACAACGATAAGATAGGGATGGGAATGCGTGGTGAATTTATGAAAGAGTGGACACAGATCTTTATTTACCACATTTTTTAATAGGTGTATTAAACTGACTTGTTTTATTGATCTTATTCACACCTGAAAGGTACTCGTAGTTCTTTAAAATTAAACATCAACAATTGTAAAATGCAAGATCTATAAATACAAATTTTACTAAATTATTGATGACGCATGACACGTGCAAAAAAGCACGAGACAAAAACTTCCTCGTGACGTAAATGAATGAAAAAACGTGTCGGCTGTGATTTTGCGTGACCTGTCGCGTGAGCCTTTCGGGCGAGACTGCACGTGTTTTGATTCGGACTGAAAAAGATTTAGTACGTCTCAAATTTTACAAGTAGGTATTAAAAAGACAACACAAACAAGGCTTGAGTTAATTTAATGCATTGAAAAGGTAAATCAGGCGAATTTTCAATAGTGACATTGCATTTATTTTTTCTTACGCTCTCTGAAAAGTGCTATAAAAGAGAGGAATAACTGTATTTGCGAAATAATTGTCATGTATTTTTGTCATAAGGAAGCTTTAAAAAGGCATAGTTCAGATCCCCTGCAAAAACACTCCTTACAAATCGTAGTGTATTGCGTTTTATATGCTTTTTTTACATGTTCTCATAAAGCATATCAATAAAACTCAATTCTGATTTTTATGCATGTTCTCTGTTGAAAATAATAATTCGTTGTTCAAACTAAGGTTTGGCAATGAATATTTTAACTTCACGGGACACATATTTTCTTGTAAGTGAAGAAAGAATGACAATTATTTTTTTGGGACAAACAATAAGTGACCGAGAAATACTTACAACAATAAAGCAGTCACGAAACGGTCCCAACTCAGCGTGATGCTGGCGTTCAAGACAGCGCTGGTCTTTCGTTGGAACCATCTGGTGACACCGCGGAAGGTTACACCACACATCATTATTAAATAAACCTACGCAGAAACAAAATTCCATAAGTATACTGGTGTATACATGCCGCCACGCTGACATTGTCCTCATCACTATATCGTCGTATCCTAGGACAATGGGCGCAACCATCATTATACCGTTTTTCTCTTCTTTCAAAATTTATTCTACTATTTTTTCTACACCAAAAGGCTGGTTTTATTTTTGTATGGTTTACTTACAAAGATATATTTTTTTTTTAATTAAGACACAATTGCATTGGCGCCATTTTATACGGCGAAACACGCCGCGACTATCATACCGTCGTATCCTAAGAATAAGGGCATAATTACAAGAAGTCAACTTTTCAGGAGACGCTTTTTCGTGACAAAAAATATCAGATTAGAACTTAGAGATCTGACATTTTCAACTTATGTTTTAATCACTTAAGAATACCTATTAGTTACTATTTAAAAAAAAAAACGTGAGTTCTTAGGATACGACGATGATAGTCGCGGCGTGTTTCGCCGAATAAAATGGCGCCAATGCAATTGTGTCTTAATTCAAAAACTTGAATATCTTTGTAAGTTTTATGATTACAAAGTATAAGCCATTTGGTGTAGAAAAAATAGGATATTATGATTTTGAAAGAAGAGAAAAACAGTATTAATGATGGTTGCGCCCATTTTCCTAGGATACGACGATACGGGCCGTCTTCCACAAGGGGGCAAAGAGCGGGGCGTCAGAAAGTGTTTAGTTTCGTCATTTTATCATAGGTGAAAACTAAATGAAGCGTATAAAGTATGACGTTATACTTGCAATTGTATCCATAATATTTCCACTGATAATTTATTATGATTTCATATTATGTGTTCAGTAATATGAAGCAGTCAGTTTAATAATATAATAGATGAAGCCACTAGATATCATCACGCCCTTCTTCGGCTGGTATGATTCATATTATACCTTATACATAGAGTAGCATCAACAATATATCAGCAATATTTTAATAAAGAATACCTTATTAAAAAGACCTCTATTAATAAAGCATCTTCATTACTTACGTCTTTATTGCTCGATGAGAAATAAAAATATTTTGTAATGTTCCCGGAAAAAAGACGGAAGGGAACAAAGTACTCAAAAAAATTAACTACTCAAGATAGTTATCATTTTTTTTATTAAAAACATAAGTTTAAAATTTGGGATCTCTAAGTTCTAACCTGATTTTTGAGACACAAAAAGGCGTCTGCTGAGAAGTTGACTTCTTGTAAGTACGCCCTTATTCTTAGGATACGACGATATTTATAATGAGGATTACAAGAAATAGCTAGAATTATAAGTGCACTAAAATACTCCAGTAAAAGTTTAGAAAAGTAAATATTAATCAAATCTGCAAAGAGCGTACAGTGTTTTGTAGGGACCTTCCTTCTTGCTAAAATTCAGTATTCTAGGTGTACAGGAAGTACCCTATAAATTTTGATTCACTTGAAAATGTCGAAATATACGTTTTTGGCGGCATAAACAGCAGTGTCTTATTTTTACGTCATCTTAGAAATTTGATTATTTTACAGCTTCAAGCGACTGTAGACTTGAGTATACGGTTTTAATTTTAACTCGATACCTCCACGCGTTCCCGAGATAAAGGGTCTTGACAGACTGACAGACGTGAGAAAGTGATCCTATAAGGGATCCGTTTTTACCTTTTGAGGTATGAAACTATAATAACCACAAACGCTATTTCATTTTTAGACAAGTTTTTGTAACAGACTTTACTTTTTTTTGCAAAGTGATTTACTGCTTATTAAGGTGAACCTAATGAGTCCAAACCCGGTGGGTCTACGTTAAGTATAGCGGAGATCCTGTCGCCACTTTCCAACTCCATCATGAGACCAGGTCGATGGTGCCATATTATTGTATTGTCATCATGGTAATGTATAGTTAAGCCCCGGGAAGTGGTTCAAATCTTCCGTATAAGATTTAACCTGAACATACATTGTATGTAAATAAAAAACCGGCCAAGTGCATGTCGGACCACGCACAGTGAAGGGTTCCGTAGCTAGGATGAACGTTCATGGTCGAAATTCATTTTTTTTATTATTATTAAAAACTACACAGCGTCTCGTGTTCAAAACAATTTTGGTTGGAAGTATTTCGTATGTTCTACTACTTACTGTAATTTTTATTAGAATGTTCTATTTAACAGTTCAAAAGCTAATTACCCGGACAGAATTTTTACGACTTTAGAAGAAATATCTCGCCAACTGTTCACTTACGTAAAAAAGTCACTTGTAAACCTCTGTATCATTTTGGAAGCCCTATCTAAAAATACCCCACACGCTGATGTAACTCAAAAAATATTTTTTCGTCCCCTAGTTACATGTATGGAGTGCCACCCCTAAATATTTTTTTTTTCAATTTTACTACATCATTGTATAGCGGTTCATAGAATACATCTATCCTCCAAATTTCATTTTTATAGTGCCAATAGGCTCTGAGTAAAATGGCTGTGATATACAGACGGACAGACGGACAGACGGACATGACGAAAATATAAGGGTTCCGTTTTTGCCATTCGGCTCCGGAACCCTAAAAAGCTTGAAAAATACAAAAGCTTTTCAAGATAGACACGGCCTCCAGTTATTTAGAACACATTGAGAGATGATGATGATGATGATGTGGTATTGATATCTATAATTATTGTGTATTTTTTTGTATGTACTACTATGATTTTTTCTACACAGACACGGATGGACAGACAAACACACAAAATTAGTAAGTTAAATCCTAATCTAATTATGGAGCCCTATTTTTTAATATAGGTTTAACTATTAATGTGCTAAGAAAAAAAGAAAGAATGAAATCGTTTATTCGTGACCAACAAATACAAAAATGTTTAATTGAAAGGGAATACCAACATAATTTGTCACGGAATGGTCACAACTCAGCGTGATGCTGGCAGAACATGCGCTGTTCTTCCGTAGTGGCCATTTAAACTGACGGACACGTGTTTTTGGTGCAAATCTAACTTGCGTTAAGTTTACACGCGTAGTTTTGTTCGTCCATGCCAATGCAATGATGTTCTTAAGTTGTGAAAAAGTGGACTCAGACTTTTTTTTTTTTTTTTTTTAATGGGTGTCTTATTTTATTGATCTTATTTACACCTGATAGTTCTTTAAAATTGATCAACAACAATTGTAAAATGCAAGATCTAAAAATTCAAATTTAATTAAATTTATCTACTGATGACGCACGACACGTGCAAAACAAAAGCTAATCCAAGCACGAGACAAAGATGGCTTTGTCGTGACGTAAATGAATGAAAAAACGTGTCGGCTGTGATTTTGCGTGATCTGTCACGTGAGCCTTTCGGGCGAGACTGCACGTGTTTTGAATCGACCTGAAAAAGATCTACGTCTGAAATTTTACAAGTAGGTATTAAAAAGACATAACACAAACGAGTCTTGAGTTTATTTCCGTGGCTAATAAATAATGAAGTAATTTTAACTATATGCAATTTGTTCTAAATACAATTTTTATTAACTTTATGTCACGACTTATCAACTTATTCAAGCCTTGCACGGGTTTAACGCATTGAAAAGGTAAAATATCAGGCGGATAATATAATTCGTTGTTTTGAACAAGGCTTAGCAATGAACTATGTTAATTTCCTGGATCACATACATTTATTGTGAGTGAAAGTAAGAAAGAATCATTTTTTCGTGACAAGCAACTACACGAGACAGAGCAATACGTACAAAAATAAAGCTGTTACGAAACGGTCCCAAGTTAGCGTGATGCTGGTATTCAAGTCAGCGCTGGTCTTTTGTTGGAACCATCAGGTGACACCTTGGAAGGTTGCACACACACATCATTTAGGAACACAAAAACATAAGTGCATAGGTATACTCGTCTATTAATGCCACCACGCTGACATTGTTCTTTCGAAAAGCGAACTATGCAAGAAACGAAATCTAGTAAACATCATCATGATATAATGAGGATTACAAGAAATAGCTCGAATATAAATCTACGGCACGGCAGTAAAAGCATAATAGTAAATTAGAAACAAGCGCTTAGTTATTATGTTTTATAATAACTTAAAATATTCTCTTGAAAACTAGGGTAAGTTTTTCGTTGTATAAACGAATACTGGGCTCACCGCACTGGAAATTCTTTATTAACCATTCACCCGCGTGAATGGTACCCATTCATGATAATCAGGGATCGGATATTCGGATCGATATTTACCTATACTTTAGCGGCGTGAATGGTACCCATTCATGATAATATTGATAATAGCAAAATATAGCCTACGAAACTTTTAGGGTGAAAATTTATCCAACGATACCCAGCAGTTTAAAACCCGTTATACATACATACATATGCATATGCTGATTTATATTCTATATGTATCGACCAATAAACTACATCTTGTAATAACGGATTGAACTTGCTACAAAACAAGGGTGTGCAATGATCGATATAAAAATAATTCATATAATTTCATTTAATATAATAACATTTGATATAATTTTATAGGATATAATCACTCATTTTATATAATAAACGATTGGTATATTATCAAAATATCTATTTTATTTACTATAATTATCATTTGGTATATCATTTCTTTATTATAAACATCATTTGGTATAATCATCATTTTATATAAAAATCATATTGTATAACTATTATGTGGTATATTATTTTTTATTGATTAGTGTGCACATTGCGTTTTATTTAACCTAACCTAAACTACTTTTCTGGTAGTTGTTAAGTATATTTGTTTGGAATAACTTTTTTTGTCGAATGATTTTTTGGTACAACGCTGACCGTGAGGCAAAGTCGACGGAGCTCCGCTTTGCGGAGCTCCTATTCCGCGTGGTTATGGCGCATCGCGCCTTGACACAATTCTAACCTAACCTAACCTATATATTAGTTGAGACCTAGGAGTTACCGCTCTGTAGGGTCACAATAGGTAACTAACAAACCGACCCTTGTGGTTGGACACGAGTTAGTATAGACAGTATTTTTTTATACCAACTGTACTTTATATGAAATTAACTTTATATCATAACTTGATTATAGTAAATATGCATTATACTTAATGTATGTTATATAAAATATTTTTAGAACAAATGATCGTTATATAAAATGATAATTATATCATATTTCAATATATTAAATGTTGTTATATGATTCAATACTTATATCAAATGAGCGTTATATCGACTGATATTATAGAAAATATTTTATATCGATCGTTACGCACCCAAAAAACAATCGTGCTGTATACGTATGTAATTAGAACTTGAATTTAATTAGCATAATAATAATAAATAATAAAATAAATTTATATACCAACATAAACAGGAAAAGGTTACATTATAAAAATGCATCATTAACATGGTTTATGCAGTAAAATGGAATTGTGACTCAGCGAGATCGCTGATTTTCAGTCTCCAACCATAACTTAAAACTAATTATGAACTAAGTAATCGAGCAAGTTCGCTGCCAAGACGATAATCAATAAACAGCACTGTCTTGACGTTTGCAGGTCTGCGTAAACGGTCCTAAAATATTTATGTTTTATTTGTCCTATAATTACAATGGACTTTAATCCAAAAATATGTATTCGTTAATAGTTAAAACATTGACAGAAAAACCGGTAAATACTAGTTAAACTCACGTGGAGAGTTTTCCGTATGATTTATATACCTAGATTTTGCTGTAATCTATAGATTTCTTAGGTCTTTGCTTATAAGCAAAGGACTATTTTGTATTGGTCACTATCCATCAATAAATAAATAAATAAATAAATAATCACAGGACAATGTCACACAAATTGACCTAGTCCCAAACTAAGCTCTAGGCTTGTACTATGGGTACTAGACAACGATAAACTTACTTATATAGAGAAATATACCGGGTGTGGTCTGTAATAGGAGCAATAAATTGAGAGATCATTTCCACACCACAAACGTAACGGCATTTATTCTACAACTTTTGAAAATAACTTATTGTTTACTAAATATTAATGAATTAAGATTTTCCAAGCAAGCAATGTATTGCGAAAACTACGAAGTTTGTGGGCTGGTGGTAGATGTCAACTAGACTATTGGATAGAGTACATTGAAAATCCTATTTAGTTTGTTCGAAAAAATCCCAAATAATAAATTACATATTTTTTAAAGTCGTAGAACAAATGTTGCTACTTTTATAGAGTAGAAACGATCCCTCAATTTATTGCTCCTATTACTGGCCACCCGGTATACTTAAATACATAGATAACATCCAAGTCTCAGGAACAAATACTTGTGCTCATCACACAAATATCTGCCCTTACCGGGATTTGAACCCGGGACCACTAGCTTCGTAGACAGGGTCACTACCAACTAGGCCAACGTGTCTATATACTATAATACTAATAATTATCGAAACCCTCGCGACAAATCTATCATTTGATATGCCACACGGTAACTTGTTTCTTAAGTATTTAAAAATAATTAATTCACGTACCTAAAGCGCCCGTGTTCAGGTCACAGAGTTTCATACTCGTATGTATACCAGATTTTAACTTATTCGGTCCTGTATATTCGGAGCAAATTGACTGTTACAGAAGGATAGACAAACAGACGGACACACGAGTAACCCTATAAGAGTTCCGTTCTTTCATTCAGATGTACATAACCCTAAAAATGCTTGTGCTTACATAAACGGTCACACTTACCTCTCTCTTAACTATTAATAGAAGAGGTCCAATTCAATCCAATATCTGAAAAAAGAAAAAGTGCGATATTAATACAACAGGTTACCGTTAGAAATCAAAAACCATGTAGGTGACAGAGGATTTACTATTTAACTCCAAGCCAACCTGCGGGATCTGACTACTCTATCGATGCCTTCTTTGAGTACTAAAGAAATATTTTTTTGGGTTCTGGTCTGCAGACCCATGCTTCTCTTTCTGTGCACCGCTTTTGTTAGTGTATGTTTATGTATTATTATTAGGTAGACTGGATAGAAAATGCTATTAGGCATTAAGTCCACCATATGAGCTTCCTTTGTGTTTTATTTTTATTTTTTATTAAGTATTAATATTTACTGTTATAAATAAGCGTGCCCTATCTATTTTTTCATATTTCTTATTTCAGTTTATACATTAGCTTACTAGCGTAGGTGGTACTTACTACATCTTAGAGTACTTATAATATATGTGTAGATAAAATAATGTATTCAACTGTACATAATTACGCCTATAAATTACAGTTTCAAGACTTAATTAGGTATGTACGAGTTCAGTTCAAGACCTCTCATTATGTATCAGTTACATAAACTACTATAATGTATGACATGTAAAATTGAATACTTCATTATAATATCAATAAACAAAATTATTGAGTTGAATTAATCGTACGAGTACGTACGTAGGCTCTTACTGTAAATAAATAGCAAGTTAGCGACTGAAATATTTGTATTATTTTGCTTTACGAGTAGTTTATTTCCAAAGGTCTTTAAAAACGATCAACGAATGTTCTCCTATATATCGCTGCCTATTCCTACCTAATTTGAATGAAAATTACTGATTAAAAGCTACAATTTTTAACCTCAACTGAGTAAATACAATAATCAAAATGTTTACGTTAAATCTTAAAATCTAGCACAAAAGTATTATTCGGCACATCGTTTTCCGCATTATCCAAAAATGTGGCTTTTCTCTTTCATTAGGCTAAAGTAACTCGCATCTAGGTAAAGCATAATGAAAATGTAGCTACAACGTGCAACTATGTATATCTGGTACGGTGAAAAAACAAACTAGGCCTACAAAAGGGATACACTAAAAAATGCACTGGAAAGGTACATCGCGAAGTTTCTGTTCAAAGTGAGGTAACGCACGGCGCGTTGCACCTAACCAACCGTGGCGCTAAAGAAGTGGGACAAGGGAGAAGATACAAGCGCAAAACAGTTATTTTTTAGGGTTCCGTAGCCAAATGGCAAAAAACGGAACCTTATGGATTCGTCATGTCTGTCTGTCCGTCCGTATTTGACAGTCACTTTTTTCCGAAACTATAAGAACTATATTGATGAAACTTGGTAAGTAGAGGTATTCCGTGGGCCGCATTAAGATTTTCACTCAAAAATAGAAAAAATACAATTTATTCTGGGGGTTCCCCATATTTAGAACTGAACACAACATTTTTTTTTCATCAAAACCATACGTGTGGGGTGGGGTATCTATGGATAGGTCTTCAAAAATTATATTGAGGTTTCTTATATTATTATTTTTTAAACTGAATAGTTTGCGCGAGACATACTTCCAAAGTGGTAAAATGTGTGTGTCCCCCTGTAACTTCTAAAATAAGAGAATGATAAAACTAATAAAAATATATGATAGGTACCATGCAAACTTCCACCCAAATTGGTTTGAACGAGACTGACATTTTTTTATCTTTTTAGGGTTCCGTAGTCAAACTAGGAACCCTTATAGTTTCGCCATGTTCGTCCGTCTGTCCGTCCGTCCGTCCACAGCCTAGCGCAGAGACTCTTAGTACTAGAAAGTTGTAATTTGGCATGAATATACATATTAGTCACGCCAACAAAGTGGTACAATAAAATGAAAAAAGAAATGTTATTTTAGGGTACCTCCCCTACACGTAACCTGGGGATGTATTTTTTTTTCTCGTCTACCCCATAGTGTAGGGCGTCTCTGGGTAGGTCTTTCAAAAATATATAATATTGTAGGTTTGTGAAAATCAATTTGTT
Source organism: Acleris holmiana (assembly GCA_949316455.1). Taxonomy (NCBI): domain Eukaryota; kingdom Metazoa; phylum Arthropoda; class Insecta; order Lepidoptera; family Tortricidae; genus Acleris; species Acleris holmiana. The sequence goes on along the minus strand of OX438763.1, from coordinate 7,234,593 downwards.
GATCAAGGGATCCGTTTATGAAATATTAAGCTTTTAAGCGCTAAATTTTGCTAGAGTCAAGTGTCCCCCCCCCCTCCCTTACAGACCAAACTACGAATATTAAAAAACGGAAAAATCTTAAATGAAAGCAAATTATAACAAATTTAAAAGGAAAACTATGACGACTAAGTAGACATCATTGGTTCTTGAGATACAGGCGATTAAAAAGTTTATACCTACTAAAATCATCTAAGTCGGCACCAAATGACTTTGAATAGAAAATTTGTCAAAACTTTATCTTTACTTTATTTTTGATTTTTATGTTTGTTGTAAGTACTTAACGGCTTCGGAACCCTACACTGAGCATGTTCCGACATGCTCTTACCCGGCTTTTTACTACTAATTAGTCTACTCGTACCTTCTGTCGAAGTAGTAGGTACCAACATTATCGGGCAAAAATGAAACTTTACTGAAAAATCTCTCGCTAAGAAAGATGTGAATGTAGAAGTTATTCATCCAGCAGCGGAACAAAGTGAAAGACTAATAAGTATAATGATCAGGGGAATGATTCTCTCAACACAGCGCTGCGTCGATCTCAAAGGTGAAGTTTTATCCGGCAAGTTTAAGAAGTCCCGTCGGAGCGTACAAAACACATTTTAGCGCGTGCCTTCTCAATTAGGCAGCAGGTGAGTCTAGTTCAGTGTCGTATAAAGCTGCCTAATTAAGAATGCACGCGCTGAAATGTGTTTTGTACGCTCCGACGACGGGACTTCTTAAACTTGCAAGATAAAACTTCACCTTTGAGATCAACGCAGCGCTGTGTTGAGAGAATCACCCCCAGCTGGCTTTACTTCTCAATGCAGTAAATACAAAAACGAGCCCTGACCGCGTAGGCTTGTCCCTTGCGGCATCCTTCCAGCCTGCCCTGAATAGCTGGTGTCGGGAAGGCGAGTGCCTACTGCTGCATATTTATGAAGCGCCTCAAACACTATAAATAGTTGATACGGGCCCCGGCCTCGCCGGGTAATGGAGTAAATACAACGTCGCTGTAATTTATACTGAATGAGAATACGTAAACTAGAATGGCTGAAGACTGTCGGATGAAGAGAAACTGGGCCTTGAAAAAGGTGTTCAAGAATTATCTGGTTAATGATGAGTCAATATATAAAGGTATTTATGCACAAGCGTTCGGTATCCATATCCAATGTAAAGAAAATAGCCTGGAAATCACGAAGGTAATTGTAGTTCGAAGTTTCAGGGCTACTTGAGTAATAAATTGAATGAGCCTAATTTGAAAGCTGTTTGGAATTGTGTTGGTTTCGAAATTGTAATAATATATGGTTATTTATGTCAATGTATATTGAGACATTGTCAGTGCTATATTAAAAGAACATTTGGATTCATTAAACCATCTACAACGCCACCGCTTATACTTACTACTGCCATGTAATCTACCATCTTATAACTACTTTTAGTCAATTTTCGTAAATCGCTAATTGAACGCTATGTATGCATCATACCGAGGAACCGCCGCGAGTCAACACGGCCCCAAATCGTCTTTGTAAATGAAATAAAATAAATGTAAAAAACAACAACCGTCTTCAAAAAGGAAGAAATAACTGACTGATCATTTTAAAAGAAGTTATTTCATGGTTTTGAAGACGGTTTTACCTTTTTTAAACATTTATTTTATTTCATACCTTTAAGTGATAATATTAATACTTTTACGACGTCTTCGTATTTTTATTCCTATAACATTTGAGGAGTTCCCTTGATTTCTCCAAGATCCCATCATCAGATCTTGACGTGCTTGAAATGGGACCAACTAGAAAGTATACCCAATCGAAGAAAGAAATATTTTCAAATCGGTCCAGCGGTTTTTTTGTAATCGGAGAAAAAACATTTAAAAAAAATCCCGACAAGTTGAGAACCTCCTTTTTTTGAAGTCTGTTAATTAGATTGCAAAGCAACCGTGCCAATGCGCTGACAACACCGTATCACGTTCGCGACTTCATATTTTTCGAGTTGAAAGTCGGCCGACTTTCTTTCAGTGTAGAGAAATCGATTAATGAGTCCTAGTTAAGGAAGTGAGCGCAGATAAACAACTAACTAAATATGGTGTAAAATTTACTATTCATTTATGTAGTTACCTTGTATGAATTATTTTGTTCCAATTAGGAAACACTATTTACAATGTGTTATCATTTAAAACCTATTCGAAGAATTGGCTTAGTCTGGCGTATAAAAGTGCCCGTGCGCCCTACTTACTAAATAAAAATCTTTTACCTTATTTTTTACTAACCAACATTCGACTGTCAGATTGATATTTTTTTTTTTGATAATTTTCATTTTGTTTGACTGCATTTTAACCGACATTAAGGTGTTTTTAGGGTTCCGTAACTCAAGAGGAAAAAGCGGACGCCTTTTAGGATTACTTTATCGTCCGTCCGTCCGTCCATCCGTGCATCCATCCGTCCGTCCATCTGTATGTCAAGACCCTTTATCTCGGGAATGCGTGGAGGTATCAACTTGAAATTAAAACCATATACTCAAGTCTAAATGCCCCTTGAAGCTATAAAAAATCAAACGTCTAAGTTAACGTATAAAAAGATACGGCCGTTTATGCCGCAAAAATGTATATTTCGATACTCTTAAGGGAATTATTTATAGGTTACTTCCCATCGACTTAGAATCCTAAAATTGGGCCAGAAGGAAAGTCTTAAGTAGAATAAGTAAAGGAAAAAAATCGAAAATAGTTAATTTGCTACTCCATAGCAAAAATCTCATTTTACTTACTTACAGATGGTAAACTAATCGCGACCTATCTCGATGAAAGGAGACAACAGTTATCCAACGGCAAAGTCAAGTTTGTCTCTCAACCCTCAACACAATTTGACAGTCTTATAATTTTGTACGAAACTCTCAGTGCGCGAGTCCGACTCACACTTGACCGACTCTTTGTACAAAAGTCTTGGTAACTTATAATAAAGAAGAGAAAGGGTACCTACTTGAAATGCTAAATTAACATCTATCATAATTTTCATTACGCAAACGGCATAACTTTGAATTATTTTTAACGTATGTGGCATCCAACTTAATTGTGATAAACCAAAGGCAAACATTGCACAGTATGGAATATAGGCACTTTCATGTACGTTGAAAGAGAAAACGTCGATGCTCACTAATATCATTTCAGCAGACAGGGGCGGAAAGGCGTGCATAGTTGCAACACATGTACGCGTTAAGCGCCGATATTCGTCATACAATGTCGCTTTTGTACGTTTCCGTGTCATGTAGGTGAATGTGGAAGGTTCGATGGAGAGTGAGGAAGTGTAAATTTTCTGTGTCGGGAGGTTTTGTAGTGAGGGGCGGCTGGGCAGTGGTCGAGCGTGCTAATCTGCGTGGAGTGTCGCGTGTGATCGGTAGACGGCTATGTCCAATTTTCCGGTTGCGACGGGCGGCATTAGTTCGACGAACAACCTGGTCGCTAGTGAATGCGTGCTGCTGGCATTTATTCGTTATTAGAATCATAAACGTTTCAAATATGGTAGCAAAGGTTTAGACTACGACAATATACAGAGACACTCGATATACACTGTGTGTACCGTGTATAGTGGTAGTCTAAACGTGCCTTTAGGTTAGTTAGCTTGTGACATATTATGTAGACAAAACAAATGGAAGTATGTATCCATTGAGAATGTTAGGAATACGATACAAATTTTATTCTGTTCAGGGACTAAACAAAAAGCAAGCTTTTATTCACCAATGTTGTTAAATCACACAACGAAGCACAAAACACGAATAAAAATCTATTTTCTGATCTCTTATTTTGCAACAATGGGAAGTACTGGATACTTGTGCATAGAAATCGAAAATTGCAGCGTGCATTCAGATTGAAAAGGTCAAACTCCTTAATGACAATTTGTATTCGCAAACAAACCCGGGCTGGCAAACAGCTTGACGTTCCCGATTCGTTCCCTAATGATTGTTTACTGTGGGGCTAGTTACCCGTTAATGCAATATTAATGCAATTCATTAAACGTGCAATTCAAGTGTGCACGGCTCGCCCCTTGTGCGGTGCCCACGCTGATCGTTGTCGCGAATATTCTTGTTAGTAATCTAGAATTGTCGAGTGATCATTCTTAAGCAACTGAAATGATAGTGAAAGAAGTGTAGCTTGGTTTTGGATGTTTTTGTCCGAGTGGCCTATCGGTGTTGGGAGGGGGAGGGTCTTTTAACGAAAAAGGTAATTTTTAAACAATTGAAGCAACAAATAAAATAATGTACCGCTACTTTAATTAAATTAATAAAAAATGGCGGATAAAACATATAATTGGCTACATTTATTGAGTAACATGTACGTGGCTTTTTAATCACATACATCAATTGTAAGTAATTTCTGTGCACATAACTAACGGTGCTGTCCACATGTAATGAACATTATACTCAGAAAGTAATTTTTTCGAAGGTTTGACTTGAGATTTTTCTTTTCGACGATAACGGATTCCAAGTTGATTATATGTAACTAATTGCAAAATGTGGTCACACGCGAGGAGCATTAATTTTATTGCAGTCCAAATAATTCAATCACCAATGTCACCCAACACTCGACACAGCAAAATGAATCAAATAGATCCAATCATTTAATTCATTACGAATGAAGAGGAAGCAATAAGCGCGTTAAGCAACAATTTTCCAGCTCCTCGTATCAACAATGAGGTATTAAAAATAATGAACCCGATATTTATGGAGTCGGGTCTCGTTCGGTAAACAATTTATTTTATTCGGGGCGATTGTTGCAGCGAGTAGACGAAATTAATCTCGGACAAATCGGCCCGCCTCCGGGCCCCATTACACGATCAAAGTAAAAATATATGAGGCGAAGGAAAAGAAACCAAACATATGCCGAAGTAAATATTTGGACTCCCCCCTCCCGCGGGACGCACCCCTCTATTACGAGGCATTGTTCTCGATCGATTAGCCGCCCATGACGTCATCTGTTCCACAACGGTTGCGTTTTCTGCCGTAACCTTTTTCAGGTATGTATTTCCATCGTCAACTTTTATGATTTCCCTAATCAACCGTGCGCATTTTGGGAACGCTGGAACGCGAAAAGTTACCTGTTATCCAAAAATAAAAAGTTGCAAAGTTGTTATTTATGTAATGAAGAAATGTAATTCTTGTATAATTTTAGACGTTTACTTCCTTTCATAATTTGAGATTTGTTTTGGCTATGACGTGTTTCAGTGACTTTCTTTGTCTACCTAAGTGTTTGCTGTTTATGTAACAAAAACAAAAATGACGAAAATTAAAAAAAACGTAAATAGATGGGCTATGGGATTTCGGCAACAAAGCACAGTGTTCACCGTAGCTATGCTCCGCTTTCATTGCGGCAAAGCGTGAGAAACTCTCACCGAAATTGCTCTTCGAATTTACGGATCAAGTCAACGAGAAAAAATATTATTAAGAAAAAATAAGCTCCAATTGCTGGCCCCAGGGTGTATAATATTGATTGAACTAACCTGTCAGCCCCATGTTAAGTGGTTTTGAGGGAAATAGGCCTTTGTTCGGACAACCGGTAGCGCGTCTCGGCAAATGTTGACTCCGAGAATGTTTACAGAGATATGCCACGAATATAATTCCCGTGTGTTTCTAGGATGTTATTGCAGGCTGTGGCTGCGTTTGGAAAAACTTTATCGCAGGTATCAGAATATTTTGGCATCTGCTATAAGCTAATTCAGCAATGTTTGTTATTTTAATGGGTACAGTACGCTTTTATCCTTTATGAAATCGTTGATAGGTACATTTTGGAAAAGATCCTTTCCATATGCAAACAAAAAAAAAGGTGATCTCACGGTTAATGCAATATCCTTGGCATGGGTAATCAAGTGCGTCCGGTGTACTAGAAAAGCGGGTGGTATACTGGGTGATTTTGGGGTCATGATCCAGAATGGCCAAAAGTGAATAAGATGGTCATACTGAACAACCTTTCTGATGGGACCAACCACGAAATCGCCAAAAAAAAAGGTGTTCCAAACATTAACTCTTAATTAATTCACCGTTAATGCATGGAACAGCTGTTTTTTTTTGGCGATTTCGTGGTTGGTCCTATCGGAAAAGTTGTTCAGTATGACCATCTTATTCACTTTTGGCCATTCCGGATCATGACCCCAAAATTACCCAGTAGTATGGATAAAATTAGTGACCATTAAAAAGTCTATTCAACCTTCACACGTGCCAACGCCGCACTCTCAATTTCAATCCAACCAGTAGCATCCAAACGATTCAATCGCGCATAAGTTTCTTTGTTGGCGGCCACAATGGCATCGCCTCCGTTCTATTCAGCCACAAAAGTCTGTTTTGCTAAACTCCTTGTGTGCTAACATTGACCCATTGAGCCAACAGGTGTATCTCAAAGAGCTTGTTTGGGTGTCGTTTGTGACGCGCGACGATGTTTCAATGAGTTATTCAGGCAGGTAGGTTGGGTTTGAAAGGACGATTCCAAATTAAAAATCAAAAACAAGTTAGCGTTAGTAATACTAGGTACAGTCAAGGTCATAAATATGTATACACTTTAGTACCTTGTCTATTTAACGTCATGTTTAAACTGTCATATGAAATTGTCACAGCGATTAAAGTGACAAGGTACACTAAAGTGTATACATATTTATTACCTTGACTGTACCTATATTATACTTAAACCATGACATGATAATGAATTGTACAGGTGCCTACTAATTTAGACTAAGTTTTTTTGATGGCAAGTAGAAGGCTCACCAAACGCTCAGGCTACCTGATGGAAAGTGGGTTCTGACCCATAGACATTTTAATTCTCTAGACTACAATCTCCAGACTGCAATCCGAAGACTTTACGTTGCCAATCATGAGGATTTAGATGGCATACCTCTATGCTTTGCTAGTTTCACCGGTTGAATTATCCCCACACTGGGTCACAACAATGCGAACACTGCTGCTTGGCGGTGGATTAATGAATAAGATGGTGGAAGCAATCCTTGCACAGGGTCCTGCCACTGGAATAGTATGGTACCTGCCACCAAATATGAACGTGGTTAAAATTACTAAATACAATTTTATAAATTACACACGTTTTTTGAATTTCACAACAGAGAAATTTAAGTAGTCTGAGTGGGGTAGGCAGAGCTACAGAAATATCAACAACTCTAAAAATACTTGTTTATAATTCTGTAACCACATTTTGCACAATCAGGCCAAGAAATTTACAAGTAAGATTTTAAGTTAAACTTTTAACAATAAATAGACATACAGTGGCCACTGGTCTACACAAAACGAATGAATGCAATTGCTTATAAAGTTAGCGAAGAACCATATAAAATAAATTGGAATACGTATAAACGAATCACCAAACTTGTGTAGACCACATTTTATTTAGCAGCATTATACACTTCAATAGCTATAATTGCCATCAATATAAAATTAAGTGTTCATTTCAAGTGCTACTAACTGAAATTTAACACGAATCAGCCATTTGGGTAGACAAAGCGCCAATAACTCGGTATTAAGCGCCGTAACAATAGTTAAGATGGCTATAAACGGAGACGTGCATAAATTCACGCACACGTACATTAGCTATTAATTAATTGCTCTACGCTTATAATGCAATACAAGTACACGGCCGGCCAATACCACAAAGGGACTCATGTACAACTAGGTATGTAAGGTTCTAGGTATCACAAGACGCTGGCTGGTAGCTCGTTACATTGATGATTATGATAGAGTATTTGTAAGCACATGGCATTGAGCGCGCAAGCCTGCTGGATCCAGGAACAATGCTTTGTCCTACCGGCCACTGAATGCCTGAAAGGACTTGTGTACAGCAACTATTCCAGTGACAAAATCACGATCTGTTCCTTTCTACCATAATTAGGCTTTAGAAGACGCCGCGCTGGCAGATTCCCAGATTGGTTTGCGTTAGTGTAGTTTCAAGGAACTATGGAGATAGGACATTAACACAGACGTACACATGTATGTAGATACGTATGTACTTAATACACATTTTATTGTACAAAATAAAAAGAAAAAACAATACAATGAAAATAAAATAAAAAGTATAAAGATGAACTTATCTCTTTAAGGGATTTTTTCCGCTCACTCTTGTGAGATTGAGAAAAATGAAAGGTTGTGAATGGAGCAGGAAAGCATGGTCTTGATGAATCATATCATGTATTAAAAGGAACTCAATAGTTCAGGAGCTAGAGTAAAGTAGGTATCAAATCTTTGAATGCACACCTACATAGGTACATATATGTGTGTATAGGTATAAATTCATAAACCTTCTTTAGAATTTGCTCAGTCGGGTAAATACGGATATAAAATCTATCACAACGTTTATGGAAAGCAATCGCATATTATTTATTACTCTAATAAAAAGCAAATTTTAAGGCGCTAATGAAATGTTACAAAATAATGGACGTTTGGTTTGTTTAATCAGTACAAAACAGATTGAGATAACGTAAGTGTTCTCTTTTATACAATACGTCATCCGTATTCCTTTCAATTGATTCCTAGGACATCGTTTTGACCAAGTAGTAATGTACCAATTTACAAGTATACAAAAATAACAATAATTACCAAGAACATAATCGTTAGAAAGCCTAGTCTATGAAAAAAATATCAGAATCACTTCAGAGGTCAAACCCGTACGTCATTAGGCAAACGCACGTCTCGTCATTCTTAGCCCGTTATTTTCATATCCGAGCTTCCGCCGGCTGCCCCGAGACGCTGTTTACCCGGCGTACCTGCCCATTGTGCTCGGATCTGTGGGTTTTCATATTTTCTTTCATGAAATAGGTATTATTTTGGCTCAGACTTAACCTTAGTCATGGTTAACGGGGAATGCAGAAATAACTGCTCGGTAAAGACTAACCCTTATTCATCGTGCAATAGCTAAAGTGTGCCTAAAATATGCTTTGTCCTTATCTGTCATTATGACATGTGAATTCGACAGAAAATGACAAATAATATTTTTAACTAAAGCAGGGTTGTTGTCAATTAATTATGCACTCATTTATTACTGTATAATGGATATAGTATACGTAGGAAAGTAGTTTGTCTCCAGCCCTTTATGAGTCTGTTACCTATTGCCGCTCGGGCGCTAGAGTTGCTTCGATTTAATACGCTAGCAAACAAACGCGGCGACGGCGCAGCCCTGCATAAACCGGCTTGGTGCGTGTTGAATTTGATTGTGGTGACTCGCGCGCGTACTGTCGAGGCACGTACACATGTATACCATGCGCGATACCTTTGTTTGAAGATGAATTACTGTTTATAAAGTGTAGTAGGTTACTGCGGATTTTAGTAAAACATTACAATTGCATAGAGGCTTTAAATGCGCTACTCAGACTATTTCATAATGTGGTAAAAGTAATCCGCGATTTAACATAAAGGTTACCTATGCTGCGGCTGTGTGATGAAATCGACTTTACTAAATAACATTAACGTAGAGTTGAATGCACAAAATATTAAAACGTACGCCGCCGCACCGGGCCCCGGTTCCCGGCTCTCCCCGGTGCGCGGCGAAAATAGCGCATCCGTGGCAGGCTAAACGGGTAATGCTCGTTATTATCACAATAATGCGCGGAATACCTACACGCCGCCGTCAAAACATTCGCGGAGCTCGCGATTTTTCTCTCGCGCCCTCATTCGCATTCAACCCGCCTGAGCGCTCCAGTTTTCACCAGTTTCAACATAATTAGACCTTAATCAAGCTAATTAAGCCAACATAGCTCGAATATAAAAAGAGCCTGGAATGCGATGACTAAACCTTTTCCCACTGACAATGAACTTGAGACGTAAATTATCGCAAATCACCATTCGAGCACAATCGGAGTAAGCGACGACACGTCAAGCTTGATGGCACATCACTCCATAAAATACTCACAATCAAAGCATTCAGCCGGATTAAGAATAATTAGCCGATTTGTCATTTTAATGTCACATGCCGTCACGTACCGTCTGAGCCGCGACGAAAAGGAATAAAAATGTATAAATTTTTAATCCACGGTGTATATTAAAAACTACAAGTCGGCATAACTCACGCGTCTTAGGCTTTTGTGAGGTTTAAAAAATAAAACCGTTTAAAAAAAGAACATTAGTTTGCGCGACGGATCAGTCATCCGCGTGTCGTGGCGGCCATCACGTCTCTTGTCATTGAAAGCGTACTTTACTGAAGTTATTTATTATAGTCTCCAGACGTGAACTAATGACGATTTGATTCTGATCCTTGCCGTGGTCGAGGCGAGCATACGCATCGAGTATTTGCATGTTCATTGGTATGTTTTTTAGTGTTGAAAATTGTAGTCAGAATTACCATTTATAAACACAAACAAGGCACAAATCTAGGCAGATGATTTTTTAAATTTGCGCTATTATAAAATTAAATGATTAAAACAACAAAAAACGAAGTCAATGTCCTACAATATTTTAACCAAAAGCCGACTTGAAGTTATTTTTTGTGTTTTTAAGGCGGTATTAGAACATTTGTATTTTATACTTTATAGTGATCATAATAGGTAATATTATGCTTCTATGAACATTCAAGCTCGCCGCAAGCAACGCCGCGGTATATATTTTAACAATTTAAATGGCCTTCGTCGCAGTCGCTCCACTATCTAAATCGAGATATCTTATCGCCATCCTTGGAATAGGCAGCATTGAGGAGTTCCAGTGCATTTGTGTGGTCTTCGTCATATATTCCACTTCACCGAATGATAACTACTGTCTGAATGCAAATGCTGGACTTGCGTATCACTCAATACCAAAATAGCGATGTGTATGGTTATAACATTTGAGGAGTTCTCTCAATTCCTCATGAATCCATGAGTACCTGGATTTGGTTACAATTTGACCAACTTGGAGATAATTTATCAAATAAAAAAAATGTTATTCGGTCCCCAATCGACTGAGAAATCGCGCAACAAACACAAAATTAATTTGAAGTAAGAACCTCCTCCTTTTGAAGGCGTTTAAAAATAGCGTAAACATAAACATATTATTAATAATTCCTTAATCAATTTGCTTCCGTCATTATCCAAAATTAATTTATCTACTTACTTGCGTACTTATTAAATAACATATTCCTCGCGCACGACTTTCTAAAATCAACGATATCAATTTAGGTAAAATCTACTGACGTGTCTTATGAATCAAGCGTTTTCATCTCGTCACATAATACTGCGGCAACCTAAGTAATAATAACTTATTCGGTAGCTAAAAAATCATGCGTATTCCGATCATTACCGTTCCCGGACCTAGCCGCGACTTTAAAACCACAATGACAACCACCCACGAGCGTCCGTCAGCGGTCGGTTCGTCATCCCATGATTAATACTGGCTCTCGACTCATTAGCTGAAGGGTTTAGGAACGGCGTTCCGAGGCACTTAATCACTCGAACAAAGCACTACCTACTCGCGCGAGCCGCCGAAAGCATCACTCTTCGTCAAGAATGCGTTAAGGCGCAAGTTGGGAGATGCCGCGAGTGGCTTGAGGTGAGAGTCCACTGGTTTAAGTTAGGTCTCGAATATGTGTCACTGTAACATAAAGCGTGAGACTAACCAAGGTTTGAATTTCTCGTTTAAAACGACTGCAGCAGGACCTTTACAAGTTAAGTACCACATAACAACAACCCGCCGTGCCCAGAAACATCTTAGAAAAAACTCGTTTCTTTTTTAACCGTGTTTGGAACATTGACACTAATTATTCGTTCGTTATTAACTGACTGTGAGTACTGCCGTACTGACTTTTCGAGCCCGAGTTCTCTAAAAATATTACCTGAAATTACGAGTTTAGGACAAATCTGTAATTATATAGGTTCCAAAGTAACCGTCTGCCCAAATCTTATTTCCTGAAATAGAAAACTGTTATTTTTTAATGCTGCATCTAAAAGTGTTTTTGTTTATATAAAGGTCCTATCTATCAAAGTTTTATACTTGTATTTATTCATGAAACTTATACTGTAACAAACAGTGATGACCATTATTGACCAATTTTACTCAAATAATTACACTGTCTCTTATGTTTTGGATCGTATCTTACATCGCGTACGGCGAGAACATAGGTACAGTGTACCTTCTATGTACTCTTATGTAGTACGTGAAGTTTTCATTTTTACTTTTAGCTTCCTTCAGGAACATGTTATTTTAAGATAGTTGTTGTTGTCATGTTGTTTAAAACAGCTGTAATCCACCTTAACAAGCCAATGTAATCTAGAGATTAAAAAGAGGTAAGTACTTAACCTAAGTGGCTCAACTCTAAAAATAAAGTAGTAACCCTATTGGCAACACCGGTCGCCAAAAAGCTCTTTGCAATTTATTTCTCCCGCGTGTATACATACACCAAAATGGCACATTACTTAAGTAATAGCATGAACATGCAAGCTTTAGCAGTGAAATTCAGTATTGGAATTCATTTTGACGCTCTCGTCTGAGGCTATAAACTAACATTATAGCAAAGTATCAGGAAACCGTTAATCATGCTGTCATTTTCCGTAACAATTGAAACACCAAAAGGTGTTAAAAAAAAATCTTCAGTTAAATTTTCTGATCTCTAGTATTACCTCCTGCTGTCAGTTCATGTTCGTACATGAGTAGCTGACTTTGTGAATTGGATGGCTGACCTGTGTTGATTTTTGATCTCCCAACTTAAGTGCTAATATATTATATGAACCAAAAGTTTGTGTACAGTCAAGGGCAAAAATATGTATACACTTTAGTACCTTGTCTATTTAACGTCATTTTTAAGCTGTCATATGAAATTGTGATGGCGATAAAAGCGGCAAGGTACTAAAGTGTATACATATTTTTGCCCTTGACTGTACTCGTATGTTTTCATACCATTCGGGTTAGTCGAGTTAATCTCTAGATTCAGGCTCAGCCATGTGTTTTGATTAAAATAAAATTATTCTTAAAAACGAGACAAACTTATGCGTTTTATTTTGTACTTCTATTTAGGTAACGTGGCTAATTAAGTAATTAATCACCTTAGCTACGAGATTTTAGAAAAACGTGTGGGTTTCGATGTCTATAAAGACTATAAAGCGTGTCTGTAAAGCGTTATACATAATGAAAAAATCATACAAAAAAATACGGGGTTAAAATTAACATTAAAATTAAATGAATCAATTATTATTTTGGTTTAGCCTTCATTTGCCTGGATCAACTTTTATAAGACCGAACTCTAATTAAGACGTTATCCGTTGCACGCACTCCTCTTTATTTCTCACATAAGAGGGGTTGATATGATACAAAAAAAACCTTTTTCTAGTCTACGTTTATCTTTATCTCTGCTTATTTTTATATTTATATCATTTTACTGGCTTATGTTATGAATCAGCGAAGGACATAATAAACTTTTCATCTAAGAAAATTTTACTGATATTATAAAGTCTACTATAAGGCACCCACTGTGCGCGGCGCTTTACCATATCCACGCTGTTTAATTACTATAATTAATTAGATACCGCGGCTGGATGCAGAATGGAATAACATATCGACGCCATTAGCCGAGGTGACGAGTATCGCGTCGGGTTTTAAAAGCCTATCATTAGGAAGCGAGTTTTTTCATCGCATCGCTCGTTCGCTATCCTGCGCTATCAATCATAGTGTAAGCTATATGATGTTTTTTTGTTGACTACTGAGATTTGTGATGTTATGCTACGTATTTACTGGTAGCTAGACTCCGCGACTTACATAATTCACATAATTTCATATTTTTTCCTTCTTCTTCCATAATTTCATGTCTTAATTCTGGATATGGGTCACATGTGTGGCAAATTTTGTTTGTTTTGTTGATTTTGTTTTTTTTTGTTAGTATTCCAGAGTCACTTAATAAAATCACTCAATCAATCAATGTAGGGAAAAATATAGTTTGGCAATCTCAGCTTAGGAGCTAGCTTAAAATTCTCTAGTCTATTTTGGTTAACAAGCTGCTTCATTATCAATTAGGAATTATTTGATACAGTTAATGTGTGAATCCTGCCCACTGTTCAGTATGTAGCCAATCAGCAGAGCAATTAGGACGCTGACGAGCCACGCTACGTAGTGCCTGCCACGCCAAATTAATGCTAAAACAATATGAATGAAGAGAAACAAGCTATTGTTGGGTCTTTGCTCTATGTAAGAGTACCATGCGATGTTTTCGAGCTGTTGAAGATTGTTGATCTTTTTACCCGACTTTCGTAATAAAGAAGGCTTTTTCAAACTCAAACTCGCAACATTTATTTGTCAAAAACACACTGTAATACAATAAACATACTTAATCAAACATTTTGATAGAAAAAACTAAAAGATAAAAACCGGGCAAGAGCATGTCGGATCATGCTCAGCGTAGGGTTCCGTTGCTGTTAAGTACAACAATCAACAAGTAAAAAGTTACTAATTTTCCATTTAAAGTAATTTGTTGCCGTGTTAGATCATTTTAGTAGGTAGTGCAGCATTACCGCTGCAAAGTTAAACCTTTTTTGCACCGTCGTATTGTTACCTCCTTGTTCCGGTACGTGATGTTATTCTTTGGTCGCTTGTCATAAAAATTTTTAAGTTCAAAAACTTTCGAATTTTTCCTGACGTTCTCCGCTCGCTTGTTCTCGGTCATTATGAATTCGGAGCTGACATGTTGATAATCACATAAAGATTATTTTTTTTGAAGAAAAGTTTTGATCAGTGAAGGCTCTCTAGTGTATCGCCTGCAAGACGCCTCAGTCTTCAACCTTTTTTTGGCCAACTTTGAGCCTTGTATTGCCTCACGAAGGCACCGCAGTACCGGTTTATTCCCCGGGTAAGTTACGCTTCGTCTGTGTTCGTTTTCCCAAGATTCCGTTCCCCTCGTTTGGTTCTCGTAGATTTATTAGTCCATTCTTTCCAGTTCCTACCGCCTACCCCATTTGGCACCAGTGCTATTACGCACCAACCAGACTCCAGTCCTTCCACCTACCCTAACCGGCACCACGGCGTGGAGAGGTTGACTCCGCACCACCACCGCTCAGCCCGCACCAGACTACACCCGGCGCGCGTGCATTTTTCCTTTTTAATTTTTATTATCTGTATAAGTTGTTTTAACCGGTAGTCTCTGTACACAAACGTCACCCCAGAAACCGTGAGTATACCATTGTCACATTTCGTAGTGTTGCTTTAGCGACGTCTCTAGAGTAGCATTCCAGTATTTGTTGACTGGTATTTTAGTCACCATCTCACACCCTTCATTCAACCCAGTAACCCCCTAAATTCAAAAAAGGCCCACGCGCCTGATCGAACAGCATTTATAATGTTCTTTTTCGGTTCTTAATTTGGTCATCGATAGTTGTATTTGTGAACACATAACCAGCTCGCTTTCCTCTTTTACGGTGTGTGTATTTCTCATTTGTGTATTTCGACTTAGGATTTAATTAAAATAAATCTTTGTCTTTAAAACGTTGTTCGGCATTTTTAATTCCACAAATTCTACGTATTGAGCACCGGTATACTCCGTGTGTTCGGTAGTTCGATCATTTAAAAGCTTTTTTTAAATAGTCGTGCTACAAATGGCGCCCGAAGTAAGTGTAGTTCATTTATTTTGAAATTTAATTGTATTTTTTTTTCATCATCTTAACTATACCTTTTTTTTCTTTCCCACCAAAAAAGAGGACCCCGTGTTTTATTCACCTGTGTTTAGTAGTTAGAACTGTACAAGGTGAGTTTTTTTTTTTTTCTTTCCCTGTGTGTATATTTCTGTTTGTTTTCTGTGTTTGTCCCTAGATAGGTTTCTAGGTTCCGTCTGTCTTCGTTCGTTATTTTTTTCCTGTTAGCGATGGAGCGCGGCGACGAACCCTGTACGGACATGGAGACTCCACAGCGGCATACACCACCTAGTCCACCCGTCAGGCTTCCGGAACAGTTTTTCGACACCGAGCTTGAACAGTCGTCGACACCTCTTTGTTAGAGTTGGCCGACGTTGATTCTCGGCATGTCGGTGTATACCATGTCAAGGACGTGTTAAAGTAGGAAGTAGTTAAAAAGTTTTTTTTAATAGGTCGTGGATGGTTCCATGCTCTGCATGTTCATATCCATTTCGTTTTTATGTTCCCTTATATTTTTTTTTCTTCTTTTCTCTAAATTTTAAAAGGTCTTTGTCACCACGATGCACCTAACATTGGTCATTTTTGGTCATTTATTTTGGTCTTTTTGTTTTGGTCACCTTTTTTTGGTTTTCTCTAAATTTTAAAAGGTCTTTGACACCACGATGCACCTAACTTTGGTAATTTTTTGGTAATTTTTGGTCATTTATTTTGGTCTTTTTGTTTTGGTCACCTTTTTTTGGTCTTCTCTAAATTTTAAAAGGTCTTTGTCACCACCATGCTCCTAACTTTGGTCATTTTGGTCATTTCTTTTGGTCATTATCGTTTTGGTCTTTTCCAGAAATATTAGTGTACTCGTTTTTTCTTTGAGTGTACTAATTTTTTTTGGTCTGATCCAAAATATGTTTGGTCACCCCTTTTTTTGGTCTGGTCCAAAATATTGGTGTACTCGTTTTTTTCTGTGGTCACCCTTTTTTGGTCTGGTCCAAAATATTGGTGTACTCGTTTTTTTCTTTGGTCACCCTTTTTTTTGGTCTGGTCCAAAAAATTGGTGTACTCGTTTTTTTCTTATCGTTTTGGTCTTTTCCAAGAATATTTGTGTACTCGTTTTTTCTTTGAGTATACTAAATTTTTTGGTCTGATCCAAAATATGTTTGGTCACCTTTTTTTTGGTCTGGTCCAAAATATTGGTGTACTCGTTTTCCTTGGATGACTGTACCTAGTTTTTCCAGTACGAGTGTAAGTACCTCATTTTTTCCTAGTACGTAGTAACTTCCATACTATGTTCGCGGCGTTTTGCGTTCCAATTTTGAATTTGGTCGGCCGTATGTGCTTCATTTGTTTGTTTTGCATACTACGCATTTCGCGCGGTTTTGCTTGCGGAATTATTTATCGTCAGACGTTCTGTCCGTTTCGACTTATATTGGTCTTATCTGACGGTTCGATTCGGTTTTTAACCGGAACCTTGTTCCTTGGGGTTCCGTACTTTCACGGTATGTTCGAGGTTTGTGGTTTGTCGTCGTTTTTTTGTCGATGGTGAGCTGCTTCCTCTCACTGTTCTCCGAACACCATTTTTCTGCGAGCTAGCGGAATCATTGTTTTCTTGGTAGTGGTGCCGTTGTCGCCTTCTGCTAGCTCATAAGGCGATTTACGCTTGCGGACTAGTTTTTCGTTGGCTGTGTAGTGTGTAGCATTTTGCGTATTTTTTTGATTTAAAATCTGTATATAGAGGTCTATGTTAATTATCTGCGCTTTATGTTACGGTTTAGTTACGTTGGTGGTCTTGAGTCCGGTTGTCCGTACGTTTCCTCCCTGTTCGGACAATTTTGGTGATCCCTCGGCCGTTCCTGTTGGGTTGTGGTCTTGACACCAGTCGGCGCTTCGCCTTTTTCTGCATTCGCCTGTACGTTTTGGTTTAATCCCGCGGTTTTTTGGTATTTGTACGTTGTAGTCACGGTGTTCGAGGTCATTGACCTTGAATGTTTGATAACGTTTAACTGTAGTTTAAGCTACAGGTGTACCTTTCGGTGTCCGACTCCTTTTTACTTCCTACCTTGTTAGGGTTGTCACTTCTTAGATTGTGTAGGGTTATCACTTCTTAGATTATTTAGGGTTGTCACTTCTTAGATTGCTAGGGTTGTCGCACACCATTTAATTTACTTTATGGTTGTAATTTTTTTTTTCTTCTCCTTTGTCTAGAAGGGGGATGATTGCAGCATTACCGCTGCAAAGTTAAACCTTTTTTGCACCGTCGTATTGTTACCTCCTTGTTCCGGTACGTGATGTTATTCTTTGGTCGCTTGTCATAAAAAATTTTAAGTTCAAAAACTTTCGAATTTTTCCTGACGTTCTCCGCTCGCTTGTTCTCGGTCATTATGAATTCGGAGCTGACATGTTGATAATCACATAAAGATTATTTTTTTTGAAGAAAAGTTTTGATCAGTGAAGGCTCTCTAGTGTATCGCCTGCAAGACGCCTCAGTCTTCAACCTTTTTTTGGCCAACTTTGAGCCTTGTATTGCCTCACGAAGGCACCGCAGTACCGGTTTATTCCCCGGGTAAGTTACGCTTCGTCTGTGTTCGTTTTCCCAAGATTCCGTTCCCCTCGTTTGGTTCTCGTAGATTTATTAGTCCATTCTTTCCAGTTCCTACCGCCTACCCCATTTGGCACCAGTGCTATTACGCACCAACCAGACTCCAGTCCTTCCACCTACCCTAACCGGCACCACGGCGTGGAGAGGTTGACTCCGCACCACCACCGCTCAGCCCGCACCAGACTACACCCGGCGCGCGTGCATTTTTCCTTTTTAATTTTTATTATCTGTATAAGTTGTTTTAACCGGTAGTCTCTGTACACAAACGTCACCCCAGAAACCGTGAGTATACCATTGTCACATTTCGTAGTGTTGCTTTAGCGACGTCTCTAGAGTAGCATTCCAGTATTTGTTGACTGGTATTTTAGTCACCATCTCACACCCTTCATTCAACCCAGTAACCCCCTAAATTCAAAAAAGGCCCACGCGCCTGATCGAACAGCATTTATAATGTTCTTTTTCGGTTCTTAATTTGGTCATCGATAGTTGTATTTGTGAACACATAACCAGCTCGCTTTCCTCTTTTACGGTGTGTGTATTTCTCATTTGTGTATTTCGACTTAGGATTTAATTAAAATAAATCTTTGTCTTTAAAACGTTGTTCGGCATTTTTAATTCCACAAATTCTACGTATTGAGCACCGGTATACTCCGTGTGTTCGGTAGTTCGATCATTTAAAAGCTTTTTTTAAATAGTCGTGCTACAGTAGGTATAAACACTTTAATCGCCTGTATCTCAAGAACCAATGATGTCTACTTATTCGTGTTTGTTTTCCTTTTACATATGTTATTATGTGCTTTCATTTAAGTTTTTTTTCCGGTTTTTTCTATTTGTAGTTTTGGCTGTAGGGGCACTTGAAAATTAGCGCTTTTTGCAGTCTAGTATTTCATAAATGACTCCCTTAATCGTTTTTTAAAAAAAAAACCCATAATATTTTTGATAGACCTATCAAACGACTCCCCACACTATGGGGTAGAAGAAAAAAAAACACATCCCACGTTACATGTAGAGGAAATATAGTAAAAAATAAAATATTTTTCATTATTTTATTTCACTATTTTGTTGGCATGACTAATATGTATATTCATGCTAAATTACAGCTTTCTAGTACTAAGAGTCTCTGAGGTAGGCTGCGGATAGACGGACAGACGGACGGACGGACATGGCGAACCTATAAGGGTTCTTAAAAAGGATAGAATAGAACATCGAGATATTTAGACCTAGCGATTTTGGGGACGATGTGCGATCAAAAAGGACTATAAGCTCAGCATGTGCTGCAGCCGGAGCCACAGAGCTGTAAGATTACTGTCAATGCGGTATTTTTGTATCTAACCATATTTGATTTAAAAAACGTATTTGCTATTCGTTTTTAGATATCTCCTTCATACCAAAAGTTCAAAGAAAGAAAATACACACACTTAAATATACAATAACCTCGGGTCACCTTAGCGCGCTTAATTTGCTATAAATAGGACTGTGACAGTACTTAATAAACAGTAGCAACAATACAGGAGCTGCTATTTATAGCAACAGCATCACGAAAAGTAACCAACACCCACACAAAACAATTAACGGAACCATACAACAATTATCGAAACCACAAAATAATTAACGGGACCACGAAATAATAGAAACTCAAGGTAACTAAGTGAATTAAGTTAACTATCAGACGATTATTTTAACCATTTATTAGGCAGAGCGTTTTTAAATCTTTCACCGCTAACAGATAGGCGAAAACAAAAGGAGCTGTTGGGAAAGAAATGATTAATCGCAAAGCGGAAACTGCCGTCAGGTGACGCGGTCACGCTTCACGCTCGAGCCACGACGCCGTCACGCCCGTGTCGAATAAATACTGGATATTAGAGTTGAAATTAAAAACGCCTTAGAATTCACTTGATAGTATTGATGTTATACAATATGTTTACTATAAAACTACTAAACTTAAACTTTGACAGCCCACAATACAGAGATTTAGGTTATCTACATTTTGGCAAATAAGCTCAGCTCGAAATTCGTCGATGAATGAAACTGAAGAACTTAAGTTATCCAGGGCCTCTATTCAACACGGCAAAACAATATTGCTTTTGATGTGTTACCGGATCGTCAACGGCATGATAGCTCTTATTTACGACAGTAATGGCGGCCGGGTTAAAAACAATACGATAACACGTCAAATCAAATATTATTAACAATAATTACCATACACAATTTCTCGACGACGAACTTCAACATCACATACTCTACAGAAGGTATGTACAGTCAAGGTTATAAATATGTATACACTTTAGTACATTGTCTAATTAACATCATGTTTAAAATGCCATATGAAATTGTCACAGCGATTAAAATGACAAGGTACTAAAGTGTATACATATTTATGACCTTGACTGTACCTATTGGAATTAGCGTCTCCGTGTCTGTATATAGAACTAAAATTCCCAAGCACGATGACGTTAACTTACTATAAGTATATACGTGTACATGTATGTATGAGTCTTACTCGCAAGAAGGAAAAAAATTCTAGCTCCAGGTAGTGTGGGCTAAATATACGTCAAGAAATTCTACAACATTTTTATGTTTTCTGTTTTTTAACAATGTTTCCCTCTGTTGGTAAAAATGTTTACGATTTTTTAAATACCGGTACAAAGATTGAAATCCAAGAACTCCTGTTGTTTTAGTAGGTATTCAGTAGCCTTTTGAAAACCGTTGTTTTTTTGAAGAATAAGATTTTTTTTCCTGATGAGAAAATGCTAACCCAAACAATAATGGTTTTTAAATGTGATGATAGAATATTATTATATCTTATTGATAGTTGGTCCTCAAAAAAAAGGTTTTTGACGCAGAAAGGCAACCAAGAAATATTTACATACATACATACATACCATCACGCCTTCATTCCCAGAGTGGGGTAGGCAGAGCTACCAGAAATTTCAACAACTACAAAAAGAGTTGTTGGTAATTCTGTAACCACATTTTGCACAAACAGGCTAAGGTGTTTACCAGTGTGTTAGTGATAGGTTGCAAGCCCATCGCCTAACAGTACAAGAAATATTTCAGGATTAAAAATACCCTACACCCATCTCCAAACATCAAACCCGCCAAGCAACAGTGTTCGCATTGTTGTGTTCCGTGTGGGGATAAGACAACCGGTGAAATTACTAGCATAGAGGCATTCCATCTTAGTCCTCAGGGTTGGCAGCGCATTTGAGGTCTTAGGATTATAGTCTTGAGAATTAAAATGTCTATGGGTCTCAGATTCCACTTACCATCAGGTGGCTTGAGTGCTCGTGTGCCTTCTCCTTAACAAAAAAAAAAAAAAACTGCTAGCCAATCATCATCAGTCTAATACAGGCTGATGTACTTCCGCAATAGAAATAATATAAAATGTTGGGAGTAAGGATAAACAAACTAAATTCCTCAAATTAGCAAAATTTACAAGTAACATAATTCATTTCTAAAATAAATAAACTTTGTTTTTTCTTTCCATTTGGGAGTCATGTGAGGGGTCATTCCATTCATTGACCGCCGATCGCCCGTGGAATGTATTTATTTAGGGTTCCGTCGACATCCGGAAGCTTAATGGCTCCAGTGAAAAATGACAGCGCTGAAATATGTCATACATAATTTGTAGGCGGTTGCGACACGGATGAAAATATATCGCTACCGTATAACTTACGTGAAACTTGAGTAATTAGAGAAAATGCATACTCACACCACATCTTAACTAATAATTTTATTAATGCGAAAGTTTGTTTTTTTGAACTATGATTGTTGCGTCTTCACGCCCCAGCCTCCGGGTGAACTTTGATACAAAGATAGTTGAAAGCCTGAAGACGGTTATTCGGTACTTTTTATGCCGAAATATTAGACAGTTCCCGAGAGAATGGCGATAATTTATCATTTTATGACCACATAGACGCGTAATTCTTCCTTGGCGGTCCGAGTGCGTACGGGGGCGTCCACGGGGCGTTCCGGATGCGTATTACTCGGCCGCGGACGCCGGAAATCGGCAATATATTCCGATCGCCGCCGGTCGCCTCGCGTAAATAACCCGAGATAAGGCGCCGTATGCCTGTGATTTGTGTATTTAAACAGCCTGTATGTTCCTGAGGAATTAGGTGTGGGATTTGTCCCCCAATTCTTGTGCTACTCGTGAAGCTTTGAATGTCAATTTAAAACATTAATTGTTATTTCTCTAATGGTACTTAGTCTCAACTAGCACGAGAATCGATGAGAACTTCCTTTAACAAATACAACATTAGTGGTGGTAGGACCCTGTGCAGGGTCCGTCCGGATCGCTACCACCATCTTATCCATTAACCTTCCGCCAAGCAACAGTGTTCGCATTGTTGTGTTCCGGTGTGGGGATAAGACAACCGGTGAAATTACTAGCATAGAGGCATTCCATCTTAGTCCTCAGGGTTGGCAGCGTATTTGAGGTCTTAGGATTATAATCTTGAGAATTCAAATGTCTATGGGTCTCAGATTTCACTTACCATCAGGTGGCCTGAGTGCTCGTGTGCCTTCTCCGTAAAATAAAAAAATAAAAAAATAAAAAAACAACAATATTATTAAATGCCAAGATTAAACGGGTTTTTTACCATTACGCGGCGATATGACGTGACACATAGTTTCGGTTTATCTTTAGATAACTCTCAGAGAATGCAGTGTTGCGTTATAAGGTGTTTAACTTATTTTCACCACCTCACGAAATAGAAAATAGAAATGTACATTTTTTAAATCTTTACAACTTTATAATTTAACCTAAAATTGCATTTCCAGTTACACAAATGAAGTTACAATCGCACTGGTGAACTACGTTTTTGTCGAGGGTATATTAGAACACCAGTAAATAAATAACAAGAGTAAATATATTAAAATTACCGATAACAACACAAATATATAATAAAACACAGTTAATACAGGTTTTACAGAATAGCAGAGACTCCCATACTTGACGTAGCCTGCATCGTGGGAATCACAACAACGAGAGTATAGAAAACATTGCGGCAAATAACAAAACAACAAGTACAAAACATAACTACAAAAAAAATGGTATTCTTGTTTAGAAACTACGCGTATACATAAACAAACGGAGCATCCCATGTTTTACTACCTACCCCAAAGCGCTTTCTCCCTCCACTATGTTTACAGTCCGTAGGATATCATTAGCCGGGGCCAGCGATGGACCACGACATTTATTTTACTTCATCCGGCCATAAAAGTGATCCAGTGCCTGCATTCTGCACCGTTGCTCGTTGGCCGGTGCCCAGGATGTAGAAGGTAGTACCTCTGGATGAGACAGGAGCGTGGTTTCGAAGGAGTAGCGAGCGCGGTTGGTAATACAGGGCTTGATATTGAATGAAATGTATGTGTAAAGACACTTCAAGGCATAGACAACTGTAATTTTTGAGACATCTTAAGACGGGCATCCCTTACCTTATCTTATCTTACAGATGGGCCCTTTCGGATACACTTCGACCCCTTTAGGATCTTTTGTGCAATTACCCTCTTACACACTCAGCTGTTCGAATGTGCAAGTTTCCTCACGATATTTTCCTTCACCGTAAGAGCATCGGGTAATAAATGAAACAAGGGACAATCTCACACAAATTGATCTAGTCCCAAACTAAGCTCTAGGTTTGTACTATGTATGGGACAACCATAAACATACTTGTATAAAAACATCCAAGACTCAGGAACAAATATTCGCGCTCATTACACTCATATCTGCCCTTACCGGGATTTGAACCCAGGACCGCTGGCTTCGGAGGCAGGGTCACTCCCAACTAGAAAACCGTGTCGTCGTAATGTACTTAAGTTACTTAACTCATTGGTGACCGCGGCGGTTCGAACTCGGTACCTTACGACCACGAGTCGACCTCCTAAGCCACTAGGCCACCGACGCTCTCGACGGGCATCCCACTCAATACCCGATCATCATTAAGGCCTACTCTCCCTATATATGTATTCGATTGGAAACTACAGTGTACGAGTATTATTATTTATAAGTACCATACTTTATGACTTTGTCGCTTGTGCTGGTCGATTGTGTGACACAGGTGCTTGGTTATTTTGGAAAAAGCAATAATAATTGTGGTAAGCAAATTCTAAACGATGAGATGTAATGATTTATTGACAATTATTAATAAATCTATTTAGTAGTTTATTTTTTTAACATGACTTTTATCGATGATTACACAAATAAGAGATGTCCGTTCCGGTAAACTATTTTTAAACAGAGAGAGAGAAACAATAAATTCTCACTATTATCCCAACAAATTAAAAACCTAAATTATATAAACAAAGATCAAAACCACATCATTACTATATACGACTGTCTACCTCTAGTTTCATGTTCCTTCCAGGAAACAAAACTTTTAATTCCTCCACGCGTTGCCCATGTCCCCACGGAAGTGATAAAGCTTTTTGGCTAAAAAAGCATTCGGACGGCGATGGCGCGGAAGCGAGGAGGGAATTCTCACCATACACGAGATTATCTTTGGTTACTACGCAAACCGCTCTATCGTGTGGAACAAGATTGATTTACTTGATAAACAAAGCAAACCACCCCGCGGCTTTTGAGACTCATACACACACCTACCTCTCTCGATTCTTGCAGTTAAACGTAGTATCACATGAACATGTCCGTATGGGAAATGTTTTTTTCTGCATGTACAGCCACCAGCAATAATATTAGACAACACTGCGCTTAAAAATATGCCTATAGACGTGTCAGATACTTTTGAGCCCACTGTTGGATAATATATTATTGCTGGTGACTGTACGCTCTGCATGACAATACAGATTTAATTATGTTATTCCCAGAGCCTACAATAAGCTTGTTTATAAAAGTGCTTTTTTTGCCGCAATGCGAGTATTCAATAAACTACCTGTTTATTTAAAAAAAACTAAAGGGTAACAATTTTAAAAATTCGATGAAACACTGGCTCATTGAAAAAGCGTTCTTTAACGTAAATGAATTCTTCGCCGAATGAGGGATATTACCATTTACCCTACTGAAAATATGATAACATGCTAATCATTTAAGATATATTTTTATTTTAATTTGTATTATTCTATTGTACGTCCGAGATGGATCAGCTGTTGAGACTCTTTTTTTGTTATCACCTTTATACACAGTTATACTATAAAAATAAAATAAAAAAGACTAATTCTATTTCATGTTAGTCAATAGAAGACCACTGTTGAAGAGTTTGGCGTTATTTATTTATCTATCCACCAGAAAACGTGTTACTTAGGTATAATAACAATATTAAATTTGATATATCGCACTACTAGATCAAAACAGTATCAAGTCAAAATACTCGCTAGTTTTGTATAAAACTCATAGAAGTTGAGGTAAAGTTGATTTTAAAATACAGTTGTATTTTGAGTTGCTACTGTTTTGATCTAGCAGTGCGATATGTTAAATTAAATTAGCAAATCCACTGCTTGACGTATGTTTAGGTTAGGGAGGTTAGGTTGGCCTGAAGGATCGTCAAAAGATAATAACATTCAACTAAAACGTAAATATAAGCAAATGTATTAAATAGTTACTTTCATTAATTACCTAAACAAAAAAGTAAATATTTGAAGTAATAGCCACATGACATTTTTGTTCAGCTTTTACACTCATACATCGCCTAGTTCTTTTCTAGTATCGTCATTGTACGGTTTCTGTTTTATTTCGTACAATAGTGTTTACAGACATACATACATACATAATTTAAGTTGAAATATGTACCTACACTATATTTTAAGAAACGAATACAAAAACATTTTTTTATTAAATAGTCCAAGTATAACTTAAGATATGTCCGCCAACGTCCACCTACTTGTGTAGCCTGCCTTACGACGTTTTAGCAAAGTTATGACTATTTACATTGTATATTTTATTATTTTGCTAGTACGGGACGCAATAACTTTGTTTTATCGGTCTTTCCTGCAACCATGGATAAAAACCAACACTACTCGCTGATAAAACAAACATATCTTCCCACGTTAAACAAGGAATATAGCTTAATGATGCCTCTTGAATGTGTCACTTTAAAATATTATTTGGGTAAACAATCATATCATATTGTTTCATTAGCATTACAAAACCAAAAACAATGAATCGTTTAAAGCTTAAGAAACGATAAAAAAAAAATCAATAGAAGACAATAAGTGAAAAATATATATAGCTTGAGTAAATTACAAGAACATATTGAGTGTATAATCCACGATAATTCATTTTTCCGAGCCTAATTACATAGGTTTAAGGTCTCTCAGACCATATCCTAATCCCAAATGTGCCGCTTTTTTAGCCGACTTTAAAAAAACTAGGAGGTTACTCGTATACGTTCTACCTATTGTATGTTATTTTATGTATGTTCACCGATTACTCCGTCAATTGTCAACCCATTTTGATTTAATTTTTTTGGTTTTTTACAGTATACTTTCGAGGTGGTCCCATTGTCACCAAATCTGAATCTGATGAGGGGATCAGTGAGGAATTGAGGGAACTCCTCAAATATATATATAGCGATTTTAGTATTTTTAGTAACAAGTCTAGCATTTTCATTCAGAAAGTATCATTTGGGGAAGTGAAACTGATGATGAAGACCACAGTTGGCCATCGGAACTCCTCAACGGTACCTATTTTAAGGGTGGTGATAACATATCTCGATTAAGATAGTTGAGCGACTAAAACGAAGAATATTTACTTGTTGAAATATGACTATGACTTCCCGGCGGCATTGCTTGCGGCGCGCTTGAAACTTAAAGTTTCATATCAACTATTAAGTCGGAGCACGGAGCAGCGTATTTATAATCACTAAAAAGATTAAAATAAAATAAATGTTTAAAACGACAAAAAAAACGCCTTCAAAAACGCAAGAAATAACTTCTTTTAAAATTGTAGGCACCTACCTAATAGGTTAGTCGAACTGAAGTCGGCGACCACTATATTTTCACCCAAAAAACCGACTTCAGTTGGACTAACCTATTAGGTAGGTGCCTACAATTTTATAAATAACTTAAGAACTCTATTCATAACAAAAAACAAACATAGTGCATCACATTCGGCTTGAAGTACTTTAAGCGAGGCTTGCAATCTGTCACTAATACATTACACACAGAACTATCATTTTTTTTTAGATTTCTTCGTAATTCTATAGCTCTACCTACCCCACTCTGGGAATGAAGCCGGTGATGTTATGTTTGTATGTATTCGTAGCAGCAGTAACTCTAGTGCATAAAAATATCGTAGCGAAATATGGTATTAGGAGAAACCACGCCAAATGAAACATAAACCGATTAACAAATTAAACAGCTCAATAGCGGGTTGAAAGTACAATGACAAATGAGCATCGACTAGTAAAAAGGAAATGAATCTGATGCAGGAAGTCGGACATTGATTCAATTGGCCGCCATTGTCGGTGTTCGGCCGTCACAGCCAGTTTTAACTAGCCTACTTGCATATGAGAATTAATCGTTTTTAAAATCGATTACAAGTAGAATAATGTTAAATGTACGTATTTGTGAAGAGTTGTAAACGTTTCTCTGGCCTAGAAAATAAATATACATTATAGGTGAAAAACACATCTGTATAGACCGTTTGACATTCTATATTTGAAATTTGACGTAAGCTCCATAATACTTGTGTACAGGGCTGGAATTCTACAAGGTAATAACGATATCGTTTTTGACCTGTTTCCGTATTGTCAACGTTTTGATAACTCTTATGTTATTTACAATAATGGCGACTGTGACATAAACGATTCTTAAACGTGTCAAACACGATATCGTTTTAACGCACCTGAATAGAGGCCCTGAGCTATCACAACAGGTCCTTTACTTAAGTTTTTCACCTATAAGTATGTAGAAACAAAGCCTGTCTTGATATAGCCTCAGTCTATTACATAAACAAGCGACATCGTTTTGGGTCCGAAAAGTTCTTAGGTCTCAATTAGTCTTCATCTTGCTATCTCAATTAGTTTATTTTGTAATTTAATATGGATAGCCTTCATTCGTTATTTACTAATGTCCGTTCCCTATGGATAGATAAGGCCAACTTTAAATGAAATTCTACGCAATATAGGTATTCGTGGCAAACGTCAAATTTTATTTCGAACTAATTTAAATATCCATGGTTTGAATATTGGGAATGTGTTTAGAAATGTTGTGTTTTTTTTGCGAATTTCTTAAAAAGGAAGTGTTTAATACAACGACGGTGCGTCATACCAACATCAAAGATCATTCCAAAAAAATAGTCCATGTACTGAAATGATATGCAACTCTTGTGCAGCAGCACAAGAGTGAAAATTCTTCCGAAAAATCCCCATTGAAATTACATACGTCTGTCGATTATAAATATTTACGATACGCAGTAATATAATTATTATTCTTACTTACTCGTATCAATATAATTCAGAAATTCGAGACGCCAGCAATCAAATCACATCAACAACAGGTACCCTCTCCAATATTTTGGCAAAATAAAAATTAATCAACCTCCCCTATTAGAAATGATTTAGTCCGAGTCCGTCGAACCCCTACCCTGCAATTAGTTGCACTGAACAATGTGCAGTGATTTTTAAACGATCACCCTAACGCCATCTGGCGCGCGACGCGACAACTAATATCGGTAATTGCTGCGCAATCATAGAGGACGGGATTTGATTAGTATTGTTGTAGACATGGTCGAAAGAAAACTTATTTGTTTAAGTAATAGCGTTTTTCTCTTTTTGGTTTATTGCTTTTCACTTGGAAACTATCAAACTCTATGGCACACTCCAGTGTTAGGTATACTCCAAAACATGAACTTTCTCATCAAAACTGACTGACCGTATACAAACTTTCACATTCTTAATATTATTTAGGAAAGGAATATAAACTAGTAAATAAGGTTAGCTTTAGGCTGCGTTTCCACCAGAGCTGTGCGAAGTAGCGGAGCAGTGTGCGAGGAACAATTCCACCAATAGGAGAGCTGCACTGAGCGAGGCTAGGAATTCTATTGGTGGATTTTTTCCTCGCACGCCGTACTGGAGTGTGCTATAACGCAGCCTTAGCTTGAAGCTTTGCTCCCGCCATGCGTGCGTGCCATAATCCGTGTTACGTCTTTAAATCTACTCTTCAAACGATATAGGCTCGACCGTAAAATCTTGATACGCAAATTTCTTTTGTTATTACCTAATTTAAACAATTATACATAGAACTTAGCAAGCATTCACAAAGCGCCTTACAAAAAGTTAGTAGGCTTCGTAATAAGCGTGGCGATTATTCGACCTAAATGAAATCCCAGCCATCAACAAGAGGAAAATCGCTCGCGTAATTAAAATGTTCAACAAAATTCATATTAAAGGCACTCAGCTTAATTTGTGAACATTACGCACGCCACGCCATTTATTGGCGCCGAGAAATTAATATTTCGATATCAAAAGTTTCCGCTCAACTAGTCGCCCTCGAACTACCTAGCTCGGGCGTCGCAGGTGAGCGACAAATGCGCTCATATTATAAATTTTTACCTCGTATTTGAGATCAAAGGTTGCCAAGGCGCCACGGGACACTTACAGAGGGATTACTCGGAATTATTCACGTGCCATAAAGCGCAAATTACAGCACGCGCCGCCTCCGTCACGTCCGCGACATTGCCGCCGTCTAAAAACAATACCCACTGGCCCGGCTACGATGAATTTAAAATATTGGAATTTTACAATAGAGCTCACTTTACGATATTAAAAAACGTTTATATTGTCACTGCGCGGTTATCGATAAATTCTGTCGAGTGATGCGTTTACGCGCCGCTGGGATCACGAAATTACGAACGTGTTATAATACCCCGAGCCTCTATGGAATGTAGAATTAATAAGCATATAATTCCGCGACACATCCGCGCGTATGTTTTCCGGTAAACAATTAATTCGGCGTCGCTAAACAAATAGCGTCATCGGGATTCGACTGGCGCGTACTCGAGCACCTATTAAATTCTGAATGCGAGGTTAATCCGCAATTACCGCCTAGTTATCGCCGGAAGACGGCGGAGATAGTTAGGGCCCGGAAAATATTCCGTTCACTAATTATTCCGCGTAATTAAACGCAGTATTATCGCGACGCCGACGCCACCTGCCGCATTGTGCGCGGTGATTTACTGCGATCCCGCCGCGATTCCGCTGCGATTCCATACCGACGCCCTCTTTTTGCACCAATTAATTGTCGAAATTCTCTCATATTTAATTATTGCTCGGAAATTAATGTGACCGATGAGCGGCGAGTCGATATAACTAATTATATCGCCGTCTTTTGTTTTCAAGTTTCATTCAACCAAACCAAAATTTGTTTTGATTACAACCTACGTAAGTAAAGGGATTGTTGAACTTGGGCCGTGCGTGACTTACAGGCAGGCGGAGGTCATTCAGCTGTTGGTCGGACTCATTTCGAACACAGTTTCGGGATTATTTATTTGAGAAATTTTCTGAGATGACGCACACGACTAGCGCATTCTAATTTCGCTTAGCAAAGCAATATTGCCGGGCATATTACGTGGAACTGCGAACGAAAAGGAACGCGAAATATCAAGCATTCGGCCTCGGGAAGATGAAAAAATAATACAACAATGTGGGCCTGTTATCAGGGCGCTGCGCGGTCCACTCTTATTACGTAGCTCCGGCCTCTAATTTGCTCTTGGAGAATTTCCTCTTATTTTTCCGTCGCCTCCTTGGCGGAGACGGCAGCCTACTTCTTCAAATGAAATGCCATACTCTGTACTTACAAATATATAAATGATATACCGATGACAATAAAATTGAACCTGTAAATTTTACAGAGTACCTTCAAGTCGATATTATCA
This sequence comes from Acleris holmiana, assembly GCA_949316455.1. NCBI lineage: Eukaryota > Metazoa > Arthropoda > Insecta > Lepidoptera > Tortricidae > Acleris > Acleris holmiana. The sequence continues at coordinate 7,203,605 of OX438763.1, read as the reverse complement.
TGTATATATGAGTATATACTTGATGTTACAGAATTATAAGCGACTTCGGCAAACCCTAGCAAAAACTTCAAATCATTAGTGTTTAAAATGTCAAGTGAAATATTTGTACCTAATTTCCAAGTACTCTTGTATGGGCTACTGCCCATGCTAGGTTTTAATCCAAGGATTTAGGGGTTCTCGATATTATACAACTTCATTTGTGTATTTCATATTGTCTAAACAACACCATTTCCGATCGTTTTCTATTGTTTTTTTTTCTAATATAAGAACGAAGGAATCTGTTTCAGCGCAATATGACATTCCTAGCGCCTTCAGCCTATTCCAACTATATGCAGCTATACAGAAGCGATAGCTAAGCTCATTAGTAATTAACGCAGCGCTGGCGCGGACGCGTGGCTAAATATTTTCTCGAGGCGCCGCCCTCCCAGTAATTAAAGAGAGGTCGACCGCGTTGCTGAAGAAAAACCAAAATTGTTGTCGCGATTTCTTTTTTGAAGTCTGGGGTATGAATCAAGTTATATCTCGGTTTTATCATAGTTAAATGAGCTTGTAGGTATTTGATCTTATCCGAGTGTGGTCTGTTTCATCAGAATCAGTTGTAGGACCTGTAAGTAATAGATTTTGTGCTCCCCAATGCGCACACGATAAAGTAAGGCTGGTGTACGTTTTATGCAGATTTTCTGATTATACATAATATGCAGACGGACGATGCAGTTTGCCTTAATTAGTAGTGACCCTGCCTACGAAGCTAGCGGTCGCGGGTTCGATTCCCGGTCAAGGATTTGTGTGATGAGCGCGAGTATTTATTTCTAAGTCTTGAGTGTTTTCTATGTATGTTAGTATTTATTTCTCTTTATACGTATGTTTATCTTTACCTGGTATCCATTAGTACAAGCCTAGAGCTTAGTTTGGGACTAGGTCAATTTGTGTGAGATTGTCCCCCTGATATTTATAAATTTATTAATGTTATATAACATCTCACCACATTTTATAATCACATCTCGACCATTAACTCAACCATTTGTTAATGAGGTAGAAAAAACAACTCGGTCGAGCGTCATTACGGCACAAGCGGAGCGGGAGCGGGCGCGCACAAAGCCGGTGAATTAATGACACCTCGTGAAAAGCCGAGATGAGTTATTTTTGAGAGGAAAAGGCAAGCGTCAAGTGCCGCGGTTGTTTTACACGCGGCTGTGACGTTTTCTGTGGTTTAAAGTAGAAGGGCTTATGTGTGGAGAAATCCAGTTGTAGATACGTCGGTTCGAACATGGTGGTTGTGTTTTGTTCGAACTAACGAGGTCAATGGTTGAGCGGCGTTCACGGCTCGCGGCGCGCCGGTAACAAGTTGTGCGTTAGTGTTCTTAGCGATCCTGCTTTGTTTATAGAGGAACCGGCTTGATCGTTTCAGATAGAGCTACTAGTTTTATGGTTAAAGGGAGAAAAGTGAGACTCATACTCTTAAATATACGTAATTGCATAGCACTACTTCAGTTCACAGCCTCGGCTTAATGCCTTATTTTTGTCGAATTTCAGTGTATCATTTTATTTTATTTCATTAAATATAATTTTCTCAGGATGTTTCGAACATTAACTACATAGGTTAGGTTAGGTTAGAAATTGCGACTACCAAAAAAACTCATATGGCGAGAAATGCCTTTGGATGAAATGAAAATTCTGCGTGATGACATGTTCGTGATAGGTAGGTATTTCGATAAAATAATAGGTATCCGCCTTATTTATTTAATATTAACATCATAATTTTAATAATTCTCATTAAATCTAGATTGCCTTCAGTTCTCACGCAGATATCTCGACAGGAACTCGTCACTCGAGCCAGCGCGAATATCAGAGCTGCGTATCTTATGTCAATTCAATACATCTCAGTTTTCCTTTTTAAATTATTAAAAAAAACTTGAAGCTTGATCACAGATAGCGCTACCGTTTACGCGCATTGTTCGCGGATGTGGTAAAAAAACGAACAATGGCGGCCTCAAACACGCCTCGATTAAAAACTGTAGTGGACCCGTTTCTTATTAAGTTCCCGACCATTTCATGCGTGATTTTAGTTTACTTACGGAGTTTTTTATACGGGGAAAGGTTCTTAATAATCTAGACTCAAAGTATATTATGGTTTGGGCTCTGTAGTGAACATGTTAAAATGTCACTATTCAAAGCGCCAGGTTTCACACACATACACGACTATCACTCACACACACATGCAAATTTTATCATACATACCTACACACATACATAAATATATGCAGATTTACTAAACATAATATATAGTAATGTACTAAGGCTAACAAGATAGAATCGAGAGATCGGACCCTGTGCAAGGTCCGTCCAGATCGCTACCACCATCTTATCCATTAACCACCCGCCAAGCAACAGTGTTCGCATTGTTGTGTTCCGCTGTGGGGGCAACCGGTGAAAATAGAGGTCTTAGGATCATAGTCTTGAGAATTCAAATGTCTATGAGTTTCAGATTCTACTTACCATCAGGTGGCCTGAGCGCTCGTGTGCCTTCTCCTTAACATAAAAAAATAAAATCTTCCATGAATATTATAATATTTATAATATAATGTACTTATACCCCTTGGAATATTTCATCCATACTTTTTGCATATACTTGTTTACGCTTTTGCGCTTAGCAATCTGTGTACTTATTTGTTTATCTTACCCTCAACTTGTAAGTTTTATATTTTATACTTTATCTATTTTGGACTTCATTAATAAATTAATTATTCAGTAACACAGGATCACTAAATATTTACTTATCAGAGTTTAAGTGAATCATAAGATAACAGTAGGATGACGGATCTTACTCCACCATACAGTTTATTACTAGTATACGGGAAGTAAGGAACATTATCACACTCAATAACACACAATTATGAATTATGAGCTAAAATGTTTACATGTACCTGAACTGTTGTGTTTTTTAAATAAATTTGATTTGATTCTATACGGCTTAGGACCAGTTTTACCCTAAAGACTATCAGTGCCCTGAGAATGCAGTACAGTAATGGCTTTAGAATGATGCCGGGGCTGCCGCGACGCTGTAGTGCGTCAGGCATGTTTGCACAAGCTCGCACCGACGACTTTTATGCAATTATGCGAAAAAAATCTGCCTCACTTCTATGCAAATTGCGTGCTGGCTCCAACCCATCTTAAAGACCATAGTGGTTCGTACGATTCCTCCACCATATGGCAATTAAATCAACTTCGCTTTTGTTTTAATTTTGTCTAGATTAAAGTACTAATACCTATAGATAATGTAAGTTATTGTCCTAAAAGATTTTGGTGTCAGATTGTTGAAATAAAATACATATTTTTTGAAGGGTTTGGTGTACTATAGTAATTTATTTTTCTACAGGACTAAAGATATACCTATGAAACCTACTTATTATAATATCTTCATTGTTTAATTTGCCGAGACCTTCGTAAAGTGTTATTATTTTACATCCTATAAATGCAAAGTGTGCCAGTTAGTTTCTTACTCCTTGACGCTGCAACCGGATTTTTTATGTTAAGGAATGAAGTGTAATTCTCAAGACTATAATCCTAAGACCTCAAATGCGTTGCCAACCCTGAGGACTAAGATGGAATGCCTCTATGCTAGTAATTTCACCGGTTGTCTTATCTCCACGCCGGAACACAACAATGCGAACGGATTTGTATGAAAATTGAAATGGAGATAGTTTGGATTAACACGTAGGTGACTTTTTATGCCGGAAAATTTGAGTTCCCGAGGGAATCCCGATAATTGAAATCTACGTGGACGAAGTTGCGGGCTAGTAAAAGCTAAAGAAAGGCGATTTTGAATCCATATGGGACTCTAGAATATAAAACAATTAAATAGTAATAAAATTATGATACGTTATCTTCCACTTGTTGTATACTTAGTTTTAACAATCCATTAAGACCATTGCGTACAATACAATCAACAAAATGTGCTCGTGTAATGAGCTGATAAATTGAACACAATACAACATCACTTACTTAGGTTTTAGTTTTGTTTTCTGTCATTGCGACAGCGTTCTATGATGATACACGAATTTTGATTGCTGTACGTGTAAAATTCTTTACGCTTTTTCGTGGACTCAAAACATTATACCTAGAGGGTTTTAAGTAGTTAACGTCGAGAATACGTCGTATTCCGACTTGCACGTGTCGCTCGAGGACGAGTAGTCTCGTAAGTACAAGAACTAGATTGTTAAGTGCGTAAAAAATTACATTGCGCTGTCGACTTTCTTGTATGGGTACAGTCACCGTGAAAATTGTTTCAAGGTTTTCAAATAAAAAGACGCTCCTGAATAGTGAAATATTTGAAATCAACAAAGGGAGAAACGTAGTCCTCGTCATTAGTCATTAGTCCTCAGGGTTGGCAACGCATTGGAGGTCTTCGGATTATAGTCTTGAGAAGTAAAATGTCTATGGGTCTCAGATTCCACTTACCATCAAGTGGCCTGAGCACTCGTGTGCCTTCTCCTTAACATTAAAAAAATGTTTTAAACATTTAAAAGAAACAAAAAAAGAGAGAAATATGTTTTAATACCGTAACAGTTCTACAATTTTGTAACTGCTTAAAATTCAAACTATGACTTTTATAGCTGTGGCGAAAAGGCCAGACCTCTCAGCTGCAAATCTACTACAAGGTGCAGATGTCTGAGCTCAGTTGTTAGTTTGACACTTTTATTAAAGTTTTTCGTTGAGTAATATAAAAATGCAGCATGAAAACATGCGTTCACATGATCACGTAAATATAATAATCATAGTACAAAACTAAACATCAATGAATAATAATGATAAAACTTAAGGCATTTTATGTACTTAGCGCTGCTTTATTTATCTTAAGTTAGCATCATCTAAAAGATAATTACCACTTAATAATTACTATCTTAGAGACTCAAAACGACAGCTGTTTTTATTTTTTTGAATTTATGGTATGAACCTATTTATAAAAAGCTTTAAGAAGAGTCTCTATAGGAATATACCCATATTTGGTTGATACAAAGATACATTAAAATTTTGGTAATTACATCTTGAAATTTATGAACCAACTAAACTTTAAATACTGTCGCCCAACTTCAATTCGTATGCTAATTTCTGACAGCAAACACCGTCAATTACAACTGCCCATCCATTATTAATCGTTTTAACTCGGTAAAAATACCGAAAACTTTCGAAGGCGACTGTACCTGCGCACCTGGGCCGCCGGGGGCTCTTATTCAAATGCAAATCAAACGTTCCATTTTTAAAATCTACCATCTCAACGCTCCTTGCTTCCGGAAAGACTTATGTCCAATAGCTCCTGACATAATCTACAAATGACCAATAACATCCAACTTCATCTTCGACTGAATAAACTTCATCTTTGAATGGCACGTTTTTGGTAGTTGTGTCTTTATAGATTCTATAGGGTTGTCGTTTGGGACCTTTTAGGGCGAATTTCGAGTACCCAGGTGTGCTCCCGATCCGGTTAAGGGAAGCGTCCTTGTTAGGGATCCTCGTATAAAATGGTTTAATGGTTTGTTTTTAATTTCGTTTTAACATGCAGCGACGCGGTGCGGACTTTAATAATGGGACTTTATTGGTCTGTTTGTAACTCGATCAGCCCGGAATAAGTATAATGGTATTATTAATAGTGAATGAGTAATAATACATGTAGAATCGTGGGTGGGTCATTTTGGTAATGTGAGGAGTTAACGACCCTTGAATGAATTAAATTAAACAAATACATGAAAAAAATACTACTGTTAATACTGGTTTTACACACAAAATGTGTATTACTAAATGAATAGAAAATTTTGTATAATCACAGCGATATTGTTATATAGTACTAGCGACCCGCCAGCGGCTTCGCCCGCTGCATTTTTTTTACTTTCATGTCACTTAGGGGTATGAAAAATAGATGTTGGCCGATTCTCAGACCTACCCGATATGCACACAAAATTTCATAAGAATCGGTCGAGCCGTTTCGGAGGAGTATGGGAACGAACATTGTGACACGAGAATTTTATATATTAGATTAAAATAACTAAGTATCACTCTCAAGATTTTATTGCGTCACTTTTGAATACATGTATGAATTCAATAGTGATGTTATATGCATTCAATAGTACTCACATTACAAGGTAACTTGGATAACAAAATAGCCCAAAACCTAAAAACTTCTTACTTCTTACCCTCGGGCTTATAGAGGGTTCGGAACTTTGGGTTTGGTTTTAAAATTATTACACGCGATTGAATCTGAAAATTGAGACATTCCTTTGAATACCTTACACGCGCAGAACCTAGCCGCAGATACCTCAGAACTTAATATGCAAGGTTCTTCACATTAAAATTAACGAAATTCCAACGCCATATTTTATGAAGATTATAAATTTAAAAAGAATGCTATAAAAAGTAAATGATCGATCACGTCAGACCTCACACGGCAGACGGCGTGGCACCGTGAGCCTGCGTACCTTGGTCCGATTCATTTAGAGAAAAAAAACAAAAGCTCCCCATTCACAAGCGAACGTCCGATACAACAATAGCTAGGCCCATAAAAGTGAAATTAATCTTTAGCATACCTTGCAAAACTATTGTGATATTAATTAAGAGGTGCGGAGAGAATATGTTGTCATATTTTAAGTGAATATAAATGTTTTTGATCGTCGTCGTTTAAAAATGTAAGAATAAATTACATTATGTTCTGCGACTTTACATATTCGCTGACCAACTTTGTAATCTTACATCACCTTTTCAATGATAGGTATGTATTAAATTTATGCTTAACTCTGAACAATTTATAGGCATAAATATCAACAGCCCAATATAATTTTGGGATTTTTTTGCAAGAAATATGTTTAAAAGTCTCAAGAATTTTATTGTAACTATATAACAATTAAATCTAACTCTAATCTAAATTTTACTTCTAGAAAACATTAAATAATAAGACATAATGTAAGAGCCCAACCATCCTAACATAGTAAACTAAGCATTTATTGATGGCTAGCACTTACCGCTTCACTTCAACTATGTCATGACAAGAAGAACCCTTATGTCTCCGGCAGCATCCTTGCACAATATGGAAGTCAACAAATAATACAAGGAATGACGACGGATATTACGAAAAAGAACTCAATAAAGAAAAATAAGATGAATTATCTCTCCCAGTTACGTTCCAAAAAAGACATCAAACATTCTGTGGGAGCCCATATATTATAAGTGAAAAAACAAGTTTAAAAGTTAATCTTTGACCACGCGAATCATAAAAATCGGAGGAGTCACCAATAAAAAAGTATCGTCTATCCATCGCGAGAACCCGAGCCCACACAAAGGGCCCTCGTATTCGCCAATAATAATAGCTAATAGTTTTCTCAACTTCTATACAAAAATGATTTAATGCGTTCAAAAGTCTGGCAGTAAATCAAAGAGATATCCCGGGCCGAATCGACCTATACGCTGCAATAATGACCCGGAGGACACGTGCTTTCTCATTATTCGAGTTATGCCAGGTTCGTTCGTGATTTTAAATAAATAAATTTTACTGCGCCATCTGTCATACGGGAGGTAAAACGTAATGGCGACGCGCAGGAGCGGCGCGGGCGCACGTCACTCCACCCTGACATTTAGTGTCGATGGGCCGCGTTAGTGTTAATGCCGTGAGCGATGTGTTTCCTCATTACCGCTCGCTTTTCGATTTATTGCTCGTCAAATTTCCATATTTTATTGCAGTCATAATTTGGAGACCTCATAAATGAGAAAATTGGATTTGTAGTTTGTTTAGTATCTCGACCTATCTTTCACTGATGCATCATACAACTCGCGGTAATAAAACGTGGTTCCTCGCGACGGGCCTACTGACGTCATCATGTATTTATTGAGAGGATGTGAGCGCGACGAGACGGTGTGTCGGCGTCTAATGCGCAGCGACGATGTGCGCACACGCACCGAGCGGCCTTGTCAGCGTTCCGATTTCATTATATTTAAGATACATCTCACCGCGTGACATTAATAAGTGCCATATAAATTACTCATAAACAAGCACTCGTAAAAAAATTGAAATGTTTATTTAATTGCTCTGTTAGACTTAAAAAACGAAATACCCGAGTAACCTCCCTCTTGAAAAAGTTCAATAACACGTTTCAAAACATACCAAAGCGAAGTGGGGATACCACTCGAATCTCCGTCCAGGCAAATTAAATTCATACACAAAAAGTAATAACAGTGGGCTTCAAAAGGCCTCCACTGTCCGTGAGGAGCCTTCCTTTTAATTAGACCCTAAGTACTCGTTAAAAAACAGATCTTCCCGAGCAGACAAAGCGCAGATCTAACAAACAGTGCGAATGTAAAAAACGTTGGATAAATAAGTGGAAAAATACAGGTAAGTCGAAGAGGGTTTTTGTACGGTCCGGCCGGCCACTTAGGTCATCCTGCGAAATAAAAGCCGAAGTTTTTTATATCGCTTTTAAATGCGAAACCCGTACGAGCCGGACCCGCCCCATCCCCTTCTACGATAATGTGAAAGGAAACAAACGAAGGAAAATGTTTCCGAGCGCCCCGCTCACTTTTATTGAAGTCTCGTTCGTAGTTTCGATTGCAAATAGTTCGTGTAATTTAGTTAGCTCTGGGTGCAAAGAGGCATTCGTATTTGCCTGATAAAAGCAGTGTTTGTGAAATCAGCGAGCGCATAATGCCAGCGCCCAGGGTTTGGCGCAACTTCTTTGCGCCGTCGCGCCGCCTTTGTTGGCATTATAATGTTGCGTGAAATGCACCATGCATCTAACTCGCGCGGTACACCTTTAATTTATTTACACCTGAATTTCAGAATGTTTTGTTTTATTTAAATTGTTATGTACAAGGTATTAGGTTAAGTTAAGTTGTAGTCAAGAGTAAGTCAGTAATTTACTTATGTTTTTTACAAAAGTCCAAAAAACTGATGACCTGAATCCAATTAATGAGCTATATTGCGTCGATTTGCAGTTTTTTTGTTTTTTTATTTATTTATAAATGAGGTTTATATTTGTTACAATTCCAAAACTCAATTGCAAACATTAGACTTATTTTATTGCAATTATAGTGGTGAATAACACCTTAAAAACTCTCGTCTCGATTAGTCGATGAGTTATTTTAACCCGCAAGGGTAAGTTGTCTCCACGTAAAGCAGAAATATTAACAGTCAACGGATTGCTAGACCATCACCATGAAGTAATAAAACTACTTATGTTGATGTTACGTACTAGATCTTTGTCATCTTTATTTGCAGGCAGCCTTCGTATCCTGGGCCCGTATTATGGTCGCCTTTATCGCGGTGGATAAAGCAGCCGTCACTCTCGCACTTACGTAATGGTCAGAAAGTGACAGATGTTTTATCCACGTCTATCCACATCGATAAACAAGGCCATAATAGGCCCGCTGCGGGCCCTGGTTAAGTTTATTTTGACAACTTTGATTGACCCTAACCAGAAATCAAACAATTAAACCTACTGCATTATTATTTCTTTTTTACTGCATAATTGTTATGAAATTTCTAACCAAGCAATTCCGGTTCATTTCTATCCACACGGAACTGCCCAATTCAGTGTGTTTTCCTCTCAATATTTATAAATAAATGACTGCCACTATTAATCTTCGGTCTTAGTATCAGTGCTCTTTTGTATTTCCTTTGCAAAGTCACACATAGTTCTTAGTTCAAAGTAATAAGACAGCAAATACCTTTTTACATGATACAAAAATAATAAACGGCAACACAAAGAAAACACCTCTTGCCCTTATTGATGGTTTATAAATCGATTTCGTCTTACCCGAGCGAGCACGGAAGGGTTGTTCGTACCACCCCACCTCCCCTCCCCCCTCGCTCCCCCGATACCCCGGCGACAAATATAACGGAGGATTTTATAATGTAAGTATTGCTAGAAAACAATAAGTTAATAACTACGTATATGATGAAAAGATGAAATAGCTGCGTTTTCGTTTTTACCTACGCCCTTTTGTTCCTAGTGTTCGTTAATAGCCTGTTGTCCAAGACTATGATATGCTTAAATAAAACTTTCAAATGTAAATTTGACATAAGCGCTCAACGCAACCGTTCGGCAGCTAACGTGGATTCTGCACATTTTCGATAACGATGACGTCGGCTGAATCTTGTCTAGGGCAGTACCTAGCCCAGTAGAGCCTCTCATAGAATGAGAACTAAAGGCATAAAAAGAACCTAAAAACGAAAGCGTCAGATCTATACCTGTCCCAAAAGTTTCAATATCGATGTACAATGTTAAAAAAGAAAAGAGTATAGAGTCAGTTCTTGCTAAAACTAGCCGTACACACCAAGGTGTTGTCGACTCGTGTAAGTGTCCGGGCGCAATCTTGACAAAGGTCTTAAAATGCCGATATGTTAGGACAAACCCTGCGTATGGCAACCGTACACTGTAGATAAATATCGGTAAACATCTGTCAGTCTCGCACTTACATAATAGTCAAGAAGAAACGTTTCATCCACAGCAACAAAGACTACCATAATAGGTCCAATGAAAATCATCTCGGTCTTTCTCAATTCCCATCATAACGAATGCGAATCCCAATAATACCCCTTTAAATCCAATTAGCTGATTTAGAGTACGTTTACCCGTTTTGCATAACGAATGAGCTCCAACAAATCCAATGATAAAGTCATACCTACGCATTTCGAGACAATGCCTAAGAGTTTAAGTTTGAGTTCATATTTCAGAAGCCGACAATAAGTTAGCCGAAACTTGGAAACAATATCGAAACCAACAAAATGGGAGAGTTAAAGGTACAACAAAGGTCAACAATTGTTAAATAAAGGCTCAGGGCATGAACCGCTACCCATTCTCTGCGATAGCCCGAGCTCAATTACAAACTTAAGTAAATACCTGCCGATTCTTGTTAGCCAGTTTATGAAGAGCTGTAAAAAGTTTTAGATTAAAATGTTAGCTATGTTGACATTGAACTGGGTTTCTAATTATGGACACGAGTAAGGGTTTTGGCCTCAATTCAGGGCCTCTATTCTACTGGATTATACCATATTACTTTTGTCATGTTATTGTATTGTTAAAGTTTTGATAGCTCTTATTTTCTTGGCAGTAGTGGCGACAGAGTTAAAAATAATACCATAACACGACAAAGGCAACTAAACACATGGCAGTTTGTCAGCCAAGTTCGCAAAACGAATACACCGGCCGTGGACTACTTACATTACACTAACCATTTTAACCCCCTAATAAGTCAAAATGTATGTAACATGAACACTTGAAATTTAGATTCGTTATATACATAGGTCAAAGATCCCTTTGATTAACTAGTACTCTAACTTTCATAAATGAGATCGGCATCGGTATTTTTATTACTATTACTTCCAGATGACTTAAATGTAATTTTTACTCTTTTATATTTTTTTTTTTCCAAATGGCGCTATTAGGTAGCAAATAACACAACGAAAGATTTAAACATAATTTGTAAAAAGTAATTATGACAGTGATCTCATCAATCGTGATCTAAGGAGCTTTTAAAGAACTTAGTTTCTAGTTATATCTCTCTTCTTTTATTACCAAAACCATTCACGAACTTGGCATTTTTTCACATTTTTGTTTTTGTTGGTTATGGTTTTACCTTGAATAATTGATTCCCAGTTAGGCAGTTATTTGGTTTGATATTATTTAATTTCATACTTTTTTTGCAATCGTTAGTTCGCAATTATTATTTTAAGGAAGTAATTTCACTTCAAATGTATAAGTTGTTTAATAACGGAGCTATTTATGAAAGAGATCTCGGACGAGTTTTAAGAAAGTCCCTGTCCCTGAAGAAATTATGATAAATTAATTCTTTGAGGATGAAGTCCTGTCGTTAGCCGGAGTGATGATGAACAAATGGATGAGAGCTGGAAGTATTTTAAAGAAGATAACATACCGAAGGAGACTTCTCCGAGCAACACCTTGTAAGTATATTAATTTGTCAACTAAAAAAAAAAATGTCTTTGCGAGAGACCAATAATTTTCAAAATCACGACTGTACCATGTTCTAAGAATAGCTCTGCCAACTTTTTTTAATTATGGACTCTATGGCCATGAAGAGTAGGTGGTAATTAGCTAGCGGCGGGTAGTGGATGCCAGCGCCATTGTGGCGTTATCGCCGCTCTCCAGTCGGCATTAAACCGGGATGGCAGACAACTTTAATTCCCTTTTACTTGGACAATTTTTAATTCGTTCTAGATTTTTACACAAAAAGAGAATAATGCATTGAGGGTGTATTAAATAGGGTGCAAACGTTTAACGCTACGTGGAATTATTTTGTAGGTTTTTAGTTACTTCTACTTTGCAGATCTCGACCTCGATGCATCTGCAGATTCTGAGAAGTACTGCACAATTTTAACTATTAAATATATATGATGAAATTTAAAATATATGTCATAGAAATCTGCAGCTATAAATGGACACATAACAAGAAAGAATAAAAAATAGAGAAAAATCAACTCTATCTAAGCGACATCTAGCAATCTAGAAATGACACTACATAAGTGTCTGATTGGTATACTCATGTGGGGGTTGACACAGCTGCTACCCTCGGCATGTCGATCACAATGTATACTATTAAGATAAGATAGATTCATTAATAAAAACTCATTGTAATTTTTTACATATAGCTTATGTTTACATAGAACACACACACACACACACATGTGCCTAAACTAGGGTGATCCTGTTTTTAAGGCATTGAAAAGCTTACATACTAGAAATGTATTTCTTACTCAATCGTTAAATTCACATTTATGTAATAAACTCGTACACATACATTTAAGAAGTTATTTAATAATAAATAATATTAATAACAAAGCAAATAACTATAATTATTTAAGGAAGTATCATAGTATAAGATATAAGTTTACAATATTGCTGAACGAAAATGCAACCTGTGACTTTAATATTATAAATATGAAAGTGACTGCCTGTCTGTCAGTTTGTTAGGCTTTCACGGATAAAACTCTGGACCGATTATTTTTAATCCTGAAAAAAATTTAAAGTTCCTGAAGGAATAGTGGTAAAACTGATAAATAAATAAATAATAAATATCAGGAGACAATCTCACACAAATTGACCTAGTTCCAAACTAAGCCCTAGGCTTTTACTATGGGTACTAGAAAACGATAAAGATACTTATATATCAAAAACTTAGGAATAAATCGCACCTTCGGCAGAACAAGGGGAAAATGTGCCCTTGTCCGGTAGAACAAAGGCCCAATGTACAATGTGACTACAGGGGAAATTGTGCCCTTGTCCTACTGTTAATATTCGCTCTCATCACACAAATATCTACCCTTACTAGGATTTGAACCCAGGACTGCTGTTTTCAGAGGCAGGGTCACTCTCAACTAGGCCAACGTGTCGTAAATGACTTCTACACGGACGGAGTCACGGGAAACAGCGAATAAGCATATATGTATAATTATATATCTTTCTATCTATTTATGTAATTATTTGAATTTTTTTTCTTTTTTAGTTTTATTTTTTTTCTGTTTTTTTTTTATTGGTATTTTAGGTTACTTTTTGTTTTTTGGGTGCTCTAAATAAATTTGTACACCTGTTTACTCGATGCACAACCTTTCACTTCAATCTCTCAAGGGTTAGCTGGTAGAGATCCCTTATTATTTATTGTATTGTTTTGGTTTTTCTTTGGACAATAAGGTGTTTACATATATGTAGCTGTTAACTTCGGATCATTCGCAGTAACAATTCTTGGGTAACGCCTACGTATTAGACTTTTTGTTACCAACATGAAAATGACGTATAACATGAAATATTCTCTAAGCTATTAAATTTAAGTTCTTTATTTACTTTACAAAACTCGTTTAACATCTAATAACGCTTAGTAGTAACGTGATCTCTAATGTAAAGTATAACCTTTATTAATAGCAACGATCAGCCCCATCGAAGCGTGTCAATCTCGCTGTCCGTGGATAAACGGCACGTGCGCGCGCGCCACCGACTCGCAATACGCATCCAATCAGGATTAGCTCCCTAGTGGCAGAAACAATTACGATGGAGAATTAATCTAGTCGATGGGAGAGAAGGTGACGAGATCGGAAAAAAGTATTTGTACATTTTGGTATGCGTTGTCACTTATGAATTGTAAATAAGCGATTCATTCCTTTTTTATAATGATTAGGATAGTGTAGTATAATTAGTAACATTAATAATAAAATAATACTCTACTTTGCTTACTTTTTCTTCTTATCTGCTTCTCGGATGTATGTAAGTACTATCAATTTTTTTCTAACTTCTTGCATTTTCGTTGCTTATTCTACTTCAGGGGTAACAGGAAGAGATCCGATATGGGATAAGTTCGCCTACCCACACACACACACGCACACATACGCACGCGCACACTCTCACGCATACACACACACACACACACATACACACACACGCGCGCGCGCACACACACACACACACACACACACACACATACACACGCTCGCACGCACGCACGCACGCACGCACATACGCACATACACACAGTAATTATTTGAATTTGGCACTACGCACTAAGCACATAAGGTCATCCCTTTTCATTCTTGTTTGGGCGTGGCAACATATTATGTGGCCTGTTAATAATACATTACATTATATTAGTTATTCTTACGACCTGACGAGGCCAAACACTGAATAAATTATATTGAAATATAAATTCTGAGTGACTTTAAAGTCAGAAATTATTGAACCCTCGATTTTCAACCCGGTAGTCAACTAGTATAGTCAGTTAGAGAAATTTGTCGGTGAAATAAATGAAATAGACACACAATTGAAGCCCAAAGGCTAACCGAGTCGGGACGGACCGTCACTCGACACATCAGCGGGCCCGATGACCGCACCAATGCACCATTGCACACCCCAATGCGGAAACATTTTATATTGAAAAATACACACAAAGTAATTCTGATGTACCTAACAGTATCATACGTATATGCGTATGTTTCACAAGGGCTGGGCCATGCTCTAAAACTTTTACTATGGAGGGTAGTTCCAAAACTTTGTAAAAAAGTTACCGCCACATAAAAACAGTGGGAGTTCAAACATAAATAAATAAATAAAATGTATTTATAATTAGACAAATACTTATGGTCCATAACTGTTGGTTAACACATTTTTTTAATTATTTTTTTATGGCATTGACAAGGTAAATGAGCACACAGGCCACCTGATGTTAAGTGGAAATTGTAACCCATAGACATTCGCATTCCCAAGACTGCAATCCTAAGACTGCAAATGCGTTGCCAACCCAGAGGACTGAGATGGAATGCCTGATCGGCTGTCTTATCCCCTAACCGGAACACAGCAATGCGAACACTGCTGTTTGGTGGTAGATTAATGGATAAGGTCCTACCACCCGCAAACCCCCTATTTTTAGTAACTATGGCACTGACGTGAGATACGTCAAAGAATAAAAGATAGAGTATAAAACTTTTCACATCACCTATTCGGAAAGGGAACTTTTCGTCCCTGCTAGAAGGGATCAAAGTGGCACTTTTCTGTTAAGGACATTTTGTTGCCAGTATTAAATATAAGCGCAATGAAATATGAAAATAGTATGCACATAATCGACTTCAATTTATTTTTCGTCGTTTAAGTGCACACTAAGATCTTTTATTTCCCTCATAGGTAATGTGAAAAATAAAATCGTACATATGGAGTATTGCACTATATGGAAGCGAGGCGTGGACCCTAATACAGAGGGACAAAGAGAGGCTAGAGGCGTTTGAAATGTGGTGCTGGAGAAGGATGGAAGGCATTAGTTGGACGGAAGAGAAGAGAAGGATAACTATTGGAGAGCGTGGAGAACAGAAGAGGAGGATGATTGGCCATTTATTGCGGCATGACATGCTTATCAAAAACATTATAGGGGGAAGATTGAAGGAAAGAGAGGCAGAGGAAGACCGAGGAGAAGCTACATGGACCAAATTAAGGAGAAGCAAGTCGTGTCATATAGAGAGGTGAAGGAACTGGCAGAGAAAAGAGAAGATTGGAAATTACTCCACCGACAAGAGCAGGGCTCTTAAATTAAAAGAAGAGAAGGTAATGCGTAAAACAGTATGTGTCACCGGTAGCAAAATTATTTCCACTTGAAGCCCTCAATACGCTCAGGATTCAATTTACGCCCTTGCCGTGAGTATATAATTTTGCTCCCTTGTGACACAATCTGCTATTCAATAGCAATAATCTACATATGTATCTGTTGCCATTTTTAAAAGCAAGCTAAAGGATCATTTTCTACCACTTCCGTAGTTTTTCTATTATTTCCTTTACTCTTTTCTTTCTTCTATCTCATGCTTCGTCTGTTGTCATTGTTTAGCTGTTTTGGAGGATGTATGTATGTATATATTGTATAGATGTATAATCATATGTATTTAGTATGTATTTATTAAATTATTTACTTTATGTATTTATATTTAGTCTATATATAAATAGTTTTCATTTCAAAATTGAAATAATTTAATCGTTTCTTGTAGTCATTTAGTTTCAAGTTCTAAACGAATTACTTTACACCGCCTGCCATGAATTTGTGTCCTCAGTTATTTCTCTTACAAGGTTGTCTGGAAGAGATCGCTATTTAGCGGTAAGACCGCCTGTTGTATACCTATGATTGTATGTACTGTTCCGTGTTCTGTTTTAAGTTTTTAATTTTTGGTGTTCAATAAAGAGTATTTGTATTGTATTGTATTGTATCTTATCGGATTTTTTTATACTAACCTGTTTAAGTTAACAAAGATTCAGTACTCTTCCGCTAACCTAATTTAGGCTTGGAATTTTCTATTGTAATCGGCAAATACGTGTAATATGTTTTAATAACTATCTCTTACAACCAGTTGCACCAATGTTCATAACGCTAATATCGCATTAGGACACGGAGCACGAGAATTATAAAGATGACATTAGATTTGATAAACCTTTGTGTAACTGGAAGCTTTACCTATAAGTGCATAATTATGACTGTTTTTAGGGGTCCGTAGTCACCAAGTCCTTATAGTTTCGCCAAGTCCGTCTTTCCGTCTGTCCACGGTTTAACTCAGATACTCTTGGTACAAACGAAGACACTGTTAACTGACCACCCATAGACTTTAACACGATGTGATAAGGTTTATGTTCGATTGTAAATGTACAGTTAACAGTGTCTTCGACTGTACTACAGAGTTTTAAATACAAACTTGAAAAAAAAACGGGTACAGGTAGGTAACAAGGTAACATTTTTTTCATTATAAAATCGATTGAGGTATCATAGGGTAGCTCTTAAAAAATCATTATTATCATGTTATTTTTAGGTTTAGGGTGTCTTTTAGGAAATATTAAACTCGATAGGGTCATTTTCGCTAGAGTTGCACGATAATATTACAGTACTCTCACGGTATAACCATATTGCTTTTGACGTGTTATGGTATTGTTCTTAACTCGGCCGCCATTACCGTCAAGTAAATAAGAGCTAGGAAAATGTTGACAATACGACAAGAGGTCAAAGTTAATATTGTTTTACGTCGTAGAATAGAGGCCAGTTCTTTAAACTAGCGGTTATTAGTCATGCTAGTAAAACTACTAATAGTTTGGATTGTAATTGGGCATATTTGTAACCCTTCGGCTAATCTAGGGCTTCTCTCGGTATGACGAGTATTTCTATGATGTTATTCATAACAGTTGATAGCTTAGCTTAGCTTGTTACAACGGTTACCCAATTACTGTAAGCTATCCTAATCAAAACTTGATTTGTTAGTCTTACTCCCTCTCACCGACCATTCATTCACCAGGAGCAAGAAACAGTATTAATGGAATTTTCAGACTGAAAGACTCAAATAGCGGTATCCCAGTTTAATCTTTTGTTCTACGCTTTTGAATTCGCTTTAATTTGTTTTGATCGCTGGATCTTCAGTAGAGTTGGAATTCAAGTATATGCGTTTGTGTTATGGTAGCACTTCACATAGCTGTTACATGTCAAATGTATTCGTTGGATCTCTTTCATTCAGTATCGTGAATGCAAGAGATGTAAGGTCAATGTTTGCTTGTAATTTGTAACTTACAAGTATAAAATCTCGTAATCAAAAGCCGACGTATATATGTAGTGCACATATTCTCAAAGTGTGCTCCCCGGAGCCCTGGGGCTCCGCCAGTTCTCAAGGGCTCTATGGAAAAAAACACTGAATGTAAAGAGATATATATTTTTTTCATAAAAAATTAAGCTCCGTAAAAAAGGCAGTCCAAAAGGTTTCCCGTCGCTAAAAAAATGTTTGAGAACCACTGACGCACTTGGTATTATGGCTTTGACACTGTACCTATAGGAAACATAACTTAATTATTAATAAATTCAACCACTTTGTTTTGTTTAGAAACATGGATTTTGAGGTTAAGCAAAAGATAGAATAGAATATTTACTACTCTTTTCTAAAATGAATAAAACAAAAATTACCTAAACAAGTCCACGACCTCACCCACATCCCTAACCGAAACCTCAACTTCACATCGAGAGCTATTTACACTATTCGGACCCTTTCTATTTTAAATTCATCACCATTTTTCCCCGTCGGAACTAATTCGCGGTGCATAAGGCCGCGCGCACACGGTCACGCTATCGGCGTTCTGGTTCATTAGGCCGCGCGCACACGGCGCTATCTCCACGGCCCGCTCATTTTTCACACAGTATAGCTTTATTTCTATGGCTAAAACCAGATTTTATAACTCATTTGTTGTAAATAGACGCGTTTCGTAAAAGAGGGATAATATTTTCAATTAAATATGTGTAAGAAATTAAATGTGACTAAGAATTCGAACTATAAAATATTTTAGTTCTAGGTACAGAAGACAGCAGTTTTTTGGGACAAAATATTAAAAACCACTAATTTTTGCGTTCTTTATTGCAATAAAATACAGTATTACTGGCACCTATGTAAATTTAAGATTATGCGGAACTTTTGAAAAAACATTGAGTGGATTTAAATTACATTTAGATATGACACCATTTTTGACAAAAAATTCCCTCCAACCGCTGCCGCACAGCCAAAGTGTGTATTACACCAAATTTATTATTTCATTACCATTTCCATTAATTAAATCACCAGCATACCATTTCCCCCCAACTAATTCACGTATACATACCTGCACAGTAGGCCGCGATTTAATTTGGACCCCAATCGGGACGATATTCAAATAAGGCTTCGCGCAGACCCGTCGCGACATGTTCCATTATCTTGCCTTCCATCTACGGACCCTCCCGATCGCTCTTGCTACCCTAGTTGCATACCTTTACATTATACGACTTGACGTGTCGTAGTCGTCACTGGCAGTCGTCAGCTGTTGAAGCTAGTTAAGAAGGAATTGGATGATACCTCGTGTTCAACCATGAGTTAGATTTACGCTTGCCAATACGGCTTACGTATAACATTAAACAGGGCCTCTATTCAGGTGCGTTAAATAAAACGATATCGTGTTTGACACGTTTAGGAATCGTTTATGTCACAGTCGCCATTATTGTAAATAACATAAGAGTAATGAAAACGTTGACAATACGGAAACAGGTCAAATACGATATCGTTATATTATAACGAAGTTGAATAGAGGCCCAGGGCCTGTTTCCGTATTGTCAACGTTTTGATAACTCTTATGTCATTTACAATAATGGCGACTGTGACATAAACGATTCCTAAACGTGTCAAACACGATATCGTTTTAACGCACCTGAATAGAGGCCCTGGCCAGTTGTTGTCTAACTCCGAGCAATCAAGAATATTTTATAAACTCTTTCAAAATTTATTTGAACAATTTCGTACGTTCCATCAAACAATCTAGCATTGTGTTAATTCATTAACGAAACTAACTTCACCACTGTCAGTAAAGCTTATAAACCAATTCCATATACTTCTCAACAATAAAATGATAATTTCACATATTTTTTCGGCTTAATGCACGTGTGATTCTTTTAATAACTGCCTCTTATTGTCGCTTGGTTGATCGACAAGCAAGACTTAAGCTACCTAATTGAGAACTCACGCTCTCAAACTTTATTGATACGCTTTGACGGTACAACCTTAACCCGCCGGTTAATAATTTGTCGTTTTAGTGTAAAAGTGGGTGCAACGGGTTATGAATAACACGTCTGGTCGTCCCATGTAAATGCCCCCGCGTCGCGGTGAAAACAAGGCGGCCAGCGGTAGTTTTTCAACCCCTTGGTGCTTTGGTACCCCGCTGGCTCGCTGTGTCAATCACTACGAATATATTCATTCATCTCTTGCTTATGACAGCCCGGTGATTTCCCCGCTATATTAAAAGTACTACTAATGGGACTTTATTATGTTTTCGAATTAATTAATTTGAATGTTCCTGTGTGAGACTGGTGTTATTGCTTGAGCTATTACTTAAGTTATTTTTCGTAATGTATTTTTTAAGCTATTGAAAATAAATAGTCTGTTAATATTTGAATCAACTGCTATTTGTAATAGTGTCTTCTATGTACACAATATAACACAAAAAGCCATGAACCTTCGCTATTCGCTAAAGACTAGGTAAAAATAACCCTAAAGGATACTAATATTTATTATATTAGTACTGTTTATGTGCACTGAGGAGTTTACATACCTACAAACTTTTAATTTCGTTTATATAACGTTCCCGAATATTACCGATGAGGCGAGCCGCGAGCGACGCTTCAAGCTACTATCATTATCATATCTCGGCCATTGCAAAGAAATTAATGCCCAGGGAGATTAATACTATCTAATGTTTGAGATATATGTCCAGTTTATTGTTGATTTAATTGAATATTCCCTCAAGCACGCGTGCCGTCGCTTTCCACCTCGGTGTATTATAAAGTGACCGAAGGTGTCCTAATGGCGCATATATGCTAATGGAAGTTGGTGAAACATTGTGATATCAAACAATATTTTTATTACATGTACATAACACATTATTTATGCGTAAAGTGGGTTTGGATTTTGTTTTAAAATTTCATGCTAATTCCAATGTATGCCCGACGGTTATAGTTAGGTACGAATATAATGTTAGCAAAGTTGCATACCTATAAAAACAATAATCGGCTTTAGTGATTCTGAATATAACGTAAAACCCCAATAATACCCTTCAAATAGGGTATGAAGGGCGATTTGTTCGACAAACACATTTTAAAACATTCTCTTATCCAAGCGCACATACCATCGCCGACAAATTGTTGCTAAAAAGGAATTACAAAATAACATTTACTCGTAGTCATTACTACACAATGCTCCCTGATTCCTTAGTCACAATCCACCCCAGCAGGTACGTCACTCCCAGTTGCTATGATTTTATAAACTTGCATCGAGCCAGTGACGTCAGGGGGGAAACAATACCGCATCAACCCCCCAAACCGCATCATAATGTCGGCTTAAACACTCGCGATATTTACTAAATAAAAACATAATAAAATAATGAATTCTGCGCAGCATATGGCAGGAGACAGAATCAAATCTGTGGCCCCTCGGGATCGTTCGCAGAACTACAAGTGAAATACTCGACTGCCTATCATCTCTTCGCACATCCCTTTCTTATATTATAATAGTGAGGGAGACGTACGACTCTTCCAATTGAGGAGGTAATTGAGGATATGTTTCCTACCAGAAAAGTGGAGTTTCTACTATCATAGTTTTTATATCCTTTTATAAATCGGAAGCTATACTTACCTCGTTGTTTAAGCACTGCTCTCTCCAGTCCGTTCGTGACCGTTTAAAACATCGCGATAGATCAAAACAACTATGGCCTTGGATGAATGAATTAATTAAATATTACAAAGCTCGACAGTTGTGAAACAGTTCCTCAGCATGTGCCGGCTGTTAAGCGCTGGTCTTCTGTTGGGACAGCTAGGTGACAGCTCGGAAAGTGACAAAAACAGTAAAAACAATTAAAATTAAGGATACACGTGAAAATGCTAACCATTAACCACAAAGAGAACACGAACAAAAACAAGAAATTAAAAACACGGATGATTGTGTACAGCTTCGCAATGTTATACAGGTCACAGGCGCAAAGATTGGCACTGACAATCTGCAAATTTTAAATCTTTGCAATACATTGCCTCACCTGTAGCTTGTAGGAACTTAATCTACGTGAGCGCGCAATAACAACACAAAACGGTACACTTATTACTTTATTAATTAGTCGCGAAATGAGTACGACAAAACAACAAGTCTGTACCGTGGGGGTGGTGCAGTTGAAGGAGGCAATGGAAGACGGGAGTCAACAGCAAAAAAACAAATGATACACGTTGCAAAGCGCGTGGGACTTCACATTCAGGTTAGGTTTGTACATAATATCCATCATATTCCACTCGAGTCATGCTTTAATGGTTCCTGATTCAAGTATCAGTTTACGACTCCCGCTAACATAATGATGATGACGAGAGATCCAATGAATAAATCGAAATAGTCTTTGTTGTCTTATTTGAAAGCCATTTAGTTTATGATTTTAAAACGGTCCCATCTAATTGCGCTCAACTAATACGAATATTTAGATCTATGTTTATTTTTTTCGGCTTGAAGGCCTCGTAGATGTTGGTTTATATTTAGGTAAATACCATTTAGAGAAATGAACTATGGCGTTGCATCCATGTCATCCCGATTAATTATATTAATTTATGTTTATTAAATAAAACATCCTAATTCGTCAGATCATCCATTAAATCGTCGTCTAATTTACTCAAACTCGTATCTGCATAATTTTTTTGCTGTTGGTAATTTAATTTTCTTTCAGTAATATTTAGAGGTAATAAGCTTACCAACAGCAAAACGAATATGCAGATACGAGTTTGAGTAAGTAAGACGACGAAATGTATGGTTAACCAATGGATATATTAATAAAAACCTATAGGTAAAAGTACAAACAAAGTTAATGAAAATGATACCTGAAAATTGCTTGTACCTACTCTTTGTAATGCAAACATTAAAAGTACATTATTTTTCAGTCTATCCCAAAATTTCACTTTACATAGACGAAACGGCAACAGCTATTTGGTTATTGGAAATAAACATGCAAAATCTAACATTTAACTAAGATGTAACTATTGATACGTCCGTTAATCTTTTTCTTGAGATCACACTGAAAACGTATGACAAAATATAACAAACTCAGAATGATTACCTATTTTCGGGCTGAAACATTAATCTGAACCTGTAATACTCATATAACAATATCGACCCACAAAATAACAACCAATCTCCAAAATTAAATCAAAACCTAGTCCTTAAGTGCACTCGATCAACATCGCATCGAATAGAGCCAGTGAGAGCGAGCAGAGTAGTGCTCGGTGTAATGCCGGCGCCCCGCGACGTTCGAGTGAGAACCGACTGAGACGAGCAATAATCGAGAACCTGCGGTGCCGCACCACCCAATCCCGCTCCACGATTCGTAGCCGAATTTACCGATGCCAAAATAATTCCCAACCTAAAATGAACCCCCTGCAATTGATATAAGAACCCCGTTGTCCTTAAAAGGTGTAAAACAAACGATTTTCAATATTGGGGCGACAACCCATAGAACCGTGGACGGTTATTGAATTTCTTTGCAGTTTTGATTTGTCTTTCTTTACTTTATTGTATTATTGGGGAATAATATTACGGCTCTGAATAATATATAGCATTTTCATTAAAGTCAATAGTTTCAAAAATCAAACACATTTTTTTTATATGTGCAGTGCGAATCTGGGAGTAAAATTATTGATTTAGGAAGTAAAATAATTTTCAGATTATCGTAAATATTAATTTGAGCTACGAATATTGGCTGCCAAAAGGCTACGGTTGCGGGAACTGTGCTACGAAAGTTCCAGAGTTGCTGCTGCTACCGCTATAATACCGAATTTTGTGTGCTTATTCCTACATAGAAATGATACTGATCACGAATGTGGAACGAGTTGCTGTGACTGTAAGGAGTTTAGAGCGAAACGGGGGCTTATTATGACATAACTATGCAGTTCTGTTTACGCTCACAGAAAAGGATAGAGCTATAACAGTTATATAGCTCCGTCCTTTTCTCTTAGCGTAAAGAGAACGGCATAGTCATGTCATAATAACCCCCCTGTGCAACAGTGGAGATTGATAACGATTTTCACATCAGCTACGATTGGATTACAAAAGACACTAGAGGTAAAGAAGGCCAAAGATCGGTTAGCCTACTAAACCTACAACCTACTAAATGATTGGATTTTTATTTATGCACATAAAAATACAATGATTGTGTTTACCTACTATTACACCTCTTCGCGTAATAATACTACTTCAAATTCTTTCTCTATACTTAAATCCTTTAACATCTTTTACAACACAAATTCAGAATGGTGATGCTTATCTTTTTTTACATGTCTAAGCGGCGTATAACTCGATGCTCCATTATATAAACTTGCTCGCTCGCACATCCGCAGGGGACGTCAATATGCGCTCATGCACATTCGGCATGTTGTTTCAACTTTTTGGCCTGTCATAGGCAAGAATGAACTGTATTAACAATTTTGTGTAATAGATATACAAGGTGTGGTTATATAAAAAATGTGTCCCATTTCCATTGAATTTTGCGTTGTTATTTAGTATACCTACAAACTAAATTACAGATGAAGGGAATAATTTGGCTTGGAAATTTAAACCATACTTTCTCGGCAGCTTTAGTAATTATATTATGCTATAAGCTAAGAAAGCAAGATTAATACAAACGTATTCGACAAAATATGATGTCATATGACTATGCGCAACAACTAGAGCATCTGGTTATAATTTTAGCTTTCTTTGCTGATGTAGATTATATATTTATGTTTATGGTTGGTTAACAACATACAACAACTTAGCTTACTTGTGCAAAATGTGGTTACAGAATTATCAACAAGTCTCTTCTTTCTATTGGTGTTTCTGTAGCTCTGCCTACCCCACTCTGGGAATGAAGGCGTGATGTTATGTATTTAAAATAACAAACGTAGTAACCCATATTAAAATCAATCAATGACCCTCCGCTAGCATATTTACTTAACATGTTTTCTAATTAACATCTGTATATTATAAATGTTATTCCAGCCAAAAAGCCTTCCAGCTTTTTACTCCCTTTAAAACACTTTATCCAAAATCTTAAGCCTGCAAAGCAATCATGGCTGACGCTTACATCTGTCACACAAGTCTTCTCTTTCAATTACGACGGCATGCGACCAAAATTAATTCC
This sequence comes from Acleris holmiana, assembly GCA_949316455.1. Taxonomy (NCBI): domain Eukaryota; kingdom Metazoa; phylum Arthropoda; class Insecta; order Lepidoptera; family Tortricidae; genus Acleris; species Acleris holmiana. Next base: position 7,178,403 of record OX438763.1, on the reverse strand, counting down.
GCCATCTTGATTGGCCGATAAGAGTTGGATTACGCGGCGATTTGCTACTGCTGCAATCGCGTCAAAGCTGCACGCGGAAAAGAATAATGAGATAGAGGGTACAGGCGAGTCACAGGCCACGAAAACTAACTTGATTTAAAGAAAAGAAAGTAATACATTTATTCGTGACAAATATCAACAAATAACAGAGAAATACGCACCAGAAAAATGTAGTCACGAAATGGTTCCAACTCAGCATAATGCTGGCATTTGTCAGCGCTGATCTTTCGTTGGAACCACCAGGTGAGACCACGGAAGGTTACACACACATGATTATATAAACAAATTGTGCCTAGCTAAGAAAATTAAATTAAAAAAGTTAAGCCATATAAAATATAAATTCGCACGCATTCGATCGCCCTTTTATCGCCCTACTTGATTTGAGTTACTGCTATCAGGTTTTAATCAAACAAATGAAGACCTTGGTGAAAGTAAGTATTTTTGGCTGTCATCTAAGTTGAGAAAAAAAAACGACTTTGTAGTCAGTTGTACCTATGACCCATCTTGTACCTCTTTTCCCAATAAGGCCCGCTTGCACGTAAATGTTAACTCTAGGTTAACAGGTTAATTTGTTAAAATTTACAGTTGAATGAATATATGAATCTGATATTCTTGAATAATTTAACCTGGCGTTAACCTAGGGTTAAATTTAGGGACAAGCGGGCCTAAATTGACCTAGCTGAAATTTAACCACTTTCATTGCTTATTTCGTTTGCATCATGCTGAGCCTGTATCCGGTTCACAGCCACGAAGACACACCTATCTACCACTTTGTCTTTTACGTTACTGTTTTAACCTTTTGTGTGTCTTGTTATGTTTAGTGAATAAATGTATTTTTCTTTCTTTCTTTACTTTACGATCTTTAACGCATACAAAGCAAAACCTTACTTCTTTTTATCCTACTGTTAACAGAGTTCAAGCTACCACCACTTTCATGAGATATGCACGATTTTTTTTTCAATTGGTTTGCTCTTTACTAGCTCGATATAACATCTTACCCTTGGAGGACGAAGATCTTGTCGTCGACGAAGCGAGCTCACCCAGTATGCCTATCCTATAGTTTATTCTGCTTGTATTGCTCTGCGCTATCGTATTATCCGCTAAGAGTTTCTACTCTGTGAAATAGAAAACTAGTCTTTGACAGTGTTTTGTCACATTTGGCATTGGAGGCGGCGCAGCGGTCCCGCGGTAATGGAGTGCCGGTGGCGCCGCGTGCCCGGCGCGTGCGCAGCGTCGCGTGCGTCGCCCGCGCAGGCGCCGCTCACGCACCCCACGTGAGAACCAACCCAACACTCCTGAAAACGTGAACATAACACTACTCGAAAAAGGAAACGACTTGATTTTAATGGAATCTAGAAATACCAAACCACATCAATAAAGCTCAAGGGCTCTCACCGCAAAATGCCTGTACACCGAACAACGTAAGCGCGCGAAAAGTAATATTTAGGTGTCAACTGCAGGCGATAATAGCGCGGTAAAAAATAGCTCCCAGAGCTCGCGAACTATTCCACCCTTGCCGGTATCTCGCCGTTTATCGCCGATAGTATCTGAGTGAGACATCGCCGGTGACGTTTGAAATATGATCGGCGCGGTCCCGCGGCGCGGGCCGCGTGCGGCGTATTCAAATCAGACCCGCGCGCCGAGACCCCCGTGTTGGCTAAATACACCCGCGCCCGGCCCACCCACTTACCGAGGGTCGGCCCTATGTAATCGAATTTGAAAATTATTCTAAAACACTGAATAATGTATTCCGGCGACCCCACGCCGGAGGCGGCGCGCGCCGCGCTGATTTTTAAAATAAATTAAACTTAATCAAGTGGGTTCGCGCACCTAAACGGATTATGGCGCTGATTTGACTTTGCGACTGTTTGCCGACGCAGGGCTTAAGGTCATTTGATACTGTATCGAGTCGATTGACGCTGTTTACTTTAGATGCATGTGTGATAATAGAGCTACAGCTGTACGCTTTCAGTGGCTTTTTGCTTCTTTAGTTATCAGTTTGAAATCTAAAGTTTAGATAAACAGATAGATACAATATTTCCATCTTCAATGTACACTCTATCTTCTTTTAGCAGAATATTATGAGTAGCTCAAGTGTCCTATTTTAAGTTGCACACATTCTGCCCACAAGGTTGCAGCCGCCTCACACGATCTCCCTTATTTACGTGTCGTAAAATACAATAGCTCAGTAGGCAAATAGTAAACATAATTGGTATACTCGTACAGCTTACCTACACGTACCTTCAAACCGTGAATCCTCTCTCAAATGTGCGATCATCATTTATCGTCAGCTAATCAAACATTTCAATAAAAATTTATGAATCGAAAAAATCGCTTCATAATATTTGAAAGTTAAATATTGAATAAAACAATATTAGTTCACTCGGTACATTAAACTTTATTGCGTCGTGCATACATTTGCCGATTCGGCACGCAGGGCTGCGCCGCCATTAGCGCCCGATATGAAATTAAAATTAAAATATATAAAAAACGGCGAGTACTCTCAACAGACCGCTAAGGGGCAGCCCTAAAGATTTAGCATTCATATGGAAATCCATGGAGTAGTTTTGTAAGCAAGGACTTTAAATGTACCAATAAAACGTTTACTCAGGTACATTATGTACGAAAGCTTAGTTTTTTTTAGATCTATAACTTATAGTTGTGCGATAAACGTATTTGCACATTTTACTACGCTGCCAACTAATGATGGGTAAATACACTCGTGTATTTTACAGAAATTAAAATCAGTTGATATTTTCAGAATGGTAAAGTGAAACTTAAAATAATTACATAGATGAACCAGCAACCTAAAGATCGTTCTTGATATTTATGTCTGCATAAAATAAAACTCAGTTGCTGTACCCGTAGATCAATACTTAACTATTTTAAACATTGAAAAGCGACTCCACGATACCTGTTTACGAACTATCATGTAGCGGTGCAGTAGGGGTGCCACTCGATGATTTGGTTTTTCGATTCGTTACGCCGTCAAACTACCCTCTAAAGCGTACCCTCGAATATGTTCCCTCGCCTTGATATTATTTATACGTTTGTTAAGTGGAGTTGTACGCGGCCGAGAGGATTATGCCGGGAGCTCAGCACTTCACCAAACAACGGTTATGATTTCTAATATCGATCGGGGCATTTTAACGACTTGAGATACGATGCAATGGCATATCTGCGAGTTGTTGCTTTGATACTCTGAAGGAAATCCGACTAATATTGTGGTAGTGGGTCTATAAATCTATTTATTACTATTATACTGCTAACAAGAAAGTAAGACGTCAAGGGCTTTTCAGCGAACTTTGTTTATATTTACTGTTAAACATCATAATTGGCTTTTCCTAAAATATCTGCTATATTGGTGACCTAATATTAGTTTTAAAATCCCCTTGCGAGATATTTGCTGCGAGAAGCTCTGAGAAAACATGTCAAGAAAACAGGAGTATTCTGGCTGTAAGCACGCTGTGGTTAGGTATGCAAAGCAAACATATTTTCGCTTGAGACTAGAACGGGTGGGCAAACAGTGGCTAACGTGAGCGAAGGTTGGGCCGTGTTTACCCGCGCTGCGTCGCCTGCCCTCATATATTAAACATAGCCAGTCTGCCTTAGCCTCTACCCTGCCTCCGTCTTATGTACCCACCTGCCCGCCTAGATCAACCCTGTCCGACGTACCAACTTTGTATGAATACTCAAACATCTACAATGGCACTCCTTAAGTTCACCATCTTATTTTAATGCCACGTAAAATTACGTAGCGCTGCGACAATCAGGGTAATGAATCCGTTTTTCAGCAATATTACATCGGCGTAAAAATAAGGTCGCGGCAGTTAACACGTTTATCGGGCGCTCATTAAAGCGGAGGGCGATCTCGCTTCGGAGTCGTTAAGCGCGCAATAGTTCGCGAGATCCTCATAAAAAATATCTCGCAACCGACTTTACGAGCGCCCTTTGTGAACGCATCATTAAATTTCCATCTAAATTTAAATTACGAACGCTACGATTCGACGCGCTTTCTCCCACGTGTTTCTGTTTTCCTAGTGGAAATGTTGTAATTGCTGTACAGAGAACGCGGCCGAGTCGAGAATTTGAAAAAAGATGACGTCAGTCGGAATTATCTTCAGCGCAGCGCAATTGAAACGGCTTTGCGACGGGCTTAGTGAAAAAGTTGGCGTTCGTTTTAATAATTCCCCGGCTCCGGCGCCTCGTCAGAATGCCGTTGTCACTTCCCGGATTAAGCCCCGACACGGTACAGTTGGGATTCGAGAGTTATTTTAATTTGCATTTTTCGTGTAATTTCGGGGAAAAGTGCATTCGATTCTAAATGTTCCTGGCAGGAACTCCTATCTGGTTTTATTTGTTAAAAGTTTACGATGTTTGTGTAGCGAAAAACAGTTGCCGCGGTCGTTTGTATGCGGCGCCAGACTTCCCCAGGAAGGGCATAAAGTCAGCAGGTGAGGAGCGGGTATCGCCGGTCACGCTATTTAGATAAGGGTATTTCGTGACCCCTCCCTCCCTGCGCGATAACGTCAACATTTCGGAACAGTGCAAAAAAACGCCAAGCAAGAAATCGCAGTGCGTGGTTAAACGTGTAAGCCTAAAAGTTTTCAGTGGGGTCCTTTCCGATATGGGATCTTTTTAGTTTTTACCTTATGGGATCTCTTTTCTTTATATTTATTAGGACTTAGAGTCCAATACTGGCTCCACCCTTTCCATAAAGCGGATGGTAGAGTGTAATGGCAGTGCTTTGAAAGCTATTCATTGCATTAAGTAGGTACGTGTATCGTTTATTTTTCCATTCAAATTGTTTGTCTATCGTTAAACCTAATTGGGCATAATTCTAAAAAAACACGGCAAAGAAAGCGTGAACGAGGAAAAACTCTCAAACAAATAAGGTCATTCGATTAAGCAGAATGATTTGCGAATCACTTAAAGGTCCAAATGCCGGCGTTTTTGACTTCCTGCTCACGAATAAAGGGAAGGAATAAATTGCGGAGTGGATGAAGCTATATTTGTCCTACCCCGCATTACCGACCCATTAGCGGGATGCAAATAACGTCTTGTCATTTTTACTTCTTTATTTTCTTCCGCGCCGGTATGGTAATCAGGTTCACTTAGCGTTGGGTGCGCGCTGGCAGAAAATGTGAACTTCTTGGCCTTGTTACAATTTGGTGATAATAATAGTTTTATTGCGGTAATTTACTTGACTGGGGTAGAGTGAAAAATAAAGCCCATTGCTTAGGCAATATCAAGGTTATGCAAGGTTAATAAATAATTAATTTTACCATGTGCAATGGTAGGTACCTACTATAATTATTTTTTATTTTTATTCGTATAAAAGTTATGAGCTTCAATTAAAACAAAGTTTAATTGATTCCTTTGTGTAACGAGAGTTACTTACCCATATAGTTTGTATGATTTAACTTTCGATACACAAAGGCCGCGATCGTGATTTTGGTTTTCATAAGCCTGTGTACATTTTTTTTGAAATCGACCCGCAAAAGTGATTCAAATCAAGTTAATAGGTAGTTGGTTCACTTATCAATTAAAAAAAAAACGCGAAATGTTTTAACGTTGTAATTGATTCGAACCTCAAACATTGCCCTGGCATTTTTACGATGTACATACGCTACCTACAGACGAGGAAAACACGTTTTCCTTGTTTTTCCTCCTTCATGCAAAATCTCAAAATGGCGTCGACATTCGAACATCCGGGTGCGCTTTAGCCCCACTTAAAGTGTGGTTTATTTGCCCAACAGATTGCCGCGAAACGTTATTTATAGTGGGGGACCGTTATTAAATCGCGGTGATTTAAATACATCCTTAAGTTTGCGTGTTCCAGGGTAATAGAAAGTATTGAATGATATCTAAAAATGTAACCAAGCTCTCATAGATTTCACATTTCCTTTAGAATTGATATCTCCGACTAACTAATATTTTTGCAGAGTGAAACATCTTGTAATCTTAACACGCAATTGGCATACCTACTCTTGAAGATTACTTGATTTCCGTCCTTATTTCAATCACAGATGGTGCATTCCAAATTGTCTGTATGTGACACATTTAGTACCACTAGCTTGAAAACGGGTCTATTTCGTTTGTCAATTTGAGAGCCGGGCGTTGGACGAGTTCAATGGTCAGGAAATAATCATTGGATTCTGAACTTTAGCATTACCTCAACAAGGTTTATGCGAGGTATTTAAATGGCCTGGACTTCATCATTGTAGTATGACCTGTATTGCTGATTGAACAAGGTGTATGTTATTGAACGGGTTGGCGGGCACTTGGCAGGAAGGTGCATGGAGGCGCCCAGACACGGACTCGGGCGTGGGCGGCCATAACTTGCGCGCAACAAGACGCGCGCGCGCCGTCCTAACTACCGTCGCCGGAGTCTACAGGATGCTTCTTTGTTTAATTATTTAACTCTATAAATTTCTAAAGGAAATCCATGTGTTTGGTGATAGAATAAATTCAGCGAAAAAAATGGCTAGACGTGTTATAAATCCGTTTGAAGGTTTGTTTTGGATGTGATTTCATAAAAGGGCTAAAAAAGCGACAAATTTAGTGTGAATGCCTACATCACATATTGCTTAACACTACTTGTATTTTTTTTAAACTCATGTTAATATAATGTAGTAATTAAATATTCAATTCATAGTATCAAAAATGTCTAAGAAAAAATAAATAAAATATGATAGTTTTGACACAGGTTCATTCAGTTCTAAGAATTGACTGTAAATCATATGATGCAGTTCAAGTATTTGCACACCCTGTATTAGCCCAGTGCAAATCCATGTCATAACTATATCTGTCCACGACAGGTACCGCACGCCACCGGATCAGTCTTTATGGCCTATAAATGTGTAATTCACGCCACTTTAATCCGGCCCTGTTGGTATAAATCTGGATTAGCCGGGCCCACTGCGATTGTACACGATTATGCCGTTAACAATTGTAATTGAAAAATAAAATGTTCTAAGTGCGGACCAGGGTGTGATGTGTTTAAGGAGACAGGACAAAAATAGATGATCTCCATGTATTTGCTACTTTATCCATTAAGTTAATATTTAACTATATTGTACTTTTTCTCTACCGCTGCTTACTTTGCGAGCAATATGTCGGACGTAAAAATGCTCAGGTAATTCTTATTTCAATGCCTATATTATCATTTAAATCCATTGTTCCATTTTGACCGGAAAAATTACCACAAGTCGAGAATGTTTTACTAAATATCTGCTAGATTTGACTTAGATGTTTGTAGGGACACGCATATGCCAATTGCAGCTTTCATTGAGCAAGGTTCACACGTCACAATGCGCTTGCCGTTGACCATAATTCATTCGCAACCACGCAGTCTTTGAAAGTGGTACCACGAAATGGACGAGACTTATTTGGTCTAGTTCATAGTTATATTATACCAGTAAATACTATTCTACGTAAGGTGGTGTAAAGTAAATCAGGGCTACCCTAGTAAAAAATAGTACCTAGTAATTTATCTCCAGGTTAACTTTCTAGACTGTTCAATTTAAAAACAGTTTATATTTAAAAGTGCATATATACAGTATGTGTCGAAATGTATGATTTTTATTCTAAACAGTTTTTACATTTTCAAACTAGCCTTGCACAATGAGAACGCACTACCAAAATATTTACACTGATTTAGCCTGTTCAGCTTGAAGCCTTGGCTTTATTCCCAAAAATCACAAATTTCCCATATCCATTTCCCAACGCTTTCAGGCACCATACCCGCGCACCTCCGCCTCGACGTCATAAATTACCTAGAACAAGCGACAGATGCTGGGCCCGGTAATGGGCGCATTACAGCACTAATGGGCCTGGACGGTGACGTTTACACATAAATTCGCGTCAAATTTGGGTAGTGCCGGTGACGGTTTGACTTGGGTAGTAATTTAACGCTAATGCGCTTGATTTTGAATTTTGAATACAAGTTTGTTGACGGTGGTTTTTGTAATTTGAGATGTTCTATTAGTTAATTTTGTAGACAAGTAAGACGGGAAACGAAAACGATGGTGTTTATACGTAAACGTGAACTATTTAAAGTTGTTTTAGGCTGTCTTAGATGATTTTTAGTAGGTGCGAGTATAAACATATTAGTCGCCTGTATCTCAAGAACCAATCAAGTCCACTTAGTCGTGATAGTTCTTTTTTTATTTCGTTACTTGTGCTTGCATTTTTGTTTTTTTTTACTTGTAGGTTTGGCTGTAGGTGACGGAAAACGCAACTTTAGCGAAAATGCCACTTATTGAGTTCAATATTTCCTAAACGGTACCCCAAATGTAAAAATTGATAACAACATGTACATAACGATTTAAGAGCTATCCAGATACCTCACTCGATGTTATAACGTAAAAATAAACTTAGGTAACTAACTATGCCAAATTACAGCTGTATAATACCAAGAGTATCTTAGTGAAGCTGCGGTCAGACGGACAAACGGACAGACGGGCGTGGCGAAACTATAAGGCTTCCTAGTTTGACTTCGGAACCCTAAAAACAGCTAACTTTTGTTACACAACCCTAACGACTGTTTAAGTGGGTCATACTTTAGAAGCATAAATAAAACTGGCAAGCAAACAAAATAAAGCAACTATTTCTGTTCGAAATTAACAATAGCAAATGAAAAGAAATCGTATATTTCGTGAGAACTCTCCCTCCCCTAGAACAACGTTATCCCTACTCGGCGGGGCACTAAAAATTCCTCATAATTGAATGAATCAATTCTATCGCCATTAAATCGAGTTACCGAGCATATTGGGTGAGCAAATTTATTTAGCTAATAACCCCTGCTCGGGGGTTATCCCTTGCGTGAGACCTGAGACGCGGGGATGTGCAACCAAATGTTCTTTCTTTATATATTTTTATTTAAATTACGTTATTAAAAATACATGAAAAAAACTGATAATTAAAACTACCTTCTTAAAATGTTACATTATCAATAGGCTTTGAAACAATTCGAAGATTTCGGTCAATAGAATAATTATTCTATCAAAATCACTTTAAACATATTTCTAGAAAGCGTTTCATCGAACTAACGACATAACAAGAAAGTTAAAGTGACATCTCAACTCCCGCTAGCGTTGAAACTCGAATAAATATTTAATCCCGAGGAACTTCCATCGTCTTGAAACTTACATCCATCGAGAACTGCGAACAAACTCCGAAGCGACAACTAACATAAATTAATACCTGACATAAATTTGCCATAACGCGGAGTTTGCGCCTTAGGCTGAAGACAGTACAAATGCGTACAAATCTCGAAGCCGGATGCTGGTGCTCTAATGGCGGCATAAAGCAGCGGGGGCCTCTCCCCCGGCTCTTGATCTTATCAATTTGCAGGACACGGTGCTCGAGATAGCGAGACAATTGGTATAGGGGATGTTCGTTGTGCAGCGTGAGCAGTGGGTCAGGTATGTTTGACAATGATCATACTAAAGGCTCATTGAAAATAACTAATGACTTTTATCACGGATATCGAAATCGATTAAATAAGATTAAAACTCTTTGAACATGAAAAAATATATGAAATGTGTAGTAAAAAAGGAGAATTCAAAAATTTCATATTTTATAACATTGACCTAGCATTAAATAATAGAAAGAAGAAAAACAAATGCGTAAGAAAGACCTTCTTTTCAAGGATTACCTTAATTACATAAATTCGAAAGGTTTGTAGAGCTTGAAGAGCCCCTTTCACATCATGATCATCTCACGTACACTCTCTGCTATGGTAATAGGGGTGAGATTTGATTGACAAGTCGCGTGAGTTCGCCACTATGCTGCGTGGTTGGTAGTTGGGTCACGTCGCTCGGGCGAGTGGTTCGAACGTCCAATCACTTGGCTCTAAACTAATAAAGCGGAAGAAGCGCCAGCGCATACGGATTGCAGCGGCTGAGCTGCATGCCAATTAGAGAAGAATCGGAAACATGTGGCGAAGTCTAGGACGTATGACTACTTGATTACGTTCATATGCTCGTGTAAATTTATGTAGAAAATGTTTTTTGGACCCAGTGTGTTTGCCAAGTTAGAATAATGCTACTCTATATCTTCCCGTGTATGCAGTAAGAGAAGACTAAGGGAAAAGTGCTTGTAGTACTGTTAGGCGATGGGCTTGCAACCTGTAACTAATATACTGGTCAACATCTCAGCCGACTTGTGCACAGAATGTTACAGAATTATCACCAAGTCTTTTTAGAGTTGTTTTTATTTCTGTTGCTCTGCTTACCCCACTCTGGGTTTGAAGGCGTGAAAAAAACTAGGTGAGTTTACCAATTTTAAACGTAACGTAATATCAACACAAATAGTTCAGACATAAACTATGAGAAAGGTTCATAATTACATACCTACGTCTAAGAACAAGATTACTAGAGGTCATCATTTGTGAATTATAATTGACAATAGTGGTAAAATGCTGTTTAACCTTTAAAATATTTACTCATCTTACTGAATATGCAGTTATCGTACAAAAATGATCGAGAAACTCAATTATAAGCCGGCTGGAAAACGAACAAGCGCGCGTAAAATAACCACCAAAAAGACGATCACGAATCGCGTACGTGGAGTCAATTTATCACTGGGGAAAAATGAAAACTCCTCTCCGGTCCATTAAAAATAGTCTCATACTATGACCCATAAAGCGAGAGCGATGTGAAAAGGAAACACGCCGGGAAAAAATAGTCGCTACCTCGTCAGCCGGCCAAAAAGAAAAGCAATTTGCCCGCATGAAAAGGTTCGATCCGATCGCAGCCGTATCCACTCATTTGATTTGATATTTTCACTCGCGCGCAACAAATTACAAACTGCCAGTTATTTGGATTATGATTATTTTTCTGTCACCGCCCACGTCGGCTCATGGAAATCCTTTCACCTCGCCAAGTTTTCCTATTAACGCCCGTCTCTGCGTTTGTCATTGGCTTTGTGTTAAAATTCAAGACTGCCAATAACCTCGTTACATTTCCTTGAGTTTTGTAACGCGTTATTTGATTGCATAAATATTAATGGATTGGTTTGGGGGAATTGAGTTGCTTGATGTTTTCAACAAAGCGTATTTTTTAAAGAAACGGTTGATACGTAGTCTACGAACCAAATTCTCATATTTGTAATGTATTTTATAATTTATACGTAAATTAATCTTATCTTATCTTACAAATGCGAAGGTTTGAATGTTTGTTACTCAATCACGCCAGAAGGTCTGAAAGGATCTGGATGAAATTTAGCACTAAATAGATTATAGTCTGGAATAGCATAGGGGTTACTTTCATCCCGGAAAATTAAACAGTTCTTGCGGAAATAGCGATAAACGAAGAGCGAACAGAGTCGCGCACAAAATATACTTTTTACATGCGGATGTAGGTACACGTGCATCTACAAGTAGCATATTTCTCTTTTACGAGCAAGGGGTTTTTATTAATAAAAACCTACAAAACCAACATTCATAAATAAACATAAAGTGTCTGGTTGATACTTGCATTTTACCTTCAAATAGAGTTTTGTGCTGTATACCTTAACGGGTATTTTATAGCGTTTACGTTGATTATTAAACTGATATACAAAACACCAATAACCCTTACTAAAAGAATTAAGTACATCACTAAATTAAGATGTCCTACTAAAACATTGTGTTAACAATTCAACATGGCGTCAAGTAATGTATATTCCACACTTCATACGCTCATGTACAAGACAAGTGTTCTCGTCAATCGCACAGTGCTTCTCTTTCGTTCCAAACGAGCTAGAATGAGTTATACTGAGCATCATACAGCCCCTATTACGCGTGTGCAGGGCACAGGGTACTTATGTACTTATAGAAGGCTCCTCAACACAGCCCAGCCTCCCCGTTGCTATGACGACCGCGTCTCCGACCCGAATCGCGGTATCACTCGACGCGGAATTAGGTATTATTTATCTTGTGTTCAGATTGTACACTTTGTGTTACTCTTCGTTTTCTTTGTTATGACTTGAGAAATAAAAGAAGTTATCGCATATAATTCGCACTTTTAGAATTATAGTGACCTAATTCAAACATTGTCAGCTTTCGATTTCGAGTCTTAAATTTAGTATTATAGAGACCTAAGTTGAAATTCGAAATATGTGGATTAGGTCACTATAATTCTAAAGATGCGATATATTTTTTCGGTGTGACGATAAGACAGCCGGTTATATTACCAGCGTGCCTCTGTTCCACCTTACAACAATACAATACAAAACACTTTATTGTCCACCAAACAAAAAAACATTACACAGAATTTTCACCTTAGACCTTAGACTGGGCAACGGATTTGCAGTCTTAGGATTGCAGTCTCAAGATTGTAGTCTTGAGAAAGCAAATGTGCATGGGTCTCAGGTCTCACTTACCATCAGGTTGCCTGTGTACTTGTTTGCTTTCTTTGTGCCATGAATGTACCTAAAATTAATTATATTTTAAGCAAATTATGAAATCAATGTATCAGTTGACTTACAGACATGCCGTGGCAGCAGTGAATGCGTTGAGGGTGTCTATCATTTCATCGAAATACCTTTCATCGAATGTATCATTTCATCTTATTTCATTTCATCCAATGCTATTTTTTGCTAAAACCATAATCTTTTCAGGGTATCTTAAACATCTTACCTTTTTAACCATCTTACCTAACCTAACCTACGTAATTAATGTTTAAGATACCCTGAAAGCATTATGGTTTCAGCAGAAAATAGTGTTCGATGAAATGAAATTCGATGAAGTGATGAGTTACATGCGTTAAACATCAACGTACTGACCTGTATTTAACAGTGTCGCAGCCGCGACGTCGCCATTGTGCGCGGCCACAAATCAACCCGTTCCCTTTCGCGCATCAATCTTGCGCCGATGATTTATTCGCGTCGGTGAAATACGGAGCTCTCATTAAGTTGCCAACGGATTTATTGGCGCGGAAGTGTTGGGGTCTGCAGGTGTATTGTAGTAATACCTTATTTTGGCCTTTATTATATTTGAAATTTGTATTGACAGGCGGGTCATGTGATTGAGGCTATCACTCTTGCATTGCCATATAAAAAGGAATAGTGGGAACCGTAAATGAAAAAATAAGCGGTAAAGTCCAGCTCAGTTCTAGTAATAACACCTCTTAAAAGACTAAAAGACTATCTTCTTGCTAATATTGCCTTTCTGGAATCCTAGAAGGTGACTACGGTTAATTACTCAATGAACTTCTTATTAACCGTGATTTAATAAACTTTTTCTTGAAAATTAAACTAAAATATGGCGGGATAGTTGACCTGTCTAGGGGAAAACCTAAGGTAGCGTTATAAATAAGTGAAATAAGAGAGCGAAGCATGACAATAGCGTGACGTCACGCCAGTGTCGGCTCACAATGTGTGTCACTGACCGAGTTAAAGGGGTCAATAAACTCAGTTTTTAGGAAGTACTTAAGCAGATAAGCAGTTTTTAAAGAAGAGCCTCGTTGTTTGATCTCGAGTGATATGGTCCTCTCTGTAACTTCGAGTTGGTAATATGGAAAATCAAGCGTTGTAGTGTCACATTAATAAGGGCCTCTATTCTAACGCGTTATAACGATCTCGCGTTTGAAGTGTTTTAGAATCATTTATGTCACTGTCGCCAATATTGTAAATGACAAAACGTTGACAATATGGAAACACGTCAAATACGATATCGTTATTACCGTTTAGAATCCCAGCCCTGGGTAGTATAAAAAAACCGATAAGATACAATACAATACAAATACTCTTTATTGAACACCAACAATAAAAAAATGAAAACAGAACACGGAACAGTACATTTAAATCATAGGTTTACAACAGGCGGTCTTACCGCTAAACAGCGATCTCTTCCAGACAACCTTGTAAGAGAAATAACTGAGGACACAAATTCATGGCAGGCGGTGTAAACTAATTCGTATAGAACTCGAAACTAAATAACTACAAGAAACGATTAAATTATTTCAATTTAAAAATTAAAACTATTTATATAGACTAAATATAAATACATAATCGAAATCGAATCGAATACGAAATCGTTATTACCGTCTAGAATCCCAGCCGAGATATATTTATTGTGTTCATGATTGCTTTAGAGGTTGACTTTTACGCTTAGTAGCGAAATAGTAGGTTTACTTTTTAGGGTTCCGTAGCCAAATGGCAAAATTCGGAACCCTTATAGATTCGTCATATCTGTCTGTCTGTCCGTCCGTATGCCACAGTCACTTTTTTCCGAAACTATAAGATCTACACTGTTGAAACTTGGTAAGTAGATGTATTCTGTGAACCGCATTAAGATTTTCAAACAAAAATAGAAAAGAAAACATAAATTTTGGGGGTTCCCCATACTTAGAACTGAAACTAAAAAAAAAAATATTCATCAAACCCATACGTGTGGGGTATCTATGGATAGGTCTTTAAAAATGATATTGAGGTTACTAACATAATTTTTTTCTAAATTGAACAGTTTGCGCGAGGGACACTTCCAAAGTGTTGAAATGTGTGTCCCCCCCCCTGTAACTTCTAAAATAAGAGAATGATAGAACTAAAAAAAATATATGATGTACATTACCATGCAAACTTCCACCGAAAATTGGTTTGAACGAGATCTAGTAAGTAGTTTTTTTTTTAATACGTCATAAAAACATTGATCAAAGCTACAACGAACTTTTATATTATGTTACTTGCTGCTACGGAACCCTTCATGGGCGAGTCCGACTCGCACTTGGCCGCTTTTTCTTGATTGTAATAAGTGAAACCTCTATATCTGCCGTTATAACTTGCATCAATGTAACTTGTATGTTATGACAATAGTCCATATGAAAGAGACAAAATATCGGTTACTAGCTCTGTGCGACTATCCCACCTTGCTTTTGCATCTTCTCCATATCGTATACGCTATGGCAACTCTTATTTACTCGAAAGTAAGCGCTGCAATACTACCAAAAATATTTATAGTCAGAGGTACATTGTGTTCAAACCGTTATTGCTAAATATTGACATGTTTATTTATTAATTTAATAACTGGAGCATCTTATGCGTCAAAAAATATATCCAAAAGTTTACACGTTCTCTGTCCCCATACAAAATGGTCCGACAATGTCAGAAGTCCAAGTATGCTTCCACTTACACGGACTTAATGTAAGTTGTAGATTCATAGTGGAAGCACAGACTGCTGAAAAAAAAAAGTTACATGGGTACGACTTTAAAAATATAAATCAACAACTGCTGTAATTCGAATGAAGTCAGTGGCAGTCACTAGTACAGATATTATTACATGAACAGTTCATTATGAATTTAATTTATTACAAACAACAGTACATACTTATATATCGCCACTAGCAACGTGTGAATGACAAAAGATGGGAAAATGATTTCAAGAAATTTCATTAAAATTCCGCTTCGTCAAGTCCGAGGGCGCTCTCGGTAGGGTTGTCTCTTGTTTACTGAAAATATTATCGAGCTTAAAGATATTTTCACATGCCCAAAAATACCTAGGTTGATATTATAAAAATACCTAAACAAATACCAACGAAGTAATTGAGGTGATTATACTTTCATTTTAATACTTCTGAAAATATGGTTCAAAATTGGTGCTGAAGTGAACCTCCATAAATTGATATATTAGATTAGATTAGATTTATTTATTTCATTTTGAAATTTACATGTATTTTATTTTTTATTAAAATACCATGAATTCACAAAAAGATCGTCAGAGTGTATAAAGAATAAATAAAATAAATAATAGTCAAATCAAAAAGAAAACAAATTAAAATAAAACATGGAACAATCATAATATAACATAATATAGATATACTCGTACGAGTACATTCTATGATTATCAACTTTTTCGTATCTTTTTGCTTTTTAAATTTATAATTATTTGATAATTTCTATTGAGTCATTATATTTTATTGTCAATAGCATAGCCACTGTTTTGAAAATACTTTCCAATTCATAAGGTTTATTAAGGGTTAGGACGACACGCTAGCCTAGTTGGTAGTGACCCTGCCTTCGAAGCTGGTGGAAGGGGTCCTGGGTTCAAACCCGGTAAGGGCAAATATTTGTGTGATGAGCACGAGTATTTGTTCCTGAGTCTTTGATGTATTCTATGTATTTCAGTATATATTTATCTATATATTAGTAAGTTTATTGTTGTTTAGTACCCATATATAGCAAAGAGCTTAGTTTGGGACTAGGACAATTTGTATGAAATTGTTCTGTGATTTATTTATTTTATTTATTATTTATTTAAACTATACAAAAAACTAGGCACAGCCCTTAAGGCGAAAGGGCCTTAGGTGTGGGCAGGCGGGCGCGGCGGATTTGTCGTGGTCCGGAAACGACGGAGAATTCATTTGGGCGTAATAGGTTTCCTGCGGCCGCGTCCGGCCCCCGTCCGGGCCCCGTCCGACCCCCGTCCGACCCCCGTCCGGCTCCCGTCCGGCACGCAACGGAACACGCGCGTGCGATGCCGTCTTACGTCAAATTGGTGTATTGTCGGCGGTACGTGCTGGTGAGATGAGGTCAGGGTACTTGGCGACGGCAGCTGCGTACTGAGTTGCTATTTCTTCTAGATACTTAATTTTTATTTTGAAAGAGTTTATGCGTTTATAAGCGTAAATCGGATATTCGGAAGCGAATTCACCTAAACTGATAAAGCATACTTATACTTTTTTAAAGGGCGTTTTCTACAAAAATTACCTATAGTTAAGAACAAAAATTAAAAACGGTAATTTTCCATTAAATCTCGATAAATAGTCTTATATTTATATACTGCCCTCATAAGCCAATAGGCGGTAATAAGCTTAGCAGATTCAAACCTTACCTGTTAGTAATATGGTCGAACTTGCTACTGGGGTTTTGTCTGCGATGCCACTATTTCTCTTAAAGCAGAAATATTTAACGGAAAAGTTACCGTTGATACCATTTTTTTGGAAAACACCCAATAACGTCTTTTATAAACTATGTTTTTATAAATCCAACGCTTTTTAATAAAATAGTAACTAGCTTTTTCTATGTTGAGTATTGAAAGTTTTTTTTTTTTCATTTTCATGAGTGTTTTGTGAAATTGTTGTTGGAGCATCGAATAATTAAATAAATAAACAATATTTTCATCGGTGATAGATGAGATTCCTCTGATCAAAAATGTGTCACCTAACTAATCAAGCAATGTTAAGCTATTTATAGACGGTGACATTTTAAACCCTTAATTAATTAGTTAATACACCAATGCTTAGGGTGTTTTTAAAAACACTGTACCTATTTTGAATTCAAAAGATGAGTAACATTAGTAAATTAAGTTCTTTAAAAGCATTTACTTGCTTCTTTTGTCTGTACTGGACTGTTTCGGCATAGTATAAATAGAAAAGTAGTTCGTGTACGGCCACTTAGAGTTCGTGCTACCTATTGCCGCTCGGGTGCTAAACTGCTAATCTTGCGTCTATGCGCGTTACTCGATACTCGCGCAACTAACCCCGGCGACTAAACCGGCTTGGTGCGTCCTGTTCAATTCGCTTGTGGTGGCTCGCGGCACGTATGGTTGAGGCACGCACACATGCAAGCCGCGCGATGTTCTACAAAGTATATTTTTAGCAGTGTAGTGTAGTTTTGTAAAATAATGTTTTTACATACATTATATACATACATACAATTCAATTCAATAATTTGTTAATCTTATATATAAAATTCTCGTGTCACAGTTTTCGTTCTCATACTCCTCCGAAACGGCTTGACCGATTCTCATGAAATTTTGTGAGCGTATTGAGTAGGTCTGAGAATCGGCCAACATCTATTTTTCATCCCCCAAAGTGACATAAAAAAAAATGCAGCGGGCGAAGCCGCTGGCGGGTCGCTAGTAAAATATAAAATTCTACATGTCAATGTTTAAGTTAAATTTATAGCTATCCCTTAATGCTATAGTTACAGTCAACATATTTGTAATATGTATGCATGTTTGTGAGGCAAGGCTGAGCTAGCAAAATAGACACATTTGGATGTTGAAACCTATGTATGTACTATAGATGTTAGTTTTTGAAGAATGCATCGACTGAGTAGTAGGCGGCTGCCAATTTTGTTTTAATTTTTTTATTGAAAGATCCGTCACTAGTAGCTTGTTTTATCTCTAGCGGGATCCTGTTATATACTTTAGGACCTACCGTGTGCATACACTTTCTAGATTTGTCAAGTCGCGTTTTTGGTGGATACATGCAATATACCTTTGTTTGAAAACTAACTACTGTTTATACTGTGCTTTGGATATTCAAACCTTTTAAGTTAAGTTTGACCGACTTTCCAATGTCCACTTGAAAGTATACGTCAGTCGGATCACAATAGAATACCATGTTGTTCAAGAGCTGACCTGACGATGGAGTGGATCGTGGCTACAGGTTCTTCCCTTTATTAAATGTAAACCCAAATTTGAACTTTTTAGCAAACATACAATTTTAGGGCCTCTATTCTACTCGGTAAAACAGTATTGCTTTTGACATATTATCGTTTTTTTTAACTCGGCCGCCATTATTATTAAGAAATTAGGAGTTACCATAACGTTGACATCATGATACCATATCAAAAACAATAAGTAGCGCCCCAAAAATAGAATATACTAGCAGTTTCTGTTAACGTCGTTTATCGCTATTCCCTCAGCAACCGTCCAATTTTTAGGGATAAAAAGTACCCTAAGTCCTTTCCCGGGAGTCAAACTATCTCCATGCAAATTTTTATCTAAATGGGTTCTGCGATTTATCCGCGAAAGCGTAACACACAGACAGAGTTACTTTCACATTAAAATATTAGTATATATAGATGACTAGGGAATATCGATATTATCGATAGAGCCTTAACAACATTTAATATTAAAGTGTATTTTTTACCCGACTACGGCGAATCAAAAAGGAGGGTTATGGTTTTGACCGGTATGTATGTATGTATTAGGGGGGTCGATCATTTCATCGAAACACCTTTCATCGTAAGTATCATTTAATCGTATTACATTTCATCTAACATGAATTTCATGTTTAATTTACCCTTAAAACATTATGGTTTCAGCAAAAAAATTGCGTTAATTGAAATTAAATTCGATGAAACGACACATTTGTTGAAGTGAAATTCGATGAAGTGATGAGGTACCATGGATGTACGTATGTTCATCTGTTCCCTCAAAACTTCTAACTCACTTATCATAATTGTGGGGTATCGTTAGAAGCGTTTGTTATCCTCTGAACTTCACTGGGAATAGCAATAAACGACTTCTGCGCGGACAAAGTCACGGACAACAGCTAGTAGACAATAAATATTGAATAAATTGTACATAATAAATTTCAGATGAGAATATTATAGAGCGTTTTTTTAATCGGGTTTTAGTTTTTTCAAGTTTTATAACTCCATTGCGAGATGTAAATTCAAAACAAACGTCCCAAAGCACACGCGCCGTTCCTCAACACTGCTTGGGCCCCAAAAGCCTCAATCCCCAACTTCGCAGACTTTCATTAAAACTTGTGACGTGTCATTAAATCGGGCTTAATTATTAATATTCAAATCATAATTCGGTGAACGAAAAAGCAAAGACGTGTTAACTTATGAATAAATTCCGTGGAAGTTTGGTTCGAATTTCGGTGTTTATACACACGTTGTGTAAATAATAAGCATATAATAGAGTACTGGGAAACCGTACAAGGTTGTGATGATCGAACAATCGTTTGTGTTAGATTGATAGCTATTATTATGAAGTTAGGGTTGGTGCTCCATAAAGCTTCACGTACCCTAGTACTTTATTTCTAATAAGAAATTTTAAATCTAGAATATTCTTTTTACCATCGAGATCTATCTATACATAGTTTAGGGCTACTTGCAATTAATAAAATAATCTAGACTATGTCTTAATTACGGTTTGGTTGTGTCAGAACTCAGAACTGCAAATGTATGTTTAAGAATAAAACTAGAATTATCCATTACTTAATATTTAAAACAATCATATTATAACGAAACACGTAACCAACTAGTATTTAACACTTAACTACTAGGGTAGTAAGTTAACACTTACAGCTTCAGTTCACAAACCCAATAACAACCGGAACCTCAATTTATTTCACTTAAACTAAAAACAAAACCTAACAACTCGTAAACCAGGGAAAAAAGTAAAGTACTAACGCCATTTGCGCTTAAGAGAGCGAGAAATAAAATCATAAAACTGGCGCGTCGTGCCCGAAGGCTCGGGGTTGTAATTTCTCTAGATTTCATATTTAAGCGTAGACGCCCGCGGGCGTTGCTACGACGCTCCGTAGCTCCGTAGAACCGCTACGCTGTAGACTTGGCAGCGTTATTACAGATGAATCAATTCTTATAATTAATACAATAAATATTGTATATTTCACCTATTTTTGCCACTTTTAAATGTTGTCAGATTTAAGAGAATGCAATTTTTTAAGTACTTTTCTGACAAAATATAGCCAGTGAACAATATAATAATCGAGGTTACGCATATTAAAACACCAGCTGTTACTTAAGGCAAATTGCTTCCGAATAACTGTGAGAAAGCCATGTTAAAATCAATTACAACTGAACTTAAAAAAACGTTCTACGAACCACCCACTCTCCTAAACCTTAAATAATACGTCAAAATTATTAAAACGTTGTCATGATCATATCAATATGCCAAATATAAAACAAACTAGCAACTGTTTAACATTAGTCAGGGTTTGTCTTGAGCGATACGAATACTTAACATGTAGTTCACGAGTCGCGGCTCCGCCACAGGCGTATAGCGTTACACATGTAGCGATTTCATTTCCCTCCCGACTTAACATATAAAACAGCTTCCCAGAGTTGTGACATGCAAACTTAATAAACGTTACACATGACAAAAAGAGAGTGTTTTTACCGCTTGTTTCACAATCATCAAGTAAAGCATATCTGTCAAAAAATTAGCCCTTTTCCTTTCTAACACTTGAAAATAGACAAAAAGGGCTGTCTTTATTTGACAGATAATTTAGTTCTTGATTATGAAACAGGCCCTTATAGTAATAAATCATAATAACTTAAGGATAAGTCTAAAAACCCCTGTATTTTACAAACGCTTAAATTAAATAGCAGAGTTGAATACGTGACTTAGATATGTCGTGTGACGAGTTGAGTTACTCGGCGTCACTCAAGCTCCCGAGCGCTGAAGCAAGGCCAACTGTGTCCCACGTCGCCTTAAAACTGTACAGTAACCATTCTCAACAAAATTCATCGCAGCGAGTTAAAGCCAGATATTAATCTCCCGTAGCATCCGAGCGCTGGATTCGCCATTTTGCGCCTAAATATGATAAACTTTCCCCTGAATTTCTTGGCCCCCCGTTTCTTGGCGTCCCCCCCGGGGGGCGAGCCAAGTCTTACGGCCCTGCTTTTAAACTAAGCTCGTTAATTAATTACAGCCAAGTCGAGGGTAGCACATAGAGCTATGTGCCTCGATATAGCGACGGTTGAGTGGGGTATGGTGAATGACGAAAAATTTCGTCTTAGTTGTTTTAACTTAAATGGAAATAATATGTGTGTAGGTGAAAATTTCAACACTAAGTTAATCAACACATACATTCGATGATGACGCTGTCATGGTATTTTATCACTCTGATGATATAATATGTATAATGGTTAGATTAAGGAGAAACATTCGATACAATTAAGTCGCAGACCATTTCATAAGCGATATCGGTCGATAATTTTAATTTTAACTACAGATTGAGCCATTTTTACAACCACCATATGTGTAGAAAATTTCTACTATTTTGTCGCTTTCGATTAGGAAAAAATAGATACTCTGTTTTGGTATTCCTCTCCTCGAGGCAAAGTCAAATGTAGGTACGAAGTATAATCAAAGTTAGCTGGTTTCATCGCAACTTCTACATAGCTCACGCCACCAGGGCAGCATATAAACTCAACTAGCAATCTAAATCCGTGAACACCTAAAACTGCTACAAACATGATGCGTCATTGTGTCAGGTAAAAACGTGTCCAATGCTGATCATGGGCTTCCAAGGTTTGCAACAATGACCATTTGTGAGATATCTGCATCCAGCGTAAGCGATTAAATATGTCTAAACACATTAAAAAGGTCAATGATATCCCATACCTCCATCCAGCGTAAGCGATTAAATATGTCTAACTAAACACATTAAAAAGGTCAATGATATCCCATACCTCCTTTTAACCTCTATTGTGTCAAAGACGACAAAAACACTAATACGTAATTCACTGCCAACTCTCCGCCGACATTGTCGCCATTCGACACATTAATTACAGAATCGCGGCAATACTGGAAACACTTCCTCGGCTTATAATTAATTGCTACTAAATTCGCCCCGATTTGAATCCGGTTAGCAAGTCCGCGAAGAAACTTACAAGGTACATAAGACTTAAGGGCAGGGCCGGCCGGAAGGAGGGTAAAATGGCGGCGCAGGGCGCGACCCTCCCGGGGGGCGAAGGCCGGGGGGAAGGACGTGAGATTTACTCTAAGTAATTGCAGTAATAAACACGCAAATATATCACGCCGGGGTAATGAGAGGAAGCGATGAAAATTGCCAACGCAAATTGCGTGTGTGAGATAACGCCATTTTTCTGAAACAAGAGGGAAATTCGGGGGTTTTTCGCCCTATGAGGCTTACGGGCGGTTTGACTCTGAGTGGAATTACTGAGATAACCGCGCGACTCCTGCGCGCTAGATTTATGGGACATGCAGCTGTTAAAAAATGAAACGTGACAGTATTTTTCTTAAAATACGGGAGGGCAGTTTTATGAAGCTGTAACTGCTAATGACTGTTTATTACTGTCGCATCTTATTTTAGTGTATATACTCGTATCTTACTAAGAAAGCCATTGACTGTATATTATAAACTTGGACCTACTGTCAATATATCTTGCACGATTTGAGTAAACGTCTATAATTTCTCTAATTTACAAAAGTAATGTAGTAAAAATTATTTAAAAGCTCGTAGATCAAGGTTTAAAACACAATAGATGAAACTTAACAAAGAGCAAACAGAAAACTGTTAACTTGACGAGACTTCTAAATGAGCAAATGGAACTCTACCCTCATTGTAGCTTAACAGCACTAAACTACTCGTACCTACAAATCAAGCAACATGTAAAGTAAACCTAAAACACGCGCATGTTCCGAGCAGCGCGGGGTTGTTGGAAAAGTTTCCTATCTGGCGACAAGTTATTTTTACGTTGTTCGGACACATCAACTTTATTGTTTGTTGTTCACGAGTTTACCAAATAAACTCGGGTAGCATTTCATGTAAAAGCCAATCAGGAATGGTTTTTAAACAGAACATTTTTATCTGTTTTTGTACAAGCACAATGGAAAGCGTTTGTAATTAAATATGTAAGTGCTAGTGCCACTAAATAAATATGTATGTCTATCTATGGGAAACGGGTAAAACAAGTTGGGTACATGTCAAATGTGAAAGTAAGTGCAGTACTTCGCCAATAAACACTATGTTTGGCGAATTTATATATAAATAAAATGTACCTATATTTTCTTGAAAATAAATTAAATTAAATTAAAAAAAACAAAACAATAATAGCATTTGAGAAGTAGATGTCATGTGAACTATTTTTAAGTATGTATAGTTTGAAATCAGTACACGGTGGTAGTAAAGGTATAAATTGTCTTAAGCAGCTTTAGTGAATCGATTGTAAAACCACATATAATCCCGATCTTTACGCCGGTATCTGAAAATGCTGTCAGCTATTTTCCTGGAAAAACCTATTGATACGCGACGCCGTGTAGGTAAAAGTTTCACAGCTTGCTGCAACCGGGCCAATTTGACTGCACCTTCCTGCACCGATAATTTTGGTGGAATAATTATGGCGCATAGACAAGAAAGGGGCCGCCCCACTTCCAATATTTATGTGTTGCCGATGACTGCGCGAAAACGCCGGGCGTCGACCGTCGACTCCTTTTTAGCGAAGAATAGCCGAGAAAGGCCGCGGGAAGCTTTCTTAATGCACAAACAGCAGCGGCTCACCTGCCTTGATTTATTGGGCCGCTTTGTTCGTCCGTTACAAGCTTGTTGTTGCGTTTTTAATTTATTTCCTCGGTGAAATTTTGCGCGTTAATATTTAGTTAGATAATAGAGGCGGTAATGGGAAACGGGAGGTGGAAATTTGATATTTTGCTGAGTCTTCTTTTAGACTTGGGTGATCGCGGGGTAGGAACATTATTTGATGCTTCATAAGGCGTATCTGTGCTGCAATTTCCAATTAGTTTTTGCCCGTATTAGTTCTATATGGTAATAAAATTATTAGAGTTAACTCTGACTGTCAGTTAAGTAAATAAGCGCTGTCATAACTTTAACAATATAATAACGATATACTAGGCTTAAAAAAAATACCATAGAGGCAGTCGCTTAATGATTCACAAAGGTAACGAAGCGAGCGTTGTTCTAATAAACTGTAGTATTAGGTATATTCCTATTTATGGCTGTGTTGAGAGTGAACTCACAACTTTTCTACAGAGCTGGAGTTTCTAGGGTAGGTTTGATGTTTGTTGATCAACGTAGCAAAGATAATATAAACGGGATATCAACGACTGGCAGTCTTTTTAGGGTTTCGTACCTGAAGGTAGTCAAACGGAACCCTATGACTATGCCTATACTTTCCGTCCGTCTGTCCTTTCTTGATAGAACTGTATGTTTTGAATCGTTAAAAGATCTTAGACTCATTATTACGGTGGATTTCCTGATAAAAAAAAGTCTTTTTAAATTTAGGAGTCCCCAAAACAACATATTATAATTGTTGGGGTAGGCAGAGCTACAGAAATACCAACAACTCTAAAAATACTTGTTTATATATCTGTAACCACAGTACTGCAACATTATTTGTACTTTAGTCACAATATTCTGTGACTATGGTACAAACTTTAAAAACTAAAAACCCGTCAAGTATAAATTAGGCCTGCCTTTTTTTATATGGCAAAGACAACAATCAAATTGGAATATTATATTTTTTATTTGGTAAACACATTACATTTAAATCAACATACAATAATACCTACTGTGAGGCAGTTTGTAGCATTTGACCGGTCTTTATATTTTTGTAGGTACTTTAACCTGTTCCCTTTTTATGAAAAGTATGATTTTATGCGACGGACTCTGATACAAATAGAATAAACCCACCAATTCCACTCATGTTTAAAACTATTTCATTTTGATTCATATAATGTTAAACACATCCAACGCATATCCCATACCAAACATATCGAAGCCTTTTCTTATTAGCCCGATCAGCTAAAACATAATTCCAACTTGACGCCGTTCCAAATTCGAACACGCCGTTCTCTGACGAGGTGACAGACAGTTAGACAGTTAACGACAGTCAGTCTTCAAATGAATGCGAATTGCCGTCACCACAAACGGCCGTCGCCCGATTGTCGCCAACACAGTGGCATTCTAAAAACAGTATGATAACATTGATAGCATGATTTTTAGGGTTCCGTAGCCAAATGGCAAAAAACGGAACCCTTATAGATTCGTCATGTCTGTCCGTCTGTCCGTCCGTATGTCACAGCCACTTTATTCCGTAACTATAAGAGCTATACTGTGGAAACTTGGTAAGTAGATGTATTCGGTGAACCGCATTAAGATTTTCATACAAAAATAGAAAAAAAACAATAAATTTTTGGGGTTCCCCATACTTAGAACTGAAACTCAAAATTTTTTTTTTCATCAAACTCATACGTGTGGGGTATCTATGGATAGGTATTCAAAAATGATATTGAGGTTTCTATTATAATTTTTTTCTAAACTGAATAGTTTGCGCGAGAGACGCTTCCAAAGTGGAAAAATGTGTGTCCCCCCCCCCGTAACTTCTAAAATAAGGGAATGATAAATGTAAAAATAATATATGATGTACATTACCATGCAAACTTCCACCGAAAATTGGTTTGAACGAGATCTAGTAAGTAGTTTTTTTTTAATACGTCATAAAAACATTGATCAAAGCTACAACGAACTTTTATATTATGTTACTTGCTGCTACGGAACCCTTCATGGGCGAGTCCGACTCGCACTTGGCCGCTTTTATTAATACTAAGAGTTTGCTTGATGCGCACAGTCTAAATGCGTTTGTAGCGAATAATTAAAATTACTAACGTTTGACAAAGTTTATAATTTAAGAGTTTCTAGCGTTTCTAAGGGGTAGTCTCATAAAACTTGACAGTTACAGTGTTGTTGTGACGGCAACACACGTCCGTCGAAGCGTTCACTGACGAACTATGATTTAAAAATAGTTTTTTTTGGAACTCAAAACATGTTGTCAAGTCAGAAATAATGAAATCAAAAGATAGCGTTTGCTAAAACTTGAAAGGCACGACCATTTCGATAATTATAGTGGTATCCTGGGTGGTTCTTTTATCTTTGTATAGTATACATTTTTAATGGTGGGTGTTTAACCTACCGCCAAGCAGCATTATTCGCTTTGTTGTGTTCCGGTGTGAGGATAAGACAACCGGTGAAATGACTAACAACACCACGTCCACCTAAATCCATTTGCGGTCTTAAGATAGTGACTTGATACAGCATGTTTTTATGGATCTGCGGTCCAACTTACTCGTACCATAAGGTGGTTTATTTTGCTTTCTCCGCTCCATAAAAAATAGAATTTTATATTTAACTAAAGGTGCTAACTGTGTACTATGACATCACAACTCATTGGCGATTCAACGAGACTCTCGCAAATTTACCCGGCCCGAATATATTTGTGGCCAATCGCTGCACCTTGGCGGAGACAAATGACAGCAAACGCGACACCCGCCGGCTTAGACTTCATCCAGTTACGGCAAGGTCGGTTGGCGTGCCTCCAATCGGCTGACGTCAGATGGCTTGACCCGAATTATGTACATATTTCAGCCGGAAACTAGCCTTTAGTTTTTAACTCGTACCTATTTTATATCAGCAATCTTTCATGTTTAAATTATAACTTAATAGTAAGAAAGGTAGTAAGTAATTAAGTATAGAGTGTAGATGTTTCTTGTGTTTTGTGTTTGGCATCAAGCCAATATTTATACGTATCCACACTTACGTGACCTGATACGGTGGAGTAGTAATAACTCATCTTTAGTGGAAGGAGATCAGTGAAACACAGCGCGATAGTAGGTAAGTTCTTCTAACTGGACCAATTTACTGGTACTTTATATTACACGACATCTTTATCATATTAGTGAAGTTAAGGTAGCACTTATTCACTTGACAATCTAGGCAGCCGCACATATTGCACCAACCCAATATGGGTTGTTAAAGACAACCCAATCCATACATTTTTGAAAACAAATGTAGATTAGAGGTCACTTATCTTTGGTATATCTACTATTTAATTTTAAATAGTTCCCCGGTTGACGAGGTATTTTGTAAAAAAATGTGAATATTAAATAAAAATATGTTCATTAAATTGCCACATTCATCTACGTTCATTAGTTACTAGCAAAATAACGTTTAATAAAACCTGTAAAAATAAAAACAACCCTTTCACTATTATGGAGATAATAAAAAGAGAAACATTAAGTGCACTATTCTGGATGCAGTATCAGGGCAAAGACATCGTGCATTGTCATCGAAACTGGACATGTGTGCAACTTCAACTCGATGGGCTATTAATGGGAATGGGTGTAAATTTGATCAAAAGATTTCACTGTATTGATCGCTAGATCTAAATTAAAACTAGTAATCACGAATATACAAGTTAGTTTCATTAACAGACCTATAATGTATTTAATATTTATGGCACAAAATAAATTAAAACATTCTGAATAGTAGTACTATCCCACAAAAAGCCCAAAACAAGGCGCGGATGCCATATTTAGCGTGACATTTAGTCAATATATATATATATATATATATATATATATATATATATATATATATATATACGAATATAATAAAGAGGTTAAAATATGATTGTTTGTTTGTATGTTGGGGTTGATCTTTGTACTACTGGCCTTTTTAATTGCTGCTTAATATGGGCTTGATCCGTAATCTACACATATAATAAGTCTGTAGTAGAGTCGTGTCTGTAAGAGCTAAATAAAAAAAAACCCAAGTGGAAAAGACTACATCAAGGAAACTGAAACCGAATCTTTGTTTTTTAGAATTTTTGTCTGACCTACCTGGCTTGACCTAGTGAGCAGTGATAAACCCGGATTGACTTCACCACCCTCCCCTCACCAAAATCCTTGTGCCTGTTACCGCTACACGCTTAAACTACTGAACCGATTTAGATGAAATTCAATTCGGCATGGAGACATTTTTATCCCAGAAAATTTTACAGTTCCCGAGGGAGCAGCGATAAACGACTTTAACGCGGAAGGAGTCGCGGGAAAAAGCTAGTGTTGAATAAAGATCAAGTTTAAAAAAGTTTGTACGAATACAATGTAAAAAAGACTTCAGCAAATACGTTGTCAATTCACTATTAACGCGTCAACAGCTTCATACCCAGAAAATAAACATGCACGCCCTGTCGTCTTGCGCGCGACAGCGACAGGGGGAGTATTAGCATGGCGCACGCTTTGCATCACAAAGCAGACCGCACTCGCAGCCGATATTTACGGCCACTGATTGGCCGCGATTTGTAGCGGCCATTCCAGTTCGCCGCACGAATAGACAATCACTGCACGGTAGAAACAGAGTCGATTAGAACATGCACAGTCGAGATTGGAATATTTGGGGATTGACCACAATATGTGCTAAGATATTAAAATCGATGTTCAAGCTGTACTCGAAAAGCAAACATGATATTTTAATAACAAAATCAACTATGAGTAATACTACTTTTGCTACTAATGCTACGTTTAAAACATAATGCATAAAGATGAACAGTTTTGGTGTAAGATAAGATTCAATCTGATTTTAATGAAATTGTTTACTAAATACTTGATAAGCAAATTATTCTTTATCCAATAAAAAAACTTAACATTATACAATCGACACATTATTAAGCATCAAAAATACTTGATGATTTTTAATCTTCTGCCGTCATACACGGCCGTAGTCAGTTGTTAAACTAAACACGGAGGCACCTGCCTCGTATCATAACGCTGTGTCCGTGCAAAATGATATACAGGGGTGGTGACAAGCTGTAATCAGGCGATCTTCACCCTTCCCTCATCAGTCATCGCCCGTCAGACTAAGCGACCGCATTCAAATTGCTGGGCCATGACGGCGTGCTTTCACGGGCCTAGAATAGGCTGGCCGAAGGCAAAGATTATGAGAGGAAAAGGTGGAAGTTTGTGCCTAATTCTAAGTAGGATATCAGAGGCTTGTTGAGGTTGTGTCTGACTCAGACAAGCCAACCTGTTGAATGACACTGAATGGTATTTTTTTAAGTGGTTTTTCCACATAAAACACTATCAGCCCATTTTAGGTATAAACTTTTTCAATGCCAGTGCCAGCTGAAAGGAAGGGCTTATTTCATTCCACTACAGTGCAGCAGCCGATTAAAAGTCTTTCGGGTTGAGTCAAGATCGGTCTACTAGCTTAATAAAAGACAATAGGGAAAAAGTGAAAGAGAAATAGGTACAAAACTGGTCTTTTTATCAACTAGTACGTCTGAATCTACAGGTTTTATTTGCACCGTCGTCTGTCGTGACGTATATCCGTTGTTGGCGTTGAAAAAGTTTAAATGTATCAAGGACATTCGCGTGCTCGTCATTGAATGCGTTAGCCCAAACTTTGGTCTCATTGTACGTTCTCATCAAACGTTTGAATGTACATTCAAACGTTTGATTCGATGACGAACACTCTTTGTTCGTTTGCGATTGCTCTTGGTGGAGAGGTACCTTTAATATATTGAAAATAACCAAACTTGTTCTGTGTTTTTGCATGACTCCAAATTACCTGAAACAATAACGAAAAATAATTATAAACATGTGACGTGCAATTAACACGTTTAAACGGATTAAAACGAGCAACATTTCAACCATAGAAAATAACGACAAAGTTCGTAGAAATGTTCTGACAAAAAAAAAGTGTTTTTTCTGCCGCTTAATCTACTCTCAGGCGCGGCCTCGGCCAGCGTTACATCGGGGACATACTTTTTATGTCATTAGACATCGGGATCGCTGGAGTTATGGCGGCTTCGATTATCGCCCGCTCATCGCCGGGGCTGGGGCCTGGCGGGCCTGGGGCTCAACAGCGGAGGGCTGCGGTCTATTCAATAAAAAAATAGTTTGATGTTTTAGCGCATGGTATGACTAGTTGATAACAGTAAAAAGTGAAAGACGATCTTTAAGCGCATAACATGTTAATACTCATTTTAAAAATGTAATCTCATAAAATATCCCTCTGTGCATTATGTAAGAGACCATTTTTATTGTCACATGTTAAACGAAGTTACATAATAAATAACGCCCAAATAAATAAAAAATCTGGTTAAGTCCGATGCAATAAAGTGCATAGTGCAAACACGGCGCCGAATACATCATTGAAAACGAAACGGAAACGCGGCAATAAACATTCATTTCGAAATTAAACACATCTACCTGCGTGTTTGCCATCGCGAAATCACTAAATGAATAAACCAGAGGAACTGGACGCCGTAAATTCGCATTCGAATATCAATTTGGCACAGGGAGGGCCGATAAATAAAAAAATATATAAAATACACAGTACGCAACATGAAAGCCGTGAATGGCACTTGTGAAAAATGGACCCGCCGCTCTTCCAGGGAAGCAATCATTCAAACTGGCTGTTGTCTGTTTGCGCCTCTGCTCTTTTTCGCGCGGCGTTGGATATTTTTTGTAATTTTTTTCGGCAATGTCATTCGCAGAGCTCAGGTGTGGGGACACGTGGTCCCGGACAAAGAAAACAAATATTAATAACCGGCATTTTTTAAAGTCCGCGCAGGGCAATCGTTTATTGTAGTCAATATTTCGTAAATGATTTGCCTATGATGCGGCGTTTTTTCGATGCTACCTCACTGAAAAGGTGGGCGGGGTGGCGCGACTGAAGTTTAGTACTTCGTTGCTTATTTGTTGCCTATCGGACAGGTTAATGATTTCCCCGCGCTGTTCTATGGGGAAGGGATGTTGAGAAATGAAATTCTAAAACTCTGTATAGGTTGTATACTTTTGTTTGCTAATCGTTACAGTGCAAAGTTATCACGAAACATTAAGAAAGTTTCTGCAGTCTAATATTAGTTTTACATGGACAAAGTAGTCAAAGTAACAAAGTGGAACATTCTTTTAAACTTTAAATAAGTAGTGAAGCGTAAAATTGGCGTGCTCGGCTCCCGCACTCGTGCTCCTCCCGCGAGCCCCTAGGTGAGAGCTCCAGCATTTTTCCTAATTAAAATAATGCCTACCTACTTCTCATTCTTCCTCCCCCATTCATTAACCCAATGTGCTGTAGATAAACGTTGTTTGCCCGAGAGAGCGCTTCCCTACTTACAAATATGCCGGTTTTCACCCGCTTACGTAAATGGGAAGGGAATTTTATCGGTCGCTTTTTTGGACACATTTTTTTCGGTGCGGTGCTTCTAATTAGCAATATTATCTCTTTTGTGAATTTTTAATTAATTACCTTTTAACTTACAATGTTATCGTGTACGTTTAAGTCCGTTATTAATTAAAATAACGTTAGCAAAAATCATTGCGCATTCGCGTAGGTATTCTGCGAAGCACTCGACTTTTTCTTGAGTTTACTGTTAACCCGAATTCCGGCAAACTGCATAATTTCGCCACTAATGAGAAGAGAGTCGGCGTCGTCTAATTAGCGGCTGGGAGCCGGTAAGACGCCCACTGAGCAGAGAGGGAAGGAGGGAAAGAGCGCTCGCAGACTCCGCTCGCTCGCTTCGCTCGCCTCACAACTCTCACGAGCGCCGAGCGAGCGAAGCTCCTTCGCTCAGCTAATGAAGTGGTTCGCTTTGACACGCGTGTTCGTTAGCAGACCACTCCAACGATTGCAACGAGTTGTGTTCAGATGTCAGCTTCCTCGAATTTACCACTTAAGTGGCGTGCAATGGCGGCGCACTTGTTAAGTTCGCAGTCACTTAACAGTGTCTGCCGCGCCTTCTTCTTGCAGGCTGCTTACCCGCTCCAAAACCGAATGCACTCCCTCTTAGTGGCTCTTGAAACAAACAATACATTGTTTGCCATTTAATTAATAAATAAGCCCCTTTGCCTTCAACTTTCTTCACACACTATATTATTTTAAGAACCATTAAGTCAAATTCGGTGATATAAAAAAGAAGTAAGCAAAAAATTACAATTACCTCCCTTGATGCTACGAAATTATCAACGTAAAGGTTATTTCGCAAAATTTGGTATACCTACTTAAATGCTTCAAACAAAACACTACAACACATTGCGTGACCTATTTTTATTCAGCTTCCTTATTCTATTAGTTCTCCGGAGCTGGTCCAGCGTCTCGCTCGCACACGGGGAACCTGCGATAATCTCTTCTAATACTTAATTGCGTTCAGTGCCAGCGACACAATGTCGCACGTAATCAGCCCGCGTTGACAATACAGATGGATGTTGCCTTTAGGGCTACCACTCAAAATGCGGGTTATTTTCGTAAAATATATCTTAATAAAATATGGTTACAGAATTATCAACACGTCTTTTAGAGTTGTTGGTATTTCTGTAGCTCTGCCTAAGGGAATAAGGGCTTGTGGAACTCTTAGGTGATGGGCTTGCAACCTGTCACTAATACACTGGTAATCTTAGCCTACTTGTGCAAAATGTAGTTACAGAATTATCAACACGTCTTTTTAGAGTTGTTGGTATTGCTGTAGCTCTGCCTACCCCACTCTCCGAATGAAGGCATGATGTTATGTATGTATGTATAACTTAACAACTTTATCATCCAATGAAGAAATAAATTCGGGAAACAGTTTTGATCGAGGTTTTTTTATCAGGGGACAATCTTACATAAATTGATCTAGTCCCAAACTAAGCTCTAGACTTGTGCTATGGGTTGAGACAACGAATAACATACTTATATAGAGAAATATATAGAAAACATCCAAGACTCAGGAACAAATATTCGTGCTCATCAGTCTCATCACACAAATATCTGCCCTTACCGGGATTTGAACCCAGGACCGCTGGCTTCGGAGGCAGGGTCACATCCGACTGGGCCAACGTGTCGTTTATTATCGTTGACGTTTTATTTTTCGTTACGTACAAATATATAATTACGGATTAGCAAAAATTACCTATATTCGTAGCTTACGATTTATAACTCCATCACTATCCTCATAATATTTAATAATTAATATAATATTATCACTTAATATATAAAGTTAACTCTATGTAAAATTTATATCATATTAATGCAATTCTCTTTCTCTCTTCGTTTTTACCAGGTGTCGGTTAAAACAAAAAAACCACCTTTACCCTATAAAGTACCCAAATTGGCGACTAGTACTTTTCCCCATTGGCAGCCCTACAAGCCCCTAGGACGCGTAATCCAACTATTCAATTTTCAGCCAAAAGGATTGTCCGCGTCTTAGGTTTTTTATCTCTTTCCGCTGATCCGCTACAAGCAGTTATTGCTCGCACTGTCCACTCCAAACTGAGCCTTATTGACTTAATTAGATTTGTTGTCTTTTTGACAAAGGACTACGAGCTTACAGTCTCCTGTAGAAAAACTAGATGAGTGTTTTTTGCTTCAGCACTTTTAAAGATACCTTACAAACTTTTAATAAAGTCTGCTTGTTGTGTAGTTGAATTAAATTAAATGGGAAGGTTTCACACTGCGTGATTTGCTTAAAAAGAAAAACGTGGTTAATTTTGAAGGACCAGTGACGCAACCAAAGAAAGAAGGTATTTCTTTATTAATTAAAACTTTAACATTCGCAATCTATGTAATAAAACCTTGTTTACATTCCTACACATAAATTTTACCTTTTATTTAATTTATAACTACGATTTCCTAACTATACATCCACAACATATTAATTTCCAGCATAGATTTAAAAACCTTTGTTCAGAGCTGAAAACTTGATTTGATTTTTCATTAAAACCTAGGAAATAAATGGGTTCACCCGTTAATGCCCGTGGCGGTGGTGAACAGACTGATGGACACAGAAAAAGACAGACTCACAGATACCTAGTCACTTAGACTGGCAAAGGCTGGCAAAGACTTCATCAAATAATAAACCTTGTTTTATGTGCGGAATATAAAAAATCTAATCAGCTGGATTCAGTTCATATTACAGTTAATTTTCCGCAACAAATCTAATTTCTTTCCGCTGAAAAAACTCAACAATTTCTAAATTCGACAAAGTTTAAATTATTCAACTCATCATTTAAACACCAACTTTCCTAATTGTAGGTAGCAAAAGTTACGGCAGCCCAAGTTGGAGGAAAAAGTAATTATCCCTTCTGTTCTACGGAGGTGAGGAAGCATATTAAAAAAAACTTGAAAGTGTTGCCAGTGAGTGCTGCAGACAGTGATGGCTATTAATTAGGAGGGTTGCCTGAAGATTCCGTTATTGCCACGTCTCCTTTCGAGCGCTGGCAACATTTTTAATTTTCGATATTAGAAAGAATTAATTTTGTGTTTAATTTGAGCGCTAAATTGAGATCTACTCGTAATTGGAGCTTGAAATGTACACTGAGAATACTTGTAAATTACATAAGTAATCCAATATTTAGATATGTGCGAAAAAGTTTTTTCTTAGGATATCTCATACTTGCAGTTAATAGGCAAATTATATATTCTAAAAATAATATGCACTTTTGGAAGTACGAGTAAGTAATGGACCGTCATGAAATACCTAAAGGTAACTTCCCTCTCTTTTTATGGTATTGTCCTAGACACTCGAATCGGATAATTACAAATTCTTATTAAGCATTAAACATAACATAAATGATCTTAAAATTAATCTTGCCCACAAAGTTGAAATATAATATAATAATAATCTTAGATTCGAGTAATCTTAATATGTAAATTTTAAATTTTGTATAATTATCCGAAACCCCCACAATTAAATATGTTACTTGATCACGCAAAAACTCAAAATCCTTCATAAAACAACGCACTTATCAACCAATCTAATCATAATCAAACGCTGCAGTTTGTTAACAAGGTGCTAACGGCAGAATTTATGTAAACTGTTCTCGGCTCCACTTATCTGAGATTAAAATCTGCCTCCAGCATGGCAGCAGGCTCGCAATCGCTCCTCTGGGGCCTTTATTTGCGGGTCTTATACCCACTTAACATATCTGCATATTCATTAAGAGATCAATCAAATTATTTTAGGTATTGTCTCTGGTATGCAGGATTGTTGGCGTGCATTAACTCGACCTAGGATTACTTGAAGATAAATGAATGCATGATCCTTGGTGCGCTTCAATGGGTTTGGTGGCTTTTGCGACACGTGAGGAAATATTACCAGTCTTAGACAGTTTTATTTACTTATAAATGTCATTTAGGATCGAGATATTGCAATTGCTAAAGAGCACGAGTAGGTATAGGCACCTAAGTAGGAACGTTTAGGATTCAAATCCTCACATCGAGCTGCAAATAAAATCAATTTTAGAAAACTTAGTCTAATAACCTACTATTATTCAACAAGATTCTTTAAGTCAAAAAACCAGTATAAACTAGTCTGTTGGTGACGCCATGTTCTTTTTTTTATTAATAAGATTAAAAGTATAGGAATATCAAGGGAACATCTATAAACATATTGTGGTTGTGTTATACTGGCAGTGCAACGTTTCAGTCTCAATTGCCGACTGATGTTGCATTAGTCAGACAGAATACGTGTATAAAATTTCAAACATGCAAAATATGTCATATGACGTTTTGGTCCGCGAAAACTTAATTAATTTCAAAACATGGTGTAGTATTTTAAGATTGGTTTTACCTACACGCACATAACCAGTGTGGAGCTGCGTCCATTGTACTATGAGCTCAATAATTCACCTGACTTCCTGCACCACCCAGGTCACAATGATTTTGTTTCACGGCCCATTCACAAAAGATCATTGATTGTTTTAACAGACGCCGCGTCGCCGACTTCGGCCGTTTCGAATGACGAATTTTTCTGGTATTGTGTTACCAAAACGGCGGGACCTCTATCAATCAGCGAGGACCCCCGGGGCCTGTTCCGACCAGGTGTCCTTATGGAATTTGCGCTCTAAGCCTAAAAAAAATCACATCCATTGTGCATTTCTGCGTAGTGAACGCTTGCAAGTATCCGCCAGGTAGGCACTAGCAGTTTACGGGTTGCATTTATTTCTGTGTATTTGAGAGCTTATTTATGCAAGAAAAATAAATAGAGCTCGATGACGGGTTAATATAGTGGTTTAACCTCAAGGCGACTTCAATAGCCTTTGATAATCTTTTTTGCATTGATGACAAGTTTGTCATCACTGCAATAAGTTTATTGTTGAATCGCAAGTTTGCATATTATTCATGTACCCTAAATCTTTATTGAACTTTATTTCCCAATACAGAAAGTAGGTATAGATGGCAGAGATAATGCCTTAAGGCTTTCTCTACCAGACAACCAATATGGGCTAAACATAAAAAAATGCTCCTTTTTTATGTCGAGAATTGACTTATGGGTGTGTGTTGTTAGCTAAGTATCCTTTATTTTGCATAGCATCAGCTGCTTATCGAAACCGATGTTACGAACTCAATCTCAATATTATGGGTGTACTCTAAGCAAAGCGGAGAATCCGTTGCCACCTTTAACTTCATAATCATTATCAACCCGTATAAATATCATTATGTTGGTAAACATACTTGACCTACAAACAAGCGTGTAAAACTAAATACAGCTTGTTCAAAGTATTGACAAATGATCTTAATTTCAACTGTTATAAGTTAAAATAATAATAATAATAATAATAATAATAATAATAATAATATCACGGGACAATGTCACACAAATTGACCTAGTCCCAAATTAAGCCCTAAATAGGCTTGTGCTATGGGTACTAGACAACGATAAACTTACTTATATAGAGAAATATATACTTAAATACATAGAAAACATCCAAGACTCAGGAACAAATACTCGTGCTCATCACACAAATATTTGCCCTTACCGGGATTTGAACCCAGGACCCCTAGCTTCGAAGGCAGGGTCACTCCCAACTAGGCTAGCGTGTCGTCAAAGTCAAAGTTAAAGAATCTTTAAATCAATTTCCATGATGCAGTGGGTACGAAAGCTTACATTTTTTGTTAATTTATCATTAAATCTCTGGCCACACCGGCGTTATTCCAGAACGACCATAATATACGACTTGTCGTAAAAATCAATAAAATACGAGGCCCATCTAAAACTGGCAATTGCGCGCCAATTGTTCACAGTACTGGACTCCACGCGACCAACTTACTAAAACGAGTCCTGCTGAGCTAATTTTGACTCTAACACATTGAAATACAAGTTAATTCTACAAATTTGTGAAATAGGAAAAGCATAAATCATTAAAGACATTACTAAAGGTGCAGGTAAGTGTTCGTAGTCGTGATCTATGAATGGGTTTCGGGAATTACGAGACGAATTTTGGGCAATTCACTGTTTTTGTGGATTGCGGGGAACAGAGTTAACGCGCGAGCGGCGACCGGTCGTAAATAAAACGTCATAGGTTAAAAAGCACCCGTGAAAATGCAAACGCTGTGACCGTTTTACTTACTGCTTCTATATTACATACAAACATACATAACACCACGTCTTTTCTCCCAGAGTGGGGTTGGCAGAGCTACCAAAATACCAACAACTCTAAAAAGATTTCATCATTCATGCATTTTTTTATTTTTTTTTATTTTAAGGAGAAGGCACACGAGCACTCTGGCCACCTGATGGTAAGAGGAGTCTGAGACCCATAGACATTTGAATTCTCAAGACTATAATCCTAAGACCTCAAATGCGTTGCCAATCCTGAGGACTAAGATGGAATGCCTCTATGCTAATAATTTCACCGGTTGTCTTATCCCCACACCGGAACACAACATTGCGAACACTGATACTTGGCGGGTGGTTAATGGATAAGATGGTGGTAGCGATCCGGACGGACCCTGCACAGGGTCCTACCACCACTAACCACCACGTATGTGTTAAAAGAATAAAGATGAGTGGTCTACGCAGTGGTATTCTTATTTATAACAAGCAACGAGAGCTCCCAGAAGAGCTGCCACAGTAACTTTACCAAGAAAGAGCAAGACCTTCAGAGAAAGATGTATGGTGTAAATAACAGGACAATGTCACACAAATTGACCTAGTCTCGAACTAAGCTCTAGGCTTGTACTATGGATATTAGACAACGATAAACTTACTTACATAGAGAAATATATACTTAAATACATAGAAAACATCCAAGACTCAGGAACAAATACTCGTGCTCATCACACAAATATCTGCCCTGACCGGGATTTGAACGCAGGACCTAGGCATCGAAGTCAGGGTCACTACCAACTAGCCTAGCTCAAAGACTCTTAGTACTAGACAGCTGTAATTTGGCATGATTCGTTTTTTTTCTCGTTTAGCCCCCCCCCCCCCTCCCCCCCCACCTATAGCCACAACTACAAAAATACAAAAAAGTTGAAAAAAATCTTAAATGAAAACGCATACAACCAATTTAGAAGGAAAACTATCACGACTAAGTAGACATCATTAGTTCTTGAGATACAGGCGATTAAAGTGTAATATACCTACTAAAAATCATCTAAGAACGGCACGAAATGACTTTAAATAGTTTTTTTTTTATTACTTGTTGATTTTATGTTCGTAGTAAGTACTTAATGGCTTCGGAACCCTACACTGAGCATGGTCCGACATGCTCTTGCCCGGTTTTGATTTAGTAAGAGTACTCACCAGATGGACGGAATTTTGTACATACTTCTTTTCTAGCTTGCCATTAAATTTGATTTTCCTACCCATTCATTCATAAAAGGCCAGGAACTCACCTGCCTTTTAGACTTTTTTTAGTTATATTTTTTTCACTACATTTTTTACAGCTAAAATTAGCCAGGTGTGACGGTCGGAAAAATCAGTTACTAAGCTACAAAACTTAAAGCATCTGTCATTCAACTTGACACATTTTTGCACGCCACGTTTACTTAAGTGACACCGGTAGTTTGGTAACCCATGAAGATATTTCATCTTTATAGGTACCTAACCTACCTTAAAAATGAATACAGGGTGAGCAAATTGACCACTCGATGCATAACAAAGTATGATTGTAGAAAGTTAGTGTTCTTGCGTTAGATTCAGTTGAATAGCGTCCAACGATAACTGAGGTGTTATTTGTTTAAAACTTTTCCCCATTCATTCGCATATAAATTTCACACGATGTTGCTAAATATTTAAAGTACCTAACTGTACAGTTTATTTGTATAGGTGCTTCTTTAAAACGTTTTAAAGCTTAATAATAAATAAAGTTGTGGTAGGACCCTATGCAGTTTCCGTCCGGATAGCTACCACCATTTTATCCATAAACCAAGCAACATTGTTCGCATTGTTGTGTTCTGGTGTGGGGATAAGACAACCGGTGAAATTACTAGCATAGAGGCATTCCATCTTGGTCCTCAGGGGGCAGCGCATTTGAGTTCTTAGGATTGCAGTCTTCAGATTATAGTCTTGTCTCAGATTGCACTTACCATCAGGTGGCTTGAGTGCCTTTCCTTATCATAAAAAAAGACGTCCGAAAACAAAATTCGAGAACAATTCAAAGTAATACTGGTCATATTCCTCGAGATATAGATAGATAATGGAATGTATCAAATGACCAGTCACCCTGTACATACACGAAATAGAAACAGATATAACGTCTGTCTTAACACTAAATCAATGCACGTTTTCGACAATGGCGTCTTCGGCCGCCTTTGTCGCCGCCATTATCTTTGGCCACGTGGGGCAGGTGAGCGCGCACGCGCACAGCTGCGCGCAGAACCACCGCTTGCGTAAGATTTAATAGTTTTTTTTAAACGATGACAGTTCTCTAGGTTTTTCGCGCTATATTACCACCCGCGGTTTCGACAGCTGTACGGTTTTTTGGTTTTAACACCCTACTATCTTGAAGTCCATCGTAAAATTAGTTTCATCACTCTCCGTTGCCTTACTTATTTATATTACTACTAATTCATTATATGCATGGAGTAGCAAACTTTATAACTAACTTTATTCAATTATTTTACTAGATTCTTATTCGCACAATATTATAAACCTATTTCGATTGATATACTTGGTCACTTTCTGTCAAATTCAAACATCAGAATATACTTGTGTGGTGCGTCCATTCGATTTAAATTACTTACAGAAAAGTAAATATATATTTTTAGCGGAGCACTGGAGGGGCTAGCGGATTGACCCGTGGCGCCGCCTATATAGTGGCTAATATTTTCTATTATAGTTTCTTAGTTAAGTTTAGAACCTATTTGCGAAATAAAATTATTTCATTTCATTTCATTAATCTGTTGTCAGTAGACATGGAATTTTTGAAATACAACAGATTCAGATTCAGATTCAGATTTTATTACTCAATATAACACAGTATAAATTACATTACATGTCAAATTATATGCAGTTACATTGAAATCGTCAGAAATAGAATTAAATTATAATAGTAAAAATAGTAACACAAAAAAACAAAGTAAATTACAAAATTGAATAAAATAAAATAAAATAATAATAATTAAAAGTCAAACTAATTTACAAGTCAAGTTCCATATACTCATTTACCGAATATAATGGGTTATCCAACAAAAGATCGAACTAATCGAGTTTATATTTCTTTTTTTAGCAGCACATTCTCTGGCGCTGTTCTTATCTCATTAATCTAAACACAATTTACAATACTTACTTGTATTGTAATATTCTCAAATACTCTGAGAAGACATTAATTTTGGAATCATAAAAACTTTCTGGAAGATAAAAATAAATACATTTATCGGTTTTCGACAAAAACTACGTGTATCAAACATAGTAAAATAAAATTCAATAAGCAATAAGTATACAGAACCTTACTGTCCGAAATTGACAGGTTTATATAAACCTCGTGACTATTACACAGACACTTATTTGATTGATTTACGTGCGCTATTTGCACGACGGAGTTATTCGCAATGATGAAATGCTTATACGTATTTAACCATAATCGCATAAATATGACACGAGCCGGTTGTAAAAGCCAATCGTATTTAACCCTTAAACCCAGCGAAATCGATACCTTAATTGGACTTTCGTATCCTTTGGCTTTGCATAATTCTTTATGGGGTCCGTGTAACATTTGTCAGTGTCAAAAACGGAATGCTAAATTGCTTAAAAACTATTTTCAGTAGCATATATTTTCTCTTAAATTTAATCAACCTGTAGGTACCAACAAACCTTACGTCTAAGCCATTTTAACACCGAAAAACGTCTCGCATAATAGGTGCTCCACGTGTGAGCCATTAGAATAGGCACGCGACTCGAATACGATTGCCTGGGCTAACAATACGACAAAACGCACTACAGAGCGATTACCCTCTAGCAAGACTCGCACGCGAGGAATCTGCGGGATCACGCCCTGGGATAAAGGTCTTGATATTTAAAGATAAATACGAGATTTTAATTAAATTAAGTTGGATATAACAGTCACTATGATATTAATCAGGCCCAAAGTTATCCCATCTGTGTTAGTTGTGGTTAGCCTCAATAATTATTTTATTTTACTGTTTCAATGTTCTTAAGAAATAATAAGTCTTATTTGACTGAGTAACTGCGCTAACGGCCTCCATGAACTTAGCTATTTTCTTTTTAAGAAATGGCTTTAAGTTAAGACTGATTGTCAATACATTTCGCAATCCATTTTTTTTTTATAATCATGATGGACTTAGATATGTAAACTAAACTAGAAGTAACAACAGCAAGTTTTTTAATTTATACAATTTATTAAATCTTATTTGTCTTGTTAGACTCGTAAGTGATCAAAACTATTTTTACAACCATCACAATCTCATTAGAAGCTACCAATTTAATCTTTTTTGAGTGTTTTTCTATTCTATGCCAAATGTCAGCTAATGTAAAACTTCGCCAAATGTGGTTAACCATGATAAGCTTTCCCATATTAAAGAATCCTTGATCAATTAAATAATCCTCTACCTGTACTGTTTCACCATAGACCCACTGTCTATTTATTAAAACCAAACTAAAGAGTCGCCACCATGCGACTCCATCAACAGCTCTTAGATACCATAATAGTGCGTTGTCATCGGATTTTATATTTGAGGTTCAAATTTCTTCTAGACTTGCAAGATTTGAAGCGGATAACTTACAAACATACATTCGAACAGCAAGTTAAATAAATTTTTACACGCGTAAAAATCAATACACCATTTTATTAATAACCTTACTTTATTACCGTATTGCGAGTATTTCAAGCATCAAGATGTCTCTCGCCACGTACCCGCGAGGTGCGAATAAGTGGTTCCGTGGAAATATTTCAAATCAGCGCGCATACAGGCAATAACGTACCCGCGCGGACTCGCTAATGCGCAGGACAATGCGCCAGTGCGACGATGAGGCTGTTGGGGCCGACGTATGCCGTATATGAGCACACAGGGTGAAAGATATTGCCGTATCTATATCTTTATGGTATCATAGAAAGGTAATAGCCGCCCTTCAGAACTGAAACAAACGAAGAAGGAGATAACATCTAGTCATATCGAGTCACCGGGGTCGCTACTAGAAGTCGTCAGGAACGTCAAGGGTCTGGTAGCGTAACCCCTTCACGCTATGTTAGAAGCATTAAAATCGTCGAGTTGCAGAGAATCCCCAGGTTTCTCTGCTATAACCTATAATATTTCATAAATGGTAAATGTCTATGAAAGTAGTTTATAACTAAAGGATAAAACAAAATGTTATCTCTATTATTAAATTATTATGCTGGTATTTTTTATTTTAGTGACTAGACTTAACAATTCGCAAAACTTTTGCGATCGCAGCTATTCTAAATCAGGTCTTCGTCTCACTTTAAACCCTATGCAATAAAGGCGGATATCATCCCAACCTCAATCTCTCTAAATAATCGAACAGCAGAATTAGAAGTGCGTTAAGGCCGCGCGGCATGCACCGGCGGCGGCACTATTCGGCGAATGCGGCGCCGAATATCCGAAAACGCGAATCTCGAATGCCGAAAAGCCGAATGGTCGGGGGCTCGGTGACATATTGGAATGCGACTCCATTTATCCCCGTTTCCTATTGGAATCCGGAGTGACGCGGCAATTGGAATTGCGGTGCCTATTTTCAGCGTTATTGATAGATAATGCCACTTGTAACGTTCACGTTCAGATGGAAATGTAAGTAACGTGGCTTATTATGATTTATTTTATAATTACAACACTCAAACAATTTACACTTCAATTCAACAATACGATTTACCTTTCATTCAACTAGATATACAGGCGATATTAAATATCTTATACGATAAATAACCAATTAGTTTAGAATAGGATTTTTTCCTAGCAATCTTTAGCGAGATCATAAGGGAGTAATTAGAATATTTCTTATGTACAATGTGAAATAATGGCCTTATGCACTTACTAACCACTAAGCGCCAGTAATCAGTCAATCTGGTATTGCAATATTGAAAAATAGCATATGCTTTAATTTAATCACTCCGACAAAATTCCTTGTAAACGTTATTTACATATGTAACGTTTCATGTCCCAGGCAATTTCATTATTCATTCTCCCTGCAAATTGAATTTCTCTTAATTGAAAAGCCTAGTCCATTGCTATTTTTAAATATATCAAAATGTCATTTAACAACCCTTTGGTCCACGCACGGTCAGTGTGCACTCAAAGCGCACTCCCTAGCCATATTAAATCACATTTTGACAAGCGTACCGTGAAGAATTAATCGAGTGTCGTCGACTGAGCGGACGGTAAAAAAAATGAAAACATGATGGCATTTTGCTTGCCCCCTTAGCCCCAGCCTCGAAAGGTCAGCGGGCAGCCGCTCGTGAAATGTCCCGGCCTGGCTAATCTACAGGGAATACTGGCAGGCGAAAACTATTTTTCGAATGCAGGTTCTAAATTCGAATTTTGGTGATATTATTTCATTTCAAAGTTGTTGCCAGCGTTTAAATATTTAGAAGGGTTTAAAATTTCTTGCAATTCTAATCGGATTATAAAGTGTTGACAACGATAAAAATAGTTCGTAGGTATCACTATTTTCTATAGGTACCTACCTACTATATTATTTTAACTGTTTTATTAACCGCACCTTAACCGAAATTTGTCTCATAAAGAATCAGGATAGATAATACAATTAAAAACATTGTAAAATCGATGAAGCTTGAACCTTGTCAACAACAGCAAATATTTCCCTATAACGATAACATTAATTAGTGTAATAATTCACATAGCTATTAAACGTTATGATAAACGAGATATCCATAATTAAAGAGAAGGGTGGCAACCCTAAATTATCACCCTTATAGGCATAGACGGTAGACTCCAATGTTGCCAATAGCACGAAATAATGCAATTATTACCGAGCAAACTGTTTTAGGATGAACGTGAGAAAACGCACTTGTCTATGGGGGAGTAAAAAACAAAAAAATTGGCGGTCGCATTAGGTCTGTGGCCATCCATCAAAAGTGTCGGATTAATGCCCTGATGTATGTTACGTCATCACGGATAGACTGCGGGACAGACTGATGGTTAACGGAAATCTCTTACACATTAACATTAGGCAGTTCAGATGAAAAGGTTTACATTGGTACAGTAAATCTGATGAATTAAGGATTTTCCAAGGTATTCTTGGTTACATAAAAAACAACAGACTTCGCCATATCTCTGTACTGTATAAAACATTTTTATGTTTTATTTATGTTTCTGATATAATCTCAGTAGATTCAGCCTCTAGGGGTTTGTCGCCCTCCTCTTGAGCAGAGGTCGTTGAACTGTCTTTTATAATGTATGTGCTGAATTTCAAGACT
This sequence comes from Acleris holmiana, assembly GCA_949316455.1. Classification (NCBI taxonomy): domain Eukaryota; kingdom Metazoa; phylum Arthropoda; class Insecta; order Lepidoptera; family Tortricidae; genus Acleris; species Acleris holmiana. The sequence goes on along the minus strand of OX438763.1, from coordinate 7,133,462 downwards.
TTCATTTAAACAATACATAGTGATGAAACTTGCATACATGAGAAAAAAATTATTGAAGTGTGCTCTGCCTCCAAACCGGATTGGTGTCTGAGAAGCTCTATCTAATTTTGTCCCCATTTATACTAATAATTAAAAAAATAAAGATGTGTTTATTTATGTAGTTCATCGCCGCATAGGCACGTTAACAAGTTATAACACTTATAATAATTACTAGGTTAATAAATATAGGTAGTAAGTATGCAAGTGCCACTCCATGTCTTCCCGTGGATGTCGTAAGAGGCGACTAAGGGAATAAGGGCTTGTAGTATTGTTAGGCGATGGGCTTGCAACCTATCACTGTAAACTTCTTGGCCTGATTGTGCAAAATGTGGTTACAGAATTATCAACAAGTCCTTTCAGAGTTGTTGCCTACCCCACTCTGGAAATGAAGGCGTGATGTTATGTATGTATGTATGTATGTAAGTATGCAAGTAGTATTAAACAAGTAGCGGATTTGTAGGAATATTGGACAAGCTTTTGTTGCTGATTATAGTTTTTTCCAAATATATGTAAAGTCTCTTGACCTTAATACGTAGTCACATACGACCATGCCTCTTATCGTTTCCTCCATCCCGTTCCACTGTCCCTTTAGCAAAATTAGCTTCAAGTTTTCTAGGTCCTGGCAGAATATCAGTGTTGCGAGCTGTATTCTTCTTTTTGTATAATATTTGTTGATATTTATTTGTATTAATTGTAGCTGAATAAACTATTTATTTATTTTCTTTTTACTCACAATCATTCAGACTCGGCGTGTCCACGTTAAGTACCTACAGTGAAAATTATGCTGTCACCTTCGGACTTCACCCTCAGACCAACTCTTAGATACCATAACGTTGCATTGTCATTTACTTGTTTCTATTTCAAGAAACACCAATAAGTTTTAATACCTACGCTATGTTGAGATTGAGCAGAGATTTAAAAGGCAAAAATCAATCGAATTGTTGCATAATGTAAACTATACAAACATAGATATACAGACGGAAGATAAAATAAAAAAATCAGCCCTAACATAGAAAACTACGTCATCGTAAAAAAAAAATACTATTATTTTGTGGTTTTACTTTAGGACTTTGATCCAATCAATAAGGTAACCGTGAGTTTTACTTTTTTCCATATTGCTGCTATTAGAAGGAGCATTCTAGTATTATAACATTTATAACAGCAACTGATTCAAGAAATAACTCAGACACAATGTATCTATGTTCACTTGTAGTAGGTACCTATGTAGATAGATATTTGTATCACAACATGCAAATATTATAGATAATAATATGAAAACAAATTGAAAAGATATTATTCTACAAGAACAACCACCTTTAAACCGATATGATGAAACGACACGGCACGACAAAATATACCAGATTATAATTTTATCAAATTCACTTTAACTATCTGGGCAAACATAAACACGGGAAGTTGCCAGCCCACTTTTTAAAACACAGCTTATCATGTAAACAATCGCAAATCATGTTACAAATGATAGTTGCCTGATTCATTAAAATGCTAACGCTGAAACCGCCTCAATCCTGCCCAACCCCAAGCTATACAAAAATTTAAATATAAAACCAAAAGCATCAGACCTTTTTGCACACGCAAATTGATACTGGCCACTAATTAGCGTCGTAGCTATTCGCATACAGCTTATATTCCGCACCCGGGGCGCCCTCGCAATCAGACCATCACATTCCACACCACCGGTCGCATAACAATATCCGACACTAATAAAGACCCAATCCTTTGAGCTTCGCAATATTGTCTACTCTAATTGGTATTAAAATTCAACGAAAGAATTGAGGTAGCCCCCAAACAAGCGCTTATCGACACATCAGTGAACTAAACCGAAGGGGCCTGGGTAATGAACGCACCTCTAGCCCCCAGGTATTATCTTTGGTGAAAGCGGATTTGATATCAGAGTGGAACACAATCTCGGTGCAAACAATTCCATTTCAAAATTTCAATGACCAGGGATGATATATTTTTTAATAGTGAAATTATCTGAATACCGGAAACCAAGAGATGGTTGATTTGTTGCTGAAGTAGATTGATGAACTCTTTTTTTTGGTTTCACGAGATATCTCGAAACAAGTTGCGACACCCTGTTGCCCATTACACACGAGTAGGTATGGTAGTTGTTAATTAGTTTGGAATTTACAGAATGTATGTAAAATCAAAGTAGAACTCATGGTTACCATATTGATTGCATCGAAGTTTGTACGTATCGTAAAACCACAAATTACTAGTAAATCTTATCTTGTCACGACGACGTAGTTTTTTGTTAGGGCTAAATGTTTAATTTTATCGACCGTGCCTATATCGATGTTTGTATAATTTATATAAAGCAAAAATGCGATTGATTTTTGTCTTTTAAATTTCTGCTCAATCTCAATTTAGCGTAGGTATTAAAATTTATTCATTCAAACCCTTAGATAAATAATTTACCTATTTGCAACTAACGAACATCCGCGACTTTTATTTATAAATCCCATTATTTTTTAACTCATTTTTATCCGTCAGTAGTGATTCTCTTTGACTCATTGTGGTATTTGACTTATAATAACTCTAAGGAGTACAATACCATCGACCTTTAGATAGTCCATAAATTAACACACCCAACCCCTACAAAAAAGCGACGCCAGTGCCTCAAGATAACGGAGTTACTTAGTTTTTGTCTATCTATCGCTGTCACACTCTTACCATCTCTCATTAAGTATAGTTGTTATACCGAGAGTGTGTGACAGCAATAGACAGCCGAGTACTATAAATACATACTCTGGCTAATCTTCGCACGTTTTTTATTGCAGCAGTCTAATGTACCGCTTAGAATAAACGATGATCATGCTTAGAATCCCTGATAATAAAGTGCTCGAAAACAAATAATATAGTAACATACAAACCAATGGGAGCGTATTGTTTGGTTTAAAAGAGACTGTCCACCAAATCTAAATACCTGCAACAATTATCAATACTTCGTATACAATCTCACCTTTGTAATTTTGAAATAACTCATGCGTAAACCGTCTCATGCCAAACCAATGTCCTCGCGCAGGGCAACCCCTCGAGGGACTAAAACCGAGCATAATATCTGCGGCGTCACTCGAGCGCAATAAATACCCAAATAAAGCGCAAATAAGACCCAAATCGCTCATCAGCCATCGCCCCAACCCTACACAATTATCTATAATCATAGAGAAAGCTATATCATTATAGAGGCGAGTATTGATTATGATTTACATCACGACGTACTAATTTCTGTGCAAGTTTTTCAATTAAGAGGCAATTGTTTGAGTTTGTTTTGTACCTACTGTATACCTACAGGCAACTGAGCCAACCTCTGTGTCAATTGACATTAGCAAAGCTGTAAACAAAACCAAATGAACTGATTTGCCGATTTGCCGTGAGGACACACTTCCTTAACTTTCTTGAATCTTATAGTCTTTTTTTATACGTATGCGTGACTTAAATATGGTTGGTGAATAAATGTATTTCTTCTTCTTCATTGATAATTATTACGATATTTTTAGTGGTGGTAGGACCCTGTGCAGGCTCCGTCCGGATCGCTGCCACCATCTTATCCATTAACCACCCGCCAAGCAACAGTGTTCGCATTGTTGTGTTCCGGTGTGGGGATAGGACAACCGGTGAAATTACTAGCATAGAGGCATTCCATCTTAGTCCTCAGGGTTGGCAATGCATTTGAGGTCTTGGGATTACAGTCTTGAGAATTGAAATGTCTACGGGTCTCAGATTCCACTCACCATCAGGTGGTCTGAGTGCTCGTGTGCCTTCTCCTTATCTTAAAAAAAATCTCGTTAGTCACGTATTTAACCGTTTATTTGGCGATGTATATCAAATACCATACCATAATATCAACTTTGTTATAGCTATATTTTTTGTTACTTTTTTTAATCTTTTTAAAATCTAAACAAATCACGACATTTTTTATTTTTGTCAAATAAAAGTCTTTGCAATTTAAACACTTGATGATTACTTACAAATTAAGTTAAAGATCATAATATAACTACTCATTACACGTTATTTTAAGTAAAACGATCGGTTAATATTTGACGTTATGTGTCAATCAGTAATAATTTGTTTATATATTTGCTAATTTCAACTGACACAGATTGTAGAATTAGGATTTTATAGTTTAACTGTATAAGCGACCCGCCCCGGTTTCGGCCAGTTAGGATATACGTATTATACTCATAAAACTTTCTGAAGAACTTTCTTAAGAATAGTAATTGAGAAGAACTAAATTCTCCAACGGACAGTCGCACAGAAATAGCTGGGAAACTTTGTCAGCACCGCTGCTTGTACGTACTTAATAAAAAAATTATACGTCGGTCATACCGTCAGGACTGCTTTACCTATCATATAAAAACATAACTTATATGCACACAAGCTCTTAACTATTGACCACAGGAGAGACAACTTTTGCTTTAAACCCCCTTACTTATGAACGTGGAATAAGCTTGGAATAGTTTATGCCATGCTTTGTCCTTATCTGTAATTGTGACATTTGCAACTGACAGAAAGTGACAAAGCATGGCATAAACTATTCCAAGCTTATTTCACGTTCATAAGTAAGGCGGTAAGAGTGTGTATGACCCCTGTACCTTCTATAAAGAAATATGTAGATATTGTCTTATTTAATAATAAACGCCGCTCCACTAATCGACATGTGATAAACGCATCCACCCATCATCTCGGTTCAGTTTAAGATTACACTATCTCTAGTGGTTTTGACTCTAATATGATTAGCCCTAAAGTTAAATGCTATTTTACCCATAGCAAAGTCGATGATTTCTGTCTATCCGTTTCTGCGTTTATTTCAGTCTTTTAAACTACGCAATGTATGAGTGTTCATGCGGTTTTGCCATTAATATGATCATTATTTCTGGAAGATTTTTTTATAATCAGCTAATTAATACCTGGACGAGGCGTTTCACTTATAATTAATAACATACCTATAATTGTTACATGGGTTCTATTTTGCTTATATTACCCTCGCCTAGTTGGGAGTGACCCTGCCTTCGAAGCTAGGGGTCCTGGGTTCAAATCCCGGTAAGGGCAGATATTTGTGTGATGAGCACGAGTATTTGTTCCTGAGTCTTGGATGTTTTCTATGTATTTAAGTATATATTTCTCTATATAAGTAAGTTTATCGTTGTCTAGTACCCATAGCACAAGCCTAGAGCTTAGTTTGAGACTAGGTCAATTTGTGTGACATTGTCCCGTGATATTATTATTATTATTATTATTATTATTATTCATAGTACCTAGAAGTACGAGCGTCACTCGGGTTCAAAACGAATTTTCCCGAAGATGAGAACTTAGAAGATCCAATTTTCGCCCCGTAAACCTATTACAAATACCCTAACCTAACCTATTGCATTTATTGAAATCGTGAGAGCCATTTTCGAGAACATGGTGATATATTTTTAGTTTTAATATTTCTATTGTACCCCGTGTGGTTGCCGGGTTAGAATACCTAGTGTCACTCCATATTTTCCCGTGGATGTCGTAAGAGGCGACTAAGGGCCTGTTGTTAACTAAATTATTAGTTAAAATTCAAATATAGAATCAAAATTTTTACACATTTCCTTGAAATTTCACCACTAGTTACGTTTTTTAACAATTAGTTAGTTTAACTACTGGTCAAACAACAGGCCCTAAGGGAATGAAGGCTTGTAGAACTGGTAGGCGATGGGCTTGCAACCTGTCACTAATACACTGGTAATCTTGGCCTACTTGTGCAAAATGTGGTTACAGAATGATCAACAAGTCTCTTTAGAGTTGTTGGTATTTCTGTAGCTCTGCCTACCCCACTCTGGGAATGAAGGCGTGATGCTATGTAGGTCAATATGTATAATAAAAAGATGCAGTTGGGTTTTTAAAATTTAGTTTTTTTTTAATTAAAAGTCAAGATGGTAATCAACCCTAATGTACCTCTTTATTAATTATTTTTTATTGTAATGTGATATAAATTTTATTGACGACATTGTCCAATCTGCAGTTGATTGCTTTTTGTTAGACTTGTTAAAACGTATAAAAGTTTAAGAAATGGTGACTACTTTTAATACGAAATGTAGAGCGTCGGTGGGCTATTGGCATTGGCTGTCGGGTCGTGATCGTGAGGTACCGAGTTCGAACCCTAGCGGTGGGCATGTACCGATGAGTTTTCTATCTTAAATACATTATCCGATGCTCTTAGTGAAGGAAACCATCGTGAGGAAACCTGCACAAAATATCATCGATCATACAATGACGAAGTCTATCCGAAAGGGCCCATCTAAACAAAATAGTTACAATAACGAACAAATTTTTTTTTCAATGACAGCGTACGATTTTGCACAACTAGACCTAGTCCCAAACTAAGCTCTAGTCCTGTACTTTGGGTACTTGACAACGATAAACATACTAATATAGAGAAACACATACTTAAATAGGTAGATATAAAACATCCAAGAATTCCAACAAAGCATCCACGCCGCGAATTGAGCCTTGGACCTCTAGCGTCTAGGCTCACTGCCAACTGTCGCCTAGTCGCGTCATCAAATTAAGACACTTCTGACTGAGGTTAAGTTCAATTGATAACTATAAAACCCGACCTCATATAAAAACAAACAAAAGAGCATCTAGAATTCAAGGATCATAAAGCAGCTTCAAAATTGAGCCGCAAAAATCTTTTCATATTTTGCGCGTCGCCTGGAATTTTAGGGAATCTTCGGGAACATTCGCAAGGGACGCCTGACCCCGACCTCCAGTCGATTAAGCATCACTAGATCTTCCTTCAATTTCATATTTATAAACGGGGATTACGCAAAAATGCCAGTGTAATGGATCACCTACAGGAGACGAGGTTGAGCCTGACTGAGAGCGGGTCAAGACTAAGGGGCGTGCAGTTCATACTCAAGAAACTGAAGTTTAAATACATACGTTATGATCTGAAACATGGTTTTTTTTTCTATGTTGTTTTGTTAATCCCTATTAAATAAAAGGTTCGTTTTCAAAAGAGGTTTATTGGACACCAGTTTAAACCTTAGCTTAATAAATAATGTAAAGTTAATTGTAATTTATTAGAAATAAAATTGTTAGGGTACTTTAATTGATGGTCAAAAGTGAAAGAACGAAAGAAAATCGTCGCCTGGGCGTGTATTCTACTGAGTATATAAACTTAGGTATTGTTACTAACTCGGCCGCCATTACTGTCAAGTACATAAGAGCTGTCGTAACGTTGACAATACGGAAACATGTCAAAGGCAATATGGTTTTACCCAGTAGAACAGAGACCTAGATGCTTAGAGTTAAATACATACAGGCAGGCTACAGAAATACCAACAACTCTAAAAAGACTTTTATATAATTTTGTAACCACATGCATACAGTTATTAGATTATATTTAAAAAATACTCAATTTTAAGGAAATAAAAATGCGGCATTATCAGCTCTTTATAAGAGGCCTCTAAAGGACCGAAAGCGAAGTGAACCTAACCTATAAATTATGGCATAAGAAGTGCGCCCGCTAACACTGCCACCGCCGGGCTAGGCCGGGCGTCCGCCGAGGGGGGAAGGCAAATTTGAGAGGGGGGGACAAGGGTCTGATCGCCGGACTCATCCATCACGGCTCACGCATGTGAATTGGGCCGTCCTATCTGAAGATAGCCGCGGATGGCCGCCATTTAAATATTGCGTCGTTTAGCAACGTGGAGCTAATGGGCGATAGTGTTAAGGTTTGTTTTTTAAGAAGAAGAAATTCTATATACCTGAAGAATGTAAATAATGTATTCATTTATGTGTACTTTATTGTACAAACACACAAAAAACAAATACAATATTTACAAATAAAATTGTTAAAAAAATGTTAAAATATAAACGTACTTTAAAATTAAAGGTTTTAACAAGCGACTGTATGTCTATTTATACAGTAAACACTAAAAGTATAAATGTGAACTTTCACAAACTTTTGTGAGTGTGTGTGAGTTAGTATATTTGTTACTTCTACGCGCTAAAACGACTGGATGGATTTGTATGAAATTTGGACCGATAATTTATCCTGAAAAAACACTGTACCCGTGAGCTGGTTAATTACTTATTTTACACGGACGAAGTCGAAGGCAGAAGCTAATAAACTATTGGAGTAAAGTACAGCCTCCTTCCTTGATCCATTGTACTCATTGGTCGCAATGATCAGAGAGAAACAATGATATTACAGAGTATTATAGATATGTTACGTTAATAGAAAATTGCGTTTGAAAATAGAGAACCTACAATATTTTCAAATGTTTCACTTATTAATGATGAACAGATACGGAAATGACGAGAGTAAGAGAGATAAATATAGTTGACTTGTTTGGCGTAAACAGAGCAAGAGTGGTTAATTGGGTCTTTTATGAATCAACTTGGGTGCGGCAGTAACATATCTAGGTACTTTTAATATCATTAGAGGGAAATCACTGAATATTCGCCTATACATTGATACGATGTAGTCAATAATCATACGACATCGTGTAAAACAATGTACTACATTTAATACATTTTTACTTTTTTATGCTACCACTTCCTACGCACACTTCATAAACCATCAACTGGCACGCAACAATGTGACATTTCCAAACGTTCCAAATTTGAATGTTCGTCGATGGCGGTTTGTCGGCGAGCAAAATGGCGTCGTCACGATGTCGTGACAGGTAAATGAGTGTCGTTTGAGTGACGGACGACTTCACAAAGCCAGTATCGTGGGTCTGGAGTAGGTACTTACTAACTGGTTTTATTTTGTTTCTGTATGGGAATGAAAATGGGTTCTGCGTGCGAAAATGTCTATGTGAAGATCAACTTTCAAATTAGAAGATTTACGTGAAAACTTGAAGTATAATAATTACTCAGTATATAGGTATATCACTTCGACTTAGTATCTACTCGTAAGTGACACACCTTTTTTTAACAATGTATGACACTTTAAAAAACAATTTCGATGAATAAGCTTCTCGAATCAATCTGTGCAGGTAGATTTTTAAAGAAGTTACAATGAATGAATTACGTACGTACCTATATTAAAATTAAGAAATTACTTTTTTTTATTTTCTAAATGCTGTTGTCGTGTAAATTTTTTTTGCTTATAATTAGTCTAAAAAATTTATTATCTCGATATAGTTCTGTGGTTTGAACGCCCACTAAGTACAATTAGGTATTAATTATTATACAGGGTGGGAAAAACGAACGCCACCTGGACCGCAACTACCTTAAATATTAGAAATAGCGAATTCTACGCAAAGGAGACTTAACACTGCAAGAATGGATATTTTCAATTCGTCTTTCGTAACCGCGGGAATGGACAATATTAGTCGTGGTTTTTAGGGTTTAGTATTCAAACTAGGAACCCTTATAGTTCCGCCATGTCCGTCCGTCCGCAGCCTAGCGTGTGGGGCGTCCTATAGTGTGGGGTGTCGTTGGATAGGTCTTTCAAAAATGTTACGGGTTTGTGAAAACAGTTTTTCGATTAAGTGCCCCCCCTCCCCTCCTACAGCCAAAACTACAAATACTAAACATCAGAAAAAAAACTTAAATGAAAAAGCATGTAACGAATTTTAAAGGAAAACTATCACGACTAAGTAGACATCATTGGTTCTTGAGATACAGGCGGTTAAAGTGTTTATACCTACTAAAATCATCTAAAACGGCACCAATTGACTTTAAGTAGAAAATTAGTTATTACTTGTTGATTTTTATGTTTTTAGTACTTAACGGCTTCGGAACCGTACACTGAGCATGGTCCGACATGCTCTTGCCCGGTTTTTATGATGTTTATTTAGTTAAAATGTGTTTCGTTTTAGTTATAAATGATCCCTATCAATGACCCTCTCGATCTGTATCATAAAACACGACTTGACTGTTTTGTCATATTTGACCAGTTCGATTCCCGGTTACGGAAGACGAATTTAAAAAAAAAAACATAAATGCTGTGTGTATTGTTTTAAAAAATAAAAGTAAGGGTGCTTTCCAATATTTAAGGCAGTTGCCGACGGTATGACAACAGTTCACAGATAACAAATATCTAAAACCTCTTTTTAAATAGCTCTGTAATTTTTTCGTTGTAAGTAGGCGAGATTACCTTATCTAATGTAAAAATGAATCCCGGAAATGTATATAGGTACGCGCATAACTTCCGAATGACTGTACGAAATTAGATAAAAAATATATTCTTGTGTTCGTTATTGTCAGGACAAGGTTTGTATGACAGAAAAAAAGAAAGTTCCACTGTTTAAGTCAGAAATTTGCAGCGGGGCAAAGCCACACACTTTCAACCGAGAAATGCTTCAAGTTAAATTGATATAAAGGCTATTCTTATAAATAAAAATACAATCACGTTTCTAGGTTACACAAAATCTTAGGTACAATCGATATCATAAATTTGTGTACCCTTTAGTACCTTGTCTATTTAAGGTCATGTTTAAATTGCCATATATATTATGAATTTTCACAGCGATTAAAGTGACAAGGTACTATGGTGTACACACATTTATGAACTCGTCTGTATATATCCCTTTTTTAGTACATGAAAGAAACAAACAATCTATACGGATCTATCAAATCCGGATACAGAGCCATATTTTTAGTAAGTAGGTAATTTGCGGAGTTAATAACTTCAGATTGTATTTCAGCTAACCAAGGATGTCAAAAATGATGAAGTATCAGATATTTTGCAATACTGGGCCTCTATTTTACAGGGTTATAACGATATCGCGTTTGACATGTTTTTGAATCGTTTATTTGTAAATGACATAAGAGCTATCAAAACGTTGACAATACGGAAACACGTCAAATACGATATCGTTATTGCCCTGTAGAATCCCAGCCCTGGTAGTAGAAAACTAAGCCGTATTAATAAACTAACCTTAACTGTAAAGCTCGTCTCAAGATGCGTCAAGAATGGCACTGTATAGCTTGACGTAACTAGATTTTATTAATACGGCCCTAAATCACGTAGCTTCACTTGTTGTGAACTTTAATACTTTTACGCAAATTAAACTTTTTTTTTATAACTTATTAATGTTACTCAAAATTTTCCTAGAATAAAGACCCTAACTACGTACGCTAAGTTTTACAACCTCTTTTTCGGTTCTAGTTAGTAGAAAACTAAGGCTGGCATTGAACACGCTAATCGATATTGGAAGTAAGACAACGCGAAGAAGTTGTAGCTCGCGCTACAAACCTAGTCTGCAACAAAAGAGGCACGGCTGCGGTTACACGAGCGTAGCGAGGCTGGCGGCGATAAGCGATTTTATGATTTCACTAGCAAAAATGTCTTTGTGTCCTATCTACTAGAAGCAGCTTAAAACATTCAGTGCTATGGATAAATATAAATAAGGTGGGGTGGAGTTATTGAAACTTCGGGTAAATGCGTCAATTAAAGTTTTGAACTATTTTACTTTCTTTTTATTGGAATTTTGGTACTTAACTAATATAAAAGAGCGCTTAAATTGTTCTTAAATGTTTTATTCCCTTTAAAAAAAGACGCATTTACCCCTTAATTGCAATAGCCCCGACCCACCTTTTTTAATAAAAGCTTTGTAAATATAGCGACTTCTAAACGCTGTTTATCTAATTTTAAAATATCTAAAATGAACTTAATTTGATGTGTTCGCTATTTAGCGACAAGGCCACCTGTTAACTCTTTATGTAACGTTTTTTTGCTGAAATTGTAGGTGCGATCAATAAATAGTTATTTATATGTATATTGATCAAAACTACAAACAACATGACTTTTCTGTATATTTTAAACAAAGTGGTGGACTGAAACACAAAGAGATCCATAAGTAAACGTAGTTTTCCCGGTAGGTAATACCTATATGCATATTATTGTGGTAAACACAAATATTTCTGTCTGAGGGCGGAGAGCCGTATTAAAAAAACTCCTCTTAAGCGTTATCACACGTTACGCGCGTTATTCGCGTGTATCTTAGTCAAAATGTGACGGATTTTATCGTCAACCCATAGAAAACTATATTTTTTTAAGCTTTTTGAGTACGGCATCTCAGTCAAGATTTTATTTAGTACGGCTCTGTCTTTTCCTACTTATCTATCTATCTTTGCTATATTTATGGATGTCTTTTTTTTTAATAATTCCTAAATCACAATCCCAGAGCTTAGTTTGAGTAAGATTGCCTAGCGATAGTTTATTTTTAGGTATTGTTAGGCTGCAAAAATAAACAAATATGAACATTAAAAAGTTCCTATAAATAACTTAATACGTATCCTTATACCTTGTTATTTTTCAAAGGCGGTTAAATTGGACGAACATGTACCTAAAGCTCGAAATATTGAACTTTTAGATAATTATGGCAACAAACTAGTCGTTCTACCCCTTCGTTGGTAGATATTCCGCTCGCCGCTCCGCTCGCCACCCTGCCCACCGCCCTACCCTGAACCAATGACCTCAAGGTTAGTCTAACTGTTCTCAGCTCGTGTTGTACTAATAAGTGTAGTGCACTTTTTGTGCCTTTGTCGACCTAACGGGCTGGCGGTTCAACGATTTGTTGATCTCGTTAGGCTGTTTACTGCGCGTTGTTGATCGGGTTTAAATCTGGGGATCGGGATGGTTGGTGCTGGCATTCAAATGTATATTTCAGTATACATTGCTTTTCTGTCCAACAAACAGTACCTAGTTTTTGTTATAATTAGGACAATTTGTTGTTGTTTTCATATTTGTGTCGTGTTTTTATTTAGCGACCGAGAAGTATTTATAAATATTTTCAAGGTTCAATGTAACAATAAATACTAGAGATCGTTCAATAGCGAGATGTAACGTGACAAAATATATACGGTAAGTATTAGTGACATGACAATCCATGGTATTTAATATCGTTCAATTTCAAGCGCAGAAATTAAAACAAGAGCAAGCGAACTCGTTTATTTTTGCCAAACACTGGGAGAAGAATTCCTGAAATGTTCATAACAGCCGCTGTATCGTCTATTAATAGCCCGGACCCAAACAAACCTTCCCGCTCGGCAACCGCCCTTGAACTGAGCGGCGCAGCCTGCGGGGGGCGGGGCCCGGGCGGCCAATCAGCGCCCCTTCACATTTTTCAGCCCCCGCCCCCCGCCGGACGCTGCCCAAAAACAAAAGGATCACAGAAACCTATCTCTTTCTTTGTGCGGCCGGCGAGCGGGCATCGATGAGAGGATAGATACAGTGTCGCGCGAATTAAGATGAGAAGACTGGATTTGTCATTAAAAATAATTTATTTAATTGAGCAGAGTAACGACTAAGATAGTAACTAATACAATATTGACTTATTCTAGTTTGTTTATTCGTATTTATAATAAAATAGTGAGGAGTTAGCATTGACGTCATGACCTACTTTGGGGTAGTGCTGATAAAGGACAATTGTAGTGGTTGGTCAACCTTAACTCCTCCCTCCTTAAGAGAGAAATTATCTGAAGCCGACTGTAAAGCTGTTGGGTTCAGAGAATTTCGTCCTATACAATTTGTATAAGGTCTGAATTTACACAAAATGAAAATAACAAATGAAATAATTAAAATATACAATAAAATGGTCCATACACTGATATTTTTTACTATATATGCAAAATCTTCTGAACTATTTTCACTTATACCGAATTTGGCACTGTTGATAACGTCCTTTATGTCGCTGAAGTCCACGTTCTGTAGGTCCAGCAGCTTCTCTTCTTGCTTGATGGGGTGTAGTAACTCTGGTAATTGCACGAACGGTAGTTGTAGATTGGTTGAGGTGTTTGTGGGTGTTGAAATGAATATGTCTCCGACTTCTGTTTTACATTGTTTGTTCGGTTGTAGAAAGAAAGTTCCTTGAATAGTGTGTTTTTTTACTTCTTCGTTGCAGTGTTCTGTTATTATCAGTCCATTTTCAGAGTATATCAGCCAGTAGTTTTCCGTGATCTTTTGAATTTTCTTCTTTTCAATGCGTATGATGTGTTGATGGCACCTGGTGCAGTTTTCTTTTAGCATCATGATTTGTTCTATGCAGGTTTCAGTCGAGTATGGTACGAGGTCATCGCTCGAACACAGGAACTTGTTGTCCTTGATCTCTTCGCATAGGTTCACAACGGGCCTGTATTTCAACCTATTCACCATGAGGTAGGGGTGTTCAGGGATAATTGTTATGGTTTTCAAGGTTTTGGGATTATAGATAGGGATAGGTATTACTTTATAATATGTATACGTATTTGATTCTATCAACGGTACCTCTAAAACAAAAACTAATCTGTTATTAATAATATAAGACTTAAGGATAATATTACGTTCTATTTTAACTAAGTTTGCCTTATTTACTGGGTAAATTAAATTAGCATGTTTTTCTACTTCTAAAAGAATGTGTATCAGCTCTGTAGAGTTAACTATTGACTGATGTAAGACATGTAATTTGCTGAAAGCTATTGCTGTCTCGGTTTCTTGAATAAAGTCGTAAATAGTGTGAAAGTTATTAGAAATTTGGAACAGGTTATTCATAAGTGACAAAATGTGGTCTCTCTTTGTTTCTCTTTCTACGAGTGAATTTATTTCTACAGTTCTATTACTCAAAATATTTAAGTTCAAATTCATATTTTCCGATACGTTAGCGAATTTATCTAGGGCATTCACCATAAGGGACACTTTACGTTCTACTGAATGTTCTGCGTTTTTAAGTTGGCTTATCTCAAAATTATAACGTACTGCATCTGTCTCATCTAAGTTGCCTGAAATAGATTTAATTAATGAACCTAAAGGGGTAAATAATGCACGTTTAAATCTAGAAAAAGGTAAAATTTGATTAATCCTATTGCTAATCTTGGATTCAAATGATTCTATTTGGTTACATAAGCTACCTAATTGTTTTTTATATTCTATATTGTTTGAAATGGTTATTTTTAACTTATTATACTGTTGAAAGTTAGCATCTACTTGGCTTATTAGTACATCTAAGTCTAATGTCTTAAAAATAGTCCATGAATTAATCCTCATCACTGCTGTCCCAAGTTTTATCGGAGCTGTTCCCGGATTTGTCTCCAAGCTTTGAAGTTCCAGGCTGTGCATCGAGTCGATCAGTACCAGGAGTACGAGATTTAACCTGCGGAGGACGTTTAATATTTTTAGTAGCTACTCTTGTTTTCCTTTTCTTTAATTCTACTGGGATAATATTCCTATTCGGTTCACCTATGACTTTAGCCTTTTCAAAACGAGGTAGGTCTTTAGCTTTTCTTGTTCTCGTATTTTTCATGAAGATGTCATCGCCCTCTTTAATTTCAGGTGGTTCCTCGCCACCTCTCTTTTCTCTTACCTTAACTTTGTCTTCATGCAGTTTTTCTGTGACATATTCATATAAGACCTTTAATCTTTTCCTATGGTCTTGTAACAGTTTTTGCATGAGGTTTCGTTCCCTATCGATATCAAAAACGTTATTAGAATCTGTGTTACCAAAAACTATTTCGAAGGGTGTAAAACTGGTAGCGGAATGGATGGAGTTATTGTATGCCATAATTGCGTAAGTCATTACGGAGGCTGCATCCAGTTCGCTTTTTTCATATTTGGCTAAGCGGTAAATTTCAATAATCGTCGAGTGAAATCTTTCGACAATCGCCATTGAGCTGGGGTTATTTGGAGTACCTATGTGTAGCTCAATTTTGTACAAATTTAACAGCTCTTTTATTAATTCATTATTGAATTCGGTACCTGAGTCGCAGTTAATTTTCTTGGCTAAACCGTACATGCTGAAATATTTGATTAAAGCTTGTACTACTTCTGGTGTGCTACGATTTGGTATGTTGATAGCCTGCCCTAACTTACTAAATGCATCGACTACTGTTAGATAGTATTTACTATCGATATAAAGTAAGTCCATGAAAACTTCCTGAAAGGGTGAGCTTTGACTTTGTGTTAGCTGTATACAAGGTTTAATAGGTTTTCTTTCATACTTCATCCTTTTACACTGTTCGCATGAGTTTATAATAGCAGTAACGGTTTCCTTCATATTTTGCCACCAGTAGTGACGTTTCAGTTTCATTACAGTCTCATTAATTCCCCTGTGGCACGTTTTCCCTTCGTGATATTTTAATGTTATCTCTCGTTGGTCCGTTTCGGAGTCGGCTAAGTTAACTATGCGTTCCGTACACTCAGTTAATTTTAACATTCCTTTCTTATAGAGTCTGGTTATGACTGTTGAGAAGGTTTTCCTGAACTCTGGGTTTTCGAAATAAATAAAATGTTTATTTTTCGGGTTTACGTATTCTTTGAGAAAATCCTTAGTAAGTTTTTCGTTATTTAGGGGCATAAATACTTCGATAATACGTTGTTTCTTATTAGATTTATCATTTACGTGCAATTTATCTTTAAACCATGTATGAACCAAAATCTGTTTTGGTTTGGAGTCTATGGCTTCTTTCAAAATAGGTATCCCTTCATGTTCCCTATTTGAAATAGAGTTAGCTGTAGCGCCGTCATCTGAATCTGAGATTTTTATTGTTTCAAGTGAATGATTACTTTCAGAATCTGAAATGTCTATCACTTCTAATGGCGGTTCACAATCTGGATCTGAGATTTCCATCATTTCCGGTTGTGGCCTACGATTCTGTTGGAAATTTTCATACATTTCCTCTAATTCTCTCCTAACCTTAACTACTCGCTGTTCGTTTTCGTCTACGTTCGCTATTATAGAATCTAAATCGTTATCCATGACATTTATCCTAACTCTGGAAAGGGCGTCAGCATTTGTGTTTTGCTGTCCTTTCTTATACTTAATCTCGAAATCATATTCTTCTAACCTTAAACGCCAACGTGTGAGTTTACTATTCGGTTCCTTCAATGAATATAGCCATGCTAATGGTCTGTGATCCGTATAAATTGTAAACTTTTTCCCATAGAGGTATGGCCTAAAGTGCTTTACAGCCCATATCACGGCTAAAAGCTCCTTCTCGATTGTACTGTATCTAGATTCAGTATCACTTAAAGTTCTACTAGCATAGGCTACAGGTTTATCCGATCCGATGGTTCCCTGCGATAGTACGGCACCTATTGCAAAATTGGATGCGTCGGTGGTTAACACAAATGGCTTGTTGAAATCGGGGAACTGCAGAAGGGGTGCATTTGTTAGTAGTTTCTTACAAGTTTCAAAGCTATTTACATATTCCTCATCCAAAACTATCTTTTTACCTTTTTTTAGGCATGCTGTAAGGGGTCTCGTGATTTTTGCGAAATCCTTAATGAACTTTCTATAATAACCTATTAAGCCTAAAAAGCTCTTTATATCAGTGGCTGTTTGAGGAATTGGGTAATTCAATACAGCGTCTATCTTATCATTATTTGGCTTAAGGCCCTCGCTGGTTATTGTGTGTCCCAAGTATAAAACTTCTTTTCTAAGGAAATGTGACTTATCTAACTGAATTTTCAGGTTCGTTTGACGAAATCTCTCAAAGACAGCTCTTAATTTTTCTACATGTTCTGGTAAACTTTTTGAAAATATTATTACATCGTCAAGATAGACGAGGCAATGTATTCCTTGCAACCCTCTGAGTACGCTGTCCATTGCTCTTTGGAAAGTTGCAGGTGCTGTTTTTAAACCGAACGGCATACGGTGAAATTCAAAATGACCAAATGGGGTGCTAAAAGCTGTTTTTGGCTTGTCGTCTGGTTCTACTTCTATCTGATGATACCCACTAGCGAGGTCTAGCGTAGTGAAGTACATACTTTTGCCTAGCATGTCAAAAAGGTCATTGATATTTGGCAAAGGGTATTTGTCATCAGTAGTTATATCGTTTAGTCGTCTGTAGTCAACAACCATTCTCCATTTTTGTTCCCCCGAAGCATCCAATTTTTTTGGCACGAGGTGAACCGGGGCACTCCATGGTGAGTGTGATTCCTGGATGATATTGTCACGTAACATTTTACCTACTTGTTTCTTAATTTCCTGAGTCTGAACAGGAGGTAACCTATGAGCTTTAAGGTTAATGGGGTCTTCGTTCTTAGTTCTAATATTATGCTTAACTTGATTACTAAAAGATAATGGAATATCCTCGCAATAAAATATATCCTTATATTCCCTACATAAATTACCTATCATCATTCGTTCTTCATCGTTCATATGATCTAGCCTAAGTTTTCTAAGGTTGTTACTTAATAACCCTTCAATATTTTGTCGTATTTCTGGCTGGTTAAGCTCAGTTAAATTTACGTTTAGTGATCGTTGATCAAATAATTCTATGAGAAATGGGGCTGTAACAGTTATTTTCTGGGGCAAATCAGTAGTGTTTTGAATTACCGTAGTAGCGTAGCTGTTAGTGCATTTCACTATGGCGGCTGGCATTCGAATTCCTTCACTAAATTGAGTAAATTTTAGAATACCTTCTCCATGTAACAAGTTAACAGGTAATCTGACTCTCATCTCACAACGAGGAGGTAGGTTATACATCTCTCTCATTGGTGGTGTATAAATTATTGGAATTTTTGTATTATCTGTAAATAGAATTTGGGTCTTCATATCAATTTGTGCGTTTAACTGTTTCAACAAATCACTGCCTATTAGACCGTCATACCTCTCATCCACGGAATAAATATAAAATTTATGCTTTTGATTAGTTTTGAAAATCTTCGGCAAGTTAATATAAACTATCTCATTATGTTTGCTTGCAGCGTGTGTACTAACTACTTCAAAAGGTTCACTTCGTTTTGAACTTGCGTAATATTTATTAGCAACCTTTGGGCTAAGAAATGACCGAGTACTACCCGTATCTATCATAAATACGGCGTCAAGTTCCGGTACGTGAATATGTGGCAAATTCAAACGCTTATTACAATTTAATTTTATCTTTTCTGTAACGTCGAGGCTTCTATGAAAAAATTTTCCGTCGGTTCACAGTAAGGGCCGGGATTTTGACCGTCACTTTCCTGTGAGTTGTACGGTAATGAATCGTCGTTATTTTCCGTGTAATTAACACGTCTAGAACTAGCAGTTCGCATTGTAACATCGGTATTCGAACCCGATGCTACCGGTTGTGCGTCATAACCTACGCGGTGTCTATTGTCCGCGGAGAAATGCTGACGCTGCGATTGCGCTTGCACCGGCGGCGGCGCTTGTGGTGACCTATTTAAACGCGGCACGTGTTGTGTATTATTTCCGCTAAATCTATTGTTTGAAAATTGTTGGCGATTAATTCTATATTGGAATGAATTACTATTTTGTCCGTTTGAAACGTATGGTGTCGGATTAAATACGTTGTTTGGTGCATATGCACTTGGTAACCTTTGCGTATTGTCAAATCTTGGAGGATTATAATTATTATTTTGGTTCCAGTTTGAATTTACTCTCGGATTTTTAAAATCATAGACTGTTTGAAAGTTCTGTTCTTCTAACACGATTTTCAGTGCGTCCTCCAAAGTTGTGACATTTCGCAAACGTACCATCCTAACTAAATTAGCTGGCAAATTAAAAAGGAAAACATTCAGAGACATGTTATCATAAATATGGTGTTTGGCCGTTTGTAAATTCTCATCATTAATGATTTCATTTATTTTTGAGAATAAACTGCTCCTTAAATGCTGGATTCGGTGGCAAAGATCCACGTAACTTTCACCTCTATTTCGCTTTAAAGATTGTAATTCCATTGCCAAACATTCTTCGGACTTTGGCTCGCCGAAGTGCTGAATTAAGAGATCTTTTAATTCGGTCCATGTAGCGATATGTTCCCTTTCTCCTACTAAATTAGCCGCTTCCCCAGAAAGTCGACTGGTTATCACGTGAAAGAGGTATTCATTTTGTATATTTCCTCCTTGAAATGATTGTAAAACATATTGGCATTTTTTTATGAATAATGGTAGAGCTCTGGTTTCTCCATCGAACACTGGAATTATTTTAACAATTTCACTAGGTACCCTAGTAATACCTTCCATGGTGAAAGATAAAAATAAAATCTGCTAATAAGTAATTAATTAATGTACTTAGTGACCTACTTACTACAAACGTTATTCAAGAAGAATTTTATTCTCAAATAATGTTTCTATCCACACGATAATATTAAGGCGTTTTCTAATCCCTTACACAACGTATAGATATTATAAAAGGGGTACGGAAGTAAAGAGTAAGGGGATGGTGAAAAGGTGTACTCACAGTCCCGTAGCTCCCATTTTCTTCCGGAATATTGCTAGTCTCGAAGTGTCCTCTGCTTCAGGTCCAGTCCTGGTCTGTCGCTGCTTGGCTGCTTGGCCCCACAGGAACTTGACTCAGCTTCTTAATAAATTTATTTGTTCGAATTCCCGTTCAAACGTAGAGACGTACGTTGTCCGGCACGGTACGATCGCGAGATTATCGGTCACTGAACGTGTCAGGAAAACGACGGGAATCCTGTCCTCAGCGCCAATTAAGATGAGAAGACTGGATTTGTCATTAAAAATAATTTATTTAATTGAGCAGAGTAACGACTAAGATAGTAACTAATACAATATTGACTTATTCTAGTTTGTTTATTCGTATTTATAATAAAATAGTGAGGAGTTAGCATTGACGTCATGACCTACTTTGGGGTAGTGCTGATAAAGGACAATTGTAGTGGTTGGTCAACCTTAACTCGCGCGCGCGAATCGATCGTGCCCCGCGCGGACCCCGCCCGCCCCGCCGGCCATTTGCACGGATGTTTACTATTATTATTTTATTGAGCGAGCCTTAAGTGGAAAGGCATATGATAGTAAGGAGGTTAAGTCGGAGGTAAATAGGGGCTCGAGGTGTTTTGATAGGTTAATTAGGAACTACTAACAATGTAATTGGGCACTTTTCGAATCCTTTTGTCTCCATAATGAAAAATCTTTACATGTAACTCGTGAAAAAAAATATTGCCAAGCGAAATCCTTACTTAATATTATAAATGTGAAAGCGTGGATGTTTGTTACGCTTTCACGCAAAAAATACTTGACGAATCATCATGAAACTTTGTACACATATTCTGGGAGGTACTAGAAGTAACATAGGATACTTTTTATTAACAAAAAAATATATTTTTATACAATAAATAAAAAATAATTGTCTACTCTGGCGGGTCGCTAGTACCTATGCTTATTCTAAAACTACATCTGTAATAAATTTGTATTTGAAGCCACGGTGCAAAAAGATGTGTATGATTTAAATTACCAGTTTGTCTGTCAGTGGCGGCGAAACAGGGGGAGGGAGGGGGCAGTGGGCCATGCATCCCCCCGCCCCCTCAAACAGATTTTTTTTTTGAGAGAAAATAAGGCTAGTTTACAATGGGTTGTTGTGATATTTCACCCAAATATTACCTACCTATTTGATTTTATATTTTGTATTTTTTTAGTGTAATAAGTAGGTACTGACTGACTGTACCTACCTACCAACTTTGTTATATTTAGGTTATCTTTTATTTAGTTTAGTTTTTAAGATTGCTATACCCTATTAGGGTCCATGTTTAGAACTATATTTTAATGTAAGACCACTGTAAATACCATTAATGAAATAAATTTAATATGAATATTTTTTTATTACTCATTATTCTCATTAATACCATACTTAGGTAGGTACTAAGTATAACAATGCCTATATACTAATTAGGGTAAATAGGTAGGTATTCACAGTAGTAGGTAGGTACGTCTACGAGGCCGTGCGTCAAACCAACAAAGGCTCCTAAAAATATAGGTAGCCTAGGTAGGTATGTCGCACTTTGCTCCATTGACGCACTTGTCCCACCTGACCTACCTATCCGCGGTCGTTTGATCCAAAGTAACGTAGGAAAACGTATAATTCCCTTAGTTAGGTTACATGGAAATACAGGTTCATTACATGGATAGAACCACCCGCCAAGCAACAGTGTTCGCATTGTTGTGTTCCGGTGTGGGGATAAGACAACCGGTGAAATTACTAGCATAGAGGCATTCCATCTTAGTCTTCAGGGTTGGCAACGCATTTGAGGTCTTAGGATTATAGTCTTGAGAATTCAAATGTCTATTGGTCTCAGATTCCACTTACCATCAGGTGGCCTGAGTGCTCGTGTGCCTTCTCCTTAACATAAAAAGGAGGTAAGTAAGTTTGAGACCATGTAAAAAATAACGCTGTGATTGTGACAGGGTTCCATAGTAGCATAACAATTAAGGTCCTTGATCGTACTTTGTTACGAAATGAAAGTTTGTAAATGTTAGTGATGAGATGATGTTAGTAAACCTAGTATAATTACCTAGGTAGGTACAATATAACGTCCCTGTTTTAAAATCCGTAGTAGGTATATTTAGTTACGTATTAAAAGCTATAGGTGCACAGTTTGTAACAGACATCAGATTTTACTCAGCACAACCATAAACTTGAGCCACCATAGAACCTCGTCGCAAGAAGTCATTGACTTTTCTTGTAATAAGATTCTTCAAGAAAAGTCAATGACTTCCTGCGATGGCTTCTTGGTTCTATGGTGGCTCAGCAATTTAAAGTTAGTATGTAGGTAAGTACCTACCTAATCATCACTAGCGGAATCGTGAGAGCAGCCGTTAAAACTACACGATTATTATAAGTATGTCAAATAGGTATTTTAATACTTGTAAACCAAACTCATAATTCTAATACTTATATAAAATTCTCGTGTCACGGTATACGTTATTGAACTCCTCTGTAACGGCTCGACCGATTCTTATGAAATTTGGTGTGCATATCGGGTAGGTCTGAGAATCGGCCAACATGTATTATTCATACCCCAAAGTGACATAAAAAAGTTTCATGAATAGCTTTTAGTGATCATAATAGAACTGTTAAGTCGTCCACGTATATTTACTCCTATAATATTTGAGGAGTTCCTCCAAGATCCCATCATCAGATCTTGACGTGGTGGAAATGTGACCAACTAGAGAATACTCTCTAGGTATACACCCAAACCTAACAAAAAAAATATTCAAATCGGTCCAGCGGATTGTGTGTAGGTAATCGCCAATCGGGGAATATACCTACATTAAAAAAACCCGACGAATTGAGAAACTCCTTTTTTTGAAGTCGGTTAAAAACCTCCTTATTTTCTATTTTGTCTTCAACATGTTGACTGAGGTTTTTGAATGTCATGTTCAGACTTCAACGCGTCAGAACAGTCAATTGACGCCTACGTAGGTACTCGATCGTACCTAATTGCCTACTCGGAGAGAAGAAATTTAAAATGGATTCAGGAAGGTCACTTAAAAAACATACATACATACATACATAACACCACGCCTTCATTCCCAGAGTGGGGTAGGCAAAGCTACAGAATTACCAACAACTCTAAAAAGCTTGTTCATAATTATGTAACCGCATTTTGCACAATCAGGCTAAGATGTTTACCAGTGTTAACAAAACAATTAAAATAAAAGTTCTATTTAAAGACTGCAGTTAGGTAGAATTATTTTTAAGTGCGTCACGATTCTTTATTTCTTGTACCTATAGCGAAATTTCCTAAAACTTTTAATTTCTTGCATCTTTTCTCTCAAAGTTGGCGTTTATGTTCGCATTCGTGGGGCTTCTTAGCTAATTATAGTCATCGGCTTTGTTCGGGGTTATGAGTAACCAAATGACGGATATACCTAAGTACTTTTAGATGTGAAATTCGTGATAGCGATGGATAGACACTTGAAAACGGCTCGCTGTCGAATAGTCATTACACCTTCGAGCGCGAGTAATCTGAGAATAGACGTAGGTTACACGCTCTTAACTTCTACATTATCTCCTTTCAACTCCAAGGATTTCATCCAACGATGTTCCAGCATTTGCAACCCCTCCAAAAATATGTTTTTGTCAATCCCTGAAAAAGATGCTTCAGTTTCAGCTATGACTTTCTCATTTGATGAAAATCTTTTCCCACCGAACCATTTCTTCATGTTTGGGAGTTTAAAATAAACACATTAGGCCTGTTGTATACCTATGATTTACATGTACTGCTCCGTGTTCTGTTTTTTTTTTTGGTGTTCAATAATGAGTATATTGTATTGTATTGTATTGTATTGTATTAGGCCAAATCCGGAGAATAAGGTGGACGGGGAGTATTTCTTGTATTGATATAAGTAGTATTTTCTTCTTTGCCAGATATGACCTTTTTTTACAATAAAAAGAAGCATAATAAGGGGCCATTTATTGTTTCACCTTTCTCTAAATAGTCGATATAAAAAACCTTTTGGCTGTCGCCCAAAACAGTGGACATTAATTACCTTTCCTGCCCAACGGTTTTCACTTTCTTCGGGAGGGACTTCTAAGAAGTCCAATGTTTTGACTGATTTTTCTATTCTGACGTATAATGGTTTCATCTACCGTCAAAATTTTACATAAAAATTAATAAGGATTACGCTTCAATTTAGCTAAGCATTGCTCGGAATTTGTTGCACGATGTCGTTTTTGATCGGCTGTCAGCAAACGTGGCACCCATCTTGCAGAAAGCTTTTACATACTTAAAATATTATGCAAAATATAAAAAAAAAGATTAGATGAAATCTGTGCAGTCTCAGGTATCTCACGGATCTTCAATTGACGGTGATCCAAAACAATATCGTGAACTTTATTCACATCATCAGTGGTCACTTCATTCGGCCTTCCAGAGCGTTATTGGTAGTGGTACGTCCAGAAAGAAATTAAGTAAACCACTTGTGTACCCATTCCATGAGATGGACCAGATTACCCATTTTTTTTGAGCCGGTCTTCAATCTCTTCGATACTCGTAATTCTTCCACGTAAAAGTAATGTTTATTCAACAACAATTTTCCGATCTCATCTGACAGACTCGTTTTTTTTTTCAACTTTTTTTTAAAAATTGACAGCCATCTAACAAAGAGTCTATAATTAGAATCAAAAGTTCATAATGTAGTGTTTTTTTTCTTAAAGTCCGTCTTGTAAGCCGCCCTCGTAAAGGTTGTTCAAGAGCGAGTTATTTAAGAGAATAACCTAGTCACCTTCCTGGGCCGAGATTCAACATGGTAAAAACGATATTGCCTTTGACGTGTTTTCGTATTTTCAACGTGTCGATAACTCTTATGTAGGTACCTAAATCCTAAATTAAAAAAGGAGTTAAAAAGAGACTTCCGCTTGTAATTTGTAATTTTTAGCGTTATAAAACAGGGCCCAGATGTCGTGAACCGGTCCCAGCTCAGGATGCTTGGTAGTAAAACCAACGCTGGTCTTCCGCAGGGACCATATGGTTTTTAATAGCACAGTCAGCAGTAAAAGTAGTATTCTCTTGACAATAGAGTCGAGTGCAGATCATTTTGAGCTCTTCGGTTGCATAGCTACTTCCGCTGCTGACTGTACACGTCTATCGGCCATTCATTGTGGCATCCTGTCAGTATATTTTGTTATGCCAGAGAGAGTGTGAAATCGATAGATAAATGATCTAGTTTAACTGTACCTACACAAAATCCAAATTCTACAGTAAGTAGGTAGGTATACCTACCTAGTGCCTACCTGCGATGTTTCCTGTGTTTTTCACGGTCCTTGAAAACCAACCTACAATAATCTAAATGTCGTATCATTGATCACTATATTAACTATCATCGTCAGGTATACAGGGCGTCCCACGGCTATGCCACATGGAAGGAAAGTACCTTGAATATTGTAGATGGAACATTTTACTGAAAGAAGACATTACTTTAATTTAAAAAACAATTTAAACTGCATTCATAGATATTTCAATAATTACATGGTTGAACCGGGAATCGAACCCGTTACGCGAGAGAAATAATTACCCTGTAGCTTTATCATACCGATCGAAATGCTTCATCATATGGATTATTTTCTGCTAAATAACATAGTGTCAGAAATAAAAGGAAGACCATGAATTTTAACATTTTTAATACAAAATTAATCAATTTATCAAATGCTCAATGAGTCCCTTCCTGTTGAATACAAAGTCGCACTCTTTTGATTATTTCGCTCCCTGTCGATTTTTTGATCTTGTTGTGGTGGATATTTAGAATAATACGTCGTAAGTTTTGTTTATAGCTCGTGGACACTTTCATACTGGTTCTTGTGAACTAAATTTTTGAAATAACCCCATGAAAAAAATATAAATCTATCTATCTCTCTATCTATCAGCTTTTCATTTTTCTGAACAAAATTTCACATCAAATGTTAAAATTCATGGTCTTAACAAAAAATAATCCTTATGATGAAGCCTTTCGATCAGTATGATAAAGATACAGGGTAATTATTTATCTCGTGTAACGGGTTCGATTCCCGGTTCAACCATGTAATTATTTAAATATGTATGAATGCAGTTTAAATTGTTTTTTAAATTAAAATAATGTCTTCTTTCAGTAAAATGTTCCATCTACAATATTCAAGTTAGGTACTTTCCTTCTACGTGGCATAGCCGTGGGACGCCCTGTATAGGTACTTTACTTATTGAGTAGTACGAATACCTATCTATTCTTGTCTAGGTATTATTTTTCGTCCCTTCTATAAGCTTAGCAGGTAGATAAAAATTTAAAACCCAATGTTTTCATGTTAAGTTATAAATTTTAGTTTGTATGACTTAAATCCATTCTTAAAAGTTAGTTCTCTTTTATAACTTTAAATTAAAGCTCCTCATGTACCTAGTTTTGTAAAAAAAGATAAAGTACATACCTACTGGATTTTCAATCTCCATACACTATCTGCGGGATAAATTTAAACACTGTCCTTATCTTTCCAATGACAAAAAAGGAAACTAATAATTTTATCTGGTGATTGGAAAAATCGGCCTTTAAACCACGACATAATAATATCTACTTACTTACTACTTAATAAATAATACATGACACTTAACCTAAACTTATCCCTTAACTTGGTTGAAGTATGGAGGAACCGCAAGTTGTATACCTACCTACTTATTTAGATTCTGCCTACCTACCCCTTTGGGAGACAGGCGTGAAGATATGAATGTATGTATGTATCCTTACTTACCTTAAAGTAAACGTAGGTAGTACCTAGGTAGTCGGTAGGTAGACCAAGCTTACTCGAGCGTACTCGTCACTAAAATGTATAAATTGAAGTCGTCCTTATGTACCTAAAGTCGGCCTTATAGATGTGGTCTGCCACCTTAAGATAATACCTAATTAACAGTAAGAAAAAATACAAATTGTCCTGTAAGTAGGTACTGTAAGTGGGTATCTACACTTAAATTTTTACCGTCTTATTTTTTAGGCATTTGGTAAAAGGACTGATTTTATTTCTTAATTTGGGAAATGAAAAAATCAGCATCATACTGGTCTAAAAATAAATCAGATTGAATAAGTGTATAATTGCTCTATAATTCAAGTAAACCTATCCTACTATTCTATAGTTTGACGTGGAAACGTGAAACCACAATATTTGCCACGGCCAAATTTTAGGCTACAGCGCCATCTGTGATTTTTTCTTCGAACGAATACGAAAACTGTCTAGTAGGCAGTTGGCAGAGCCCTCTTTCGGAAACACGATACACCATTTAGACTCAAAGCGCAATTATCGAAGCAGTTTACATTAAATCCGTAGATGGCGCTAAATTCACACTACACAACTTTTAACACTTTTGGTGAAATAAATAAAAACAATAGCTTTATTTTGCTGTGATTTTTTAAATTATAATTTATAAAACGTTACGTAGTGTTTCAAAGCGTATTTAAATGAAAATTCTATATTTCATTTTGTCCTTGTTTACTGCGTAGTTGCCTGCTTTACCGACTGAGTAATTTCCGGTTGGCGCTCGGCGAAGCACGCAACCGCAACGCAAACTCAGGTAATTCAGCTAACTTCACTACATAGATGTTCGATTTCTTTCAACTACGTCGAGGCTTTGTGCATTTTCGGGATTTTGCTGTTCGGTAATTATTATTGTATTTGTTGTATACGGGTAGGGATCGAAATAAACAATTCTTATTTTAATCTTGGGTGAGTGTCGCGTCGTGTAAAGTGCCGTGATTGTCTACGATCGGTTTGGCGCGTTGTATTCTGTCAACATTAAGTAGCTAATAAGTGTTCGCACGTAGTGATTTTCAATGCACGTGTAATTACAATACAGTCGTGATTTTCAGATTACAGACATGGCTTTGAGCGTGGCACTACCTCCAGCTGGACTAGAGACAGACAACTTTTATTTATTTAGCTCATTCGGGCATATAATCGACATAACGGACTTTGCCAAATCGCAAACGAGCCCGAGTCCGTCTGTCTCCAGCGAATCCAGTGGCATTGGCTCGCTGGGCTCTCTCAAGTCTGAGTCCGTGAACAGCGACTCCCTGCCCTCAAGCCCTCAGACAACAGAAAAGGTGAGTTACAGGAAAAAACCAATATTTGTTTGCGTTCGTCCTGGCCTTGACCTCTCTATTTTCATAATATTCCGTAATGGCGAATCTCTTCATTACGCTATCGGTGTTGTGAACGATTAATGACGCGTGACTCGTGACAGTAGGAAGATTTTGCTCGCATGTTGATTTTGATGATCGGTCAAATTCTTATCGGAGTCATCTTAAAGAAGCATAATACAATTATAACGGGTATAGTGCGAAATGTCTACGTTTGCCGAAGCGGAACGCCATCAACGATGGCCCGTAATTTGCGCAAGCAAACTAAACACTGTTTTATCTGTGTGCTCAAGTAATGGATTTATACAACACCTGTTGTGTTTTATAGATTGAGGTTACCCTTTAATAATAGCAGATTAATAATTAATTTCAGAAGATATTCGAGCCTGTCGCGCAGCCCCAGCCTCGACCGAAAGAAAAGGAAGTTGAGGTCAAAATCAGATATGGAGGGCGTGACATCCTCAATTTGATGCCTAACCTGACAGACCCGCGGTGGAACTACCGCGCCACGGTGTTGCCGCCCAACAATCCCACGCTCTTCTTTGCCAACCGCTCCCAGTACCACCGCCTGGGCCCGTATGGAACCCGCACACAGTATGTAAACGACTCTTGCCGCCATTGCGGCTTCTCTTGGGTGGTAGCTGCCACAGATTGACTCATCGGCGCGGCGTAAACTGAACAAACGAGGAGTGGAGATGACCAGGACACATCAGGGGTATCAACCTCGCTAGCTTCAACTGTCACTAAGTGGTGCTTAACATCATTACTACCTATGACTCCAGAATGAAGCTTTTACTTCCTTTAGAGAAACTACCTTCTATTTTTTATAAAAATGGTAAGGAAATTTGGGTACCTTGTTTTTTTATTTATATTTTGTTATTGGTACTAAATGTAATTACTTAAATCGAATTTGTTATGAAGTTTCTTGATAGTGAAAACTGAAGTCAAGGTTCAGTGACACCTTCCTATGTGTTGCGAGTTGAAGATCCTGGTGCGCCCTGGTCCAGGATGACTGTGGAATATGTGTGCGAGTATCGTCCCGCGCATTCCTAGAGTTACATTTTAATCGTGACTTAATACTGTGATCTTAATTTAAACAAAGACAATTTTTGACAAATTCTCTGAATGACTCGCGTGACGATGCACAACTTTTGTTTTTGTTTTTAACTTATTTGTGTGATAAAATTTAAAGATAGGGTTAATTAATACTATGAACTTGCAATGCCATAAGATTTGCACTCATGTTCCAATTAGCATTTCTAGTTCCCACTAATTATATGAAAAATCACCCATACCAAGGGATAAAAGTATTGAAAATAACTATGCATCAACTTATCAATAATTTAAAAGACTGTTAATGATTCAAAATAATATATTACGCTACACTTAGTTCCTTTTAGAATTGTTAATAGTATGTTTTCCAAAGAATTTATTTGTTTAATGAGCATATTATTAACTGTAATTCGTTGGTTATGCAATTTACCTGAATAAGTTTAAAACCTGACTGGCTGGCAGTAGCTATCGTGTAGGGTTTTGCTTCTAATTACTCTGAAAGCAATATTTAAATTATGGACATTTACTTATTTAATTGAGTTACTACTTCCCACCATTACATGTAATAGTTATTGTTTAAATATTGTTTTATAATAATGCTTAGTATAGAAGTTAGTGATTTAGATATATTCCACAGTCATTTATAATAGTCATTGTCGTTTTTAACCAAAAGGCTGCTTCTCGGATGTTATTTAAAGTAACGATTTTGACAAGATAGGCACGAATTTAAAAGCCAAGCTGGTAGGTTAATTTTAAGGTGTAATGATGACGATTGTTGGATTACCGTCCGAGCATACATAATAATAGTGATGACATATAATCTAGAAGATACAAT
Source organism: Acleris holmiana (assembly GCA_949316455.1). Classification (NCBI taxonomy): domain Eukaryota; kingdom Metazoa; phylum Arthropoda; class Insecta; order Lepidoptera; family Tortricidae; genus Acleris; species Acleris holmiana. The sequence goes on along the minus strand of OX438763.1, from coordinate 7,103,271 downwards.
CTTGACACATGCCCTAATATTGATATTCCTGGCAACCGGACGAGGAATGAAGCTCGAACCACTCATTTCATTTGACGGAACATAGTCAGTGGGTTATCAGTGCATATCATCACAAATTATTGCAGTGATTAGATATTGTAAGGTATTAGTAGTTGTTACAGAGTTTTAACGTTTGAGTCATTGATATGCCCAGATGCTGGGCCTCTAGTGAAATTATAGTAAGTGTCGTTCACAGACTGGCAATATCTCTATGTATGTGCATATATAAATGTAATATTCGTGGTCTCCTAATTTAGTCAAGATATTTAATAGTGTGAGTCTCTTCAATTAAATGTAAGTAAATGTACTAACTAACTAATTAATAATTATTGATACTGTCCTTTTGTGCAACTTTAGTTCTGCTATGTTGTGATCAGCTTTAAATTGGAACGAGTATTTGTACACAATAATGTTGAAGGATTCCCCACAAAGTTATTTTTATAGTAAAATGTTGATATGAGACAATACATTATGTAGTATTCCAAATTTAATTTATATTTATGGCAGTTGCTTGAAGGGTTTGGCAAATATTTTGGAAGGGACCAACATCCACATATGTTTTAGTTATGCTTTACAGTAGCTAAATTTACTCCCAACTCCCAACCCGCGTTCTTATCATAATCGGAATGATTCACTCATTGCATTTTATCAACCGCTTTATCTTGTTGAGCACCACTACAGATCTATATTTTTTTTTGTTTTTATTAAGTTTTCTGGGCTATGAACACATATAACGTAAAGGAGTAGGAAAAAGTTGTACAAAATTTGTATTTATGTATTATGATTCAGTGAGTCATGACTGAACATATAGCATGGATCTCAGAATGCAGCTAACGGTGATAACGTCCTCCTGCCGGGACCCCGGGCGCTCGGGGAGAGCAGAGCCTAGTGTGCGATGTACAGTCACACATACTCACAAAATGGTTGTTATCAAATTATTATTTAAAATCAAATGTTGCATTCATATTTTTAGTTTTTAGAAATGGTAAAGCTGTAATCGAATGTAGTTCAAAGGAAAGTATTGGAGCAATACGCACAGTTGTAGGACTCTTGTTGTGATGTGACCCCGCACGCACGAGCGAGGCCGAGGTGCGATGCAATATTTGCATTCCAGTTTTGTTTAAGTTATCAGGAGAGGGTGTAGTTATTAATGTTTGTTTAGTCCACATTGCCAAATAACTTGGTTGTTGTGCTATTTATTGAACACGAAAAAATATCAATTGAACCTTCCATAACCGTGTCTTCAAAGTGATTTTACAATGTTTTAATCGTTTCAATTGTATGCATTTTATTTTGTTTATTCAAATCATATACATGATATTATACATAATATTATTGAGTTGTATTCTATCTATTGTTCATTAATATTATGACAAATATTTTTTTCTCATTGAACTGTAGTCAAATGGCAGTATTTTTGTATTGAAAATTGTATAAGGATGAAAGGGTTTTTTGCCTAGGCCCCGGCTCGCGCGCGCCGCGGCCGGAGCTGCGGCGCGCCGCCGCCGCGCGCCCAGGGTGTATTACGTATATCTGATAAGCATTATGTAGGTTTAGCGAAATAGAATTAACTCGGAGGCAAACTCCCAAGTACCAAATCTTATTGGTTCAATGTTCTCGTATTGTGGTGATATAGTGCGCCGCGCGCGGCGTAGAGCTCAATATTTTTAGTAACCCTAAAGAAAATTAATACCTCTTTTGAAAAGATAATATTTATTATATAGTATATCCAATCGATAATCACATTATGTATTTCCCTGTTTATTTTGATGTGATATCATAAATGACTGATCTGAATTTAGTTTTTAAGTTGGTTATTGAATTATTGATATGCAGTGCTATTTCGAAAGTGTAATTAAGATTTAATATTGAAAAGTGCCAATGCTCGTAATTTAGTCTATGACTGTGTACCAGCCGGGCGAGGCCGGCCGCCGAGCTCGCTGCAGTATGTAAGGATCTTCCTCCGTATTACATAAGTTAAACTTGTTACTGTTCATCAAATCACGTAACGTGCACAATCTCAGTAATGCTTGCAATATTATCTATAACATATAATTCCTCACTTATAATTTAATCCAGCGTAATGTTAAGAGTACAATATGAGATGATGTAATATCAATCTAGTATCAAAATTAGCCGAAGATGTTAATATTATTAGTTAGGTAAAATTTTAACATAGCTTCTTATAATTGGGATGTTTTAGTGTTAGTTGATGTAATTACAGCGTAGTGGCAAGCGCGTCTCGTGCGTGAAGTGTAAGTTAGTGGCAATAATACTCTGTGTAAGTTCCCTGCCGAGTGCCAGCCGGCCGCGGACGGCAGGCACTAGGCGTTTATTTGTTGTAATTATAATAATAGCCGTAGGTATTTTATCGTACTTAATCATTATTCTTGCGATGCCTTAATTCTGGTTGTCAATTAGACATGTCTCTGCCTAGAGTGTTATCATTGTTTTTATTTATTTTAGTTTTTTGCTGTTCCGGCTTCCTCCGTGAACTTCCAGTCCAGGCTGTTCTTTTGAAATGATTTTGAAGTCGATTTATTTTTACCTAAGTGTTCTTATTAAATGTTACCAAAATGTTTTTAATAAAATATTTTTATATGTATAATGATGTTTGGTTTAACCGTTCCTTGCTGGTGAATAAATGAAGGGATCACTCCTGAGTCACTTTTCTCGGACGGGTCTATATTACGTTAATACATTATAACACATTAAATTAGAAATTTAAACAACCCTCGACTCTTAGTCTCGATTGCTTGAGAAGTATATAGTTAACTGAACACTGACACGTCGGGGACCACTAAGTACCTGGGGTATTTTATGTAATTTCATTTACTTAGCGGTCCCCCGTGTGAATGCCGGGTTAGAATAGTGCCACTCCATGTCTTCCCGTGGATGTCGTAAGAGGCGACTAAGGGAATAAGGGCTTGTAATAAGTATTGTTAGGCGATGGGCTTGCAACCTGTCACTAATACACTAGTAAACTTCTTGGCCTGATTGTGCAAAATGTGGATATAGAATCATATAAAAGTCTTTCGATTTGTTGGTATTTCTGTAGCACTGCCTACCCCACTCTGGGAATGAAGGCGTGATGTATGTTTGTATTTAGAAACGGGGGATATTTAAATTTCTAACGAATTTTTTATTTCACGTTTTTTATACTTCCATCTGCGCGTCTGTTTGTGGCATCGTAGCTCCCAAACTGATGAACGGAATTGGACGCAGGGTTTTTTTTAAATAAAGTACATTTATCAGGATGGTTCTTAGCCAGATTTCATAAAAATTGGTTGGGCTGTTTAAGAGATATTAACTCTGAAATTAGGTGTCGCCGTTTTTCGGGGGCTTTTAACCCCCTAAAAGCTCCATATCTCAAAAACGGCTTAACCGATTTTTATAAAACATGTCTAAGAACCACCGCTAGAAATACTGCTTTCATTTAAAAAAAACACATTCAAATCTGTTCATCCATTAAAGAGCTACGGTGCCACAGACAGACACACACTTACACGTCAAACTTACAACACCCCTCTTTTTGCGTTGGGGGTTAAAAAAATAATCATTACCTACTTAAAGAACGGCTGCGAGCTTGCCTAGATTAAATTGATGATACTCGGTTTCCGATACTTATAGAGTATTATATCGTATTTTTATAATACAGGAATTCGAACTTGAAATGTCAACACTTGAAACTACAAGCGTTCCAACAAGAAATCATTTTATTACCTACTAGCCCGCGGATGATGGATCGATCACGATATCGTGACAATACCGTATTCCTGGCTACCGTACCGCATACCGTAAGCCAAAATGTATAATCAGTGATGTTCAATTATAATAAAATAATTCCTAAAATAATGCCAATATAAATTATTTTATGTCAGGGAGACGGAACACGAGACTAGCATTTTGGCCGGCTGATGTAAGTGAATCAGACTTCTTAAGACTCAAAAGCGTTGCCAATCCTGAGGACTATGATGGACTGCCTCTATGATATTGATTTCACCTGTTGTGTTATCCCCACACCGGTAAAACAGTGCGAGAGCTGCTGCTTGGCGATAGGTTAATGGGATGGTGGTAGCGACCCTGCACAGGGCACTACCACCAACATATACATATATACAGGGCGTCCCACGGCTATGCCACATTGAAGGAAAGTACCTTGAATATTATAGATGAAACATTTTACTGAAAGAAGACATTATTTTAATTTAAAAAACAATTTAAACTGCATTCATAGATATTTAAATAATTACATGGTTGAACCGGGATCGAACCCGTTACACGAGGTAAATAATTACCCTGTATCTTTATCATACCGATCGAAAGGCTTCATCATAAGGATTATTTTTTGTTAAATAACATAGTGTCACAAATAAAAGGAAGACCATGAATTTTAACATTTGATGTGAAATTTTGTTTAGAAAAATGAAAAGCTGATAGATAGAGAGATAGATAGATTTAGATTTTTTTTGATGGGGTTATTCCAAAAAATTAGTTTACAAGAACCAGTATGAAAGTGTCCACGAGCTATAAACAAAACTTACGACGTATTATTCTAAATATCCACCACAACAAGATCAAAAAATCGACAGGGAGCGAAATAATCAAATTAGTGCGACTTTGTGTATTCAACAGGAAGGGACTCATTTTGAGCATTTGATAAATTGATTAATTTTGTATTAAAAATGTTAAAATTCATTTAACATTTTTAATACAAAATTAATCAATTTCTTCCTTTTATTTCTGACACTATGTTATTTAGCAAAAAATAATCCTTATGATGAAGCCTTTCGATCGGTATGATAAAGCTACAGGGTAGGTAATTATTTTTCTCGTGTAACGTGTTCGATTCCCGGTTCAACCATGTAATTATTGAAATATCTATGAATGCAGTTTAAATTGTTTTTTAAATTAAAGTAATGTCTTCTTTCAGTAAAATGTTCCGTCTACAATATTCAAGGTACCTACTTTCCTTCCATGTGGCATAGCCGTGGGACGCCCTGTATATACAACATTCTACTAAATTAAATAGGTACGCGAGGGTCAAAAGCGAAGTAAGATTGAATCCGTCAAATCAGTACCGAATAGTCTATGTAGCAAAATGTCCAGTAACGCAAATTGACTGAGAATGAAAATGTCCATTATGTAAATTGACAATTTTGTGAAGATGCCTGCATTTGCTAGACGGTCGTCAACTAGCCTTTCTGCAGAGGTGACCTTGTCGGAGGACCTGTCGGCGACGGTTGGCACTAAGCTCCCGACTTCAGGCAGTGTGATTTGAGCTTTGATTTTAATAAGAATAAGCTACTTCATAGCAGTCAATTTGGAATTACCAAGGGACGGTCTACTACAGATGCCAGTTCAACCTTAATTAAGCATATCTTTGATGCATGGGAAGAATCACTTGATGTAATTGAAGTTTTCTGTGATTTATCCAAGGCGTTTGACTGTGTTGATCACGTTGAATGCGAATGTTAGACTATTACGTAATCAACAACGGTGCACTTGATCTTACTTAGCTCACCGAACTCAGCGAGTGGACATAAACAGTACGCAATCTCCTGGATCAGCTGTTGCTATGGGAGTGCCTCAAGGCTCAATTCTGGGTCCATTCTTGTTTTTGATTTACACGATCTCCCATATTATGTTGTGCGGGATAAACATGAAATAGTCCTGTTTGCAGATGATACTTCACTTTTATTAAAAGTAGATAGGAAACAGGCCAATTTCAATGACATTGATAATGCGTTGTCTACAACTGTTGATTGGTTTACAGCCAACAATTCACTTTTAAATGCCAAGAAACCAAGTGCATAAAATTATCTCTGTCAAATATCAAAGGAAGGAATGGGGCTAGTTTAAGACTAAAGGATGAGACACTGGGATTTGAAGATAAAACAGCATTTTTAGGTATTACTTTGGACTCAAAACTGGATTGGGATGCGCATCCACCCTTGCAGCTAAACTGAGTTCTGCAGCGTATGCAGTAAAGCGAATCAGACAACTTACAAACGTCGAGACAGCGAGACTGGTGTATTATAGTTATTTTCATATTGTTATGAGTTATGGGATTTTGCTGTGGGGAAAGCGGGCTATTCGTTTCATTTATCAACTAGGTTCTCGGGTCTCACTCAGAGATAAATTTAAAGAAATCAATATACATACTGTCGCTTCGCAGTATATCTTTGAAAATATCATGTAAGCACGCAAACACATGTATACATGACTTCAGGCCTGACAAGAATCAATTTGGCCCTATTTCAATACACATTTGTATTTGTATTATTATTATCTTGTCCGGTTTTAGAAACCTGTTATTGGCTTTACTATTTATATACATCCCTAATTGTCAATATAAAATGTATGCTGTATAAACTTTTACTTGGCTTATGAACAACGGTAAAATTCGGTAGGTACCTATACTTATCTCTTAACTGTCAAATCACACTGAAGTCACGCTGGCGTCACCGACCTATCTTCCGACAAAGTCACAGCCAGGAAGGCTTGTTGCCGACTGTCTGGCACATGCTTTAATCGTAAAATACACAATTAGCATATAGTCCATAAAGCGACACGGCTAGATAACAACAAGTCTAAGTATGTAAAACATAGAACTTAGATCACAGATTAGAAGGGTATGTCACGGTATGTCCGATTAGAAGGGTATGTCCACTCCACAGATTATAAGGATGGGTATGCCTAAAGAAATAGAATAACGCGAGATACATTTATACTAGGTAAAATTTGTTAGGATAGCTATAACACAGCACCGAATGGTATGGGAGAAAAATTGGGAGGCATATCAAAGAAAATCCAGTTGGCTGCTTTGGATTGCGAATTTAATGACGTCGGATCCTCCGTCTCTTTCATTGGCTATTAATGGCTCAATCGCGGAAAAGAGACAGAGCTAAGGTAGTTTCGGGTTTCGTATTTTCAGGGCAAGGCAATAAGGTTTTGTTTTTGGTTTGCCTTTTTAATTGTATTACTGTTTTCTCTTGTCTTTAGTTTAGTGCTTGTGCTATGTGTGTGTGATCTGCCGTGGCTGCGCTGGATGGTTCCAACGGAAGATCAGCGCTGGTTTGAATCCCAGCATAACGCTGAGTTGGAACGATTTCGTGACAACACAGGTCTTTTGTTTATGTCAGAATTTTGTTACTTTTTGTTTGTCACGAATAAATGTTTTTCTTTTTTCTTTCTTTCTAAAATGTCAAATATTTAAAAAGTCCAAAATACAAATTACCTAGTGTCGACTACAAAGTTGAATAAGTACTTCAACAGCAAAACGTCCAAAACGAAGTTGGACTATTGGTCAGTGGTGGTGCATAATATAGAGCGACGAATCGAAATTGGAAGTGACAGTTGGAGAGGAACGGAAAAAGTTGTTCGCAATAAGGATGAAGCTTTTCATAAAGACTGCCTAAAAATAAAAGTCAAGTTTTCCGCCTCACTCATGATCTGGGGCTGCATGTCAGGTCAAGGTGTGGGTCGGCTGCACTTTATAGACGGCACTGTGAATGCTATCAAGTATCAAGAAATCTTTAAGACAAGTCCTGCGATTCCCAGTCTACAACATAACAACAAGTAGGTGGGTGAATTGCAGAAAAAATGTACCTTTTAGTTTAATTGGTGTCCCGTGAAAACACGGTGGATTTAAAATTATATCATGAGAAGAAAAGACGATTATTATTTTTCTTAAAGTATGAGAATTCTTAAAATTCAGATAAAATTATTTTTATTTTTATTCTGTTTTATTTATATAGATTTAAATAAAAAACAATCCAGCGATACGCGAGTACTTCATATATTATGGTCATGTCCCAATTCCGAGTGTGTTTTTATCTAGGAAATTTGTTACGATTTATATTAATTCTTATAAAGCATAACTGTAAACTATTCAGTCCTTTTTAGTTAATCTTTAAGTTCCGTACAAATCTATTCAATTTTATTGTAAATAGTTATGAAATTTTAATATTAATTTACCTGTCCCAACTTACTGGACTTTCGTTACTCAGCTTTAGTTACGGAGCATTTAATCCCAAAAAAAGTTTTAAATATCTTAGTAGAATTACTTTTTATCAATCTGGATACACCTTGACATCTATCAAACTATTGAACACAGCGACACCCATTTTGTTTTCAACGAAGTGGCACGCGGATTGCCAGTCTAGTGTATAAAATCTAAAAAATCTCATGGTGATAAACGGCGATTTTCTCGGGTAAAAGTTTCATTTTCGTACACCACTTTATTCATTACCGTGTAGTTTTACTCTGCTTCTTAAGAATTTACTAAGTTCTAGAACAATGCATTACACGTTTGAAGGGAAATATATTTTTTAGGTTAAGATTTCTCATATTATCATTCTCAGTTTCGTTATTTTTCGTTATGTAACGAAACTGAGAAACTGTAAAGCCTATTTCATACAATAAAACTATATAGAAAATACTGGTGTGTAAGTTTGTTTCAGTCGAAAAGTCTGCCACGGTACAAACCATCCATACTAACATTATGAATGTGGTGTGTCTGTCTGTCTGTTACCTCTTCACGCTTTAACCGCTGAACCGATTTAGATGAAATTTGGTATGGAGATAGCTTGAGTCCCGGGGAAGGACATAGGCTACTTTTTATCCCGGAAAATTAGACAGATCCCGAGCAGCGATAAACGACTTCTACGCGGACGGAGTCGCGGGCAAAAGCTAGTACCGTAAAATGGGGCTATTTGGTACTAAGTAATCACAAGCTTTTAGTTGATATATTTCTTGTTATGGCTATGATAGAACTGTAAAACTCGGTGTCAGGCTAATTTTTCAGTTCTGCCATTGCCATGACACAATTATAGCAACTAAAAGCTTAATAATTACTCGATTCCAAATAGCCCCGTGATTCCCAAATAGCCCCATTTTACGGTACATAATATGTGTTTGCATATGGACTGTAATGTTTTTTTGCCTTTGTCAATTCCCTAACCGATTTTTTTGGAGTTTTTCGTGTATTCTTTTTTGTAAAGATATGGCTGGCTGTAGCTATTGATTCAATAACACGACTAAAAAACACTATTGTTTACAGTAGAACATGGCTCCAATGACAAATGCTGAAAGGCAAAAGAAGTACAGAGAACGTTTAAAACAAAACCCTGCAAAATATGAGGAGTTACGATTAAAACATTTAGATAGAGTAAAAAAATCAAAAAGAAATGGAATAAAAAATCAATGGAATAAATAATTCTGCGAATGAAACCACAAGATATCACTAGTATTTTTCCATGTGTCCGACGCTTTATTTTATCAGTTTCGTTACACCAATTATCAATTTCGTTTACTCTCAGGTTAGTTATGAAATTCAAAAGGTACATTTTTTCTGCAATTCACCCAGGTACGTTTTCCAACAAGATGGTGGTTCTTGTCATACTGCCAGGAGCACAAAGGCTTGGTTTCATGCCCACAGAATTCCTACATTGGGGAATTGGGCACAGAGTAGCCCAATTTATCTCTGATAGAACCGTGGTGGAAGATGAAAAAGAAATTGCGTCAGGAGCCCGCCCAGACATAGGAAGATTTAAGGAACAAGATAAACGCGGTGTGGAATTCAACATCCTCTGCAGAATGTGCGGCGTTAGTTGACACAATGCCACTAAGAATTCAAGCCGTCATCAAGAGGAAAGGCGACACGACGCAGTGGTAGACGAATTATTTTGCACCTAACATAGTGGCAGATGAACTATTTTGCTCCGGCCATAAAAGTAAATAAATATTTTTTTATGTTAAATTGCAGAATATATAAAAATACATTATATTTGAAAGTTTTGAAGATATTTGTTTATTGTCTTCATTATTCACAGAACTCGACATTTCATTGTAAAGTAATAGACGAACTCTTTTGCACTGCATCACCTTCGAGGTGCTATCCTGAACTTTAACAAAAATTTGATAGCAGCGCCATCTACGAATCATTGCACGACAACATAGAGAGATGTTGTTACCTTTGTGAGGGTGGCAGGCAGTGGATGGATGTCCTCTGTCTGTGTTTACATGTTTTTCGTACGTGCCGGTAGATGGCACAAGTAGAAAGCTTAACGTCCAAGTTTTAATATTACCAAAGAAATAAGGCTCAGTCAAGAGTATATTAACCTAACTAAGGTGATCGATGAATAGTGCAAAATCTACTTACCTACCAAATTCTAATGCTACTAGCTTTCACCCGCGGCTTCTTTAGCGTAGTTAGAGCGTCTCTTACAAAGTTAATAATTATTTTATTTTTAATAACAAAAAAACCGGGCAAGAGCGTGTTGGACCATGCTCAGTGTAGGGTTCCGAAGCCGTTAAGTATTTACTACAAACATAAAATCAACAAATAATTAGGATTTTTCTATTTAAAGTCATTTGGTGCCGTATTATTATTTTTTTACATTTTATATATTCATGCCAAATAACTGCTTCCTAGTTCTAAGAGTCTCTGCGCTAGACTGCGAACGGACGGACGGACATGGCGGAACTAAAAGTGTTCCTAGTTTGACTACGGAATCCTAAAAAGGTAAAAACTTGGTATGACGCACCCTTATTAGTATCAATACTAATCTATAATACCACAATATTGTAAAGAAACAGTGTGAATATTGTGAAGTTGTATCTATCCGGCTGGTAATCTCCGGAACCACGGAACTTATTTTCTTTCATCACAGGGTTTGGGTAAAGTCGGTGAAGATTACTAAGAGCGAGTGAGAATGAAGTACAAATCCAAATGACATTTTAAGAGCTCTTTTGCCTTCGCGCCTCGAGTAGAAATAGTCAAAGAAATACACCACGTTTTTTAAACAGCGCCATCTACCGTGGAGTAGCATTTCTCATTACATTATATCCAATGTGCATAAGTTTTCTAATTATAATTTCTATATCCGTCTCCATGTAACAGACTAATTATACGTGCGTTTCATTGAAATCTGTAAGGGTTTTAACCGAAAACCATAGAAACAAACTAACAAAGATACACTTTTCGTTTTTAATATAAATAAGGAAAGAGAAGCATAAGGATTAGTAACTAAGGATAATAATACGAAACTATCTGAACAAAACTTCTGCGACAAACGTACAGACGGGCAAACAGACAGGACAAGACATGCCGAAATGAATGCGGTAAAGTATATTACATACACGTAATATTTGAATCATTAAATTATTAATAAAAACTTCTTAGACATCAAAATTATGAATATTTATTTTTAATTCCGGCTTACATTAGGTAGCTAAAGGAAATGATTTAGGCGCCTCTGCTCCATACAACTATCAGGACCAACAAAGGCCGTCATTCGATTCGCGCCACAATTTTCGCTAGACAAAGTATTTTCAGCTACATTGTTCGAAATCATAATGGAATACAGTCTGAATCTGAATTGTTTTTTGCGCACAATGATGGCGGCAATGATGTTTTTGTTTGGAATATCCACTTTTGTGCTGGTATAATGGGTGTATTCATTCAGACGGCGCTGGAAGTGTCGCTTTTATCAGTAGCACAATGGGCGGGAATCAAAGAAATTACTAATTCCGACGACCACTGTTTCTACAATGTAAAATAAAGAGGACTCGCTTTTGTTTGATATTTTTGTTGGATTGAGAGCTCTGAAGCCAAGTTGGATGGTAGTACAGTACTCCAACGAAATTTGGAGTACTTTAGTGCCTTGTAATATCAAACTTCTAACTCAACATAGAGTAACAAGCACGAGGCAATGGCAATTGCTTGTAGAGAAAACATACGATAGCGTATTTTTTCAGATATGTTCAGTTTATTCTTTCTGGGGACTAAAGTTTACTAAAAAAACATGATAAATACGATCTTTTTTGATGAAAAATTATGTCGTATGTTTATTCACTACATCTGTACAGGATTGTGAGCATGTTCAACATTGTCTTTGAGTGACTGTAGGCACTTTAGTCGGTATTATACACACGCCTTATTATTCCGTTTTGTAACAGTACGTGACTGTGAAGTTGAAAGTGCACGAGGGGGCAATTTTTGAAGCTCACTGACGAAAAATCAATTTGTGCAGCGATTTAATCCACCAGCGGGCCTCCCTTTGGGATTTGATATGATAAAGGCGTTACGAAATTAAATCCAAAAGGTGGGCCCGCTCGTAGATTTAAGCGGTGGTAGGACCCTGTGCGGGGTCCGTCCGGATCGCTACCACCATCTTATCCATTAACCACCCGCCAAGCAACAGTGTTCGCGTTGTTGTGTTCCGGCGTGAGGATAAAACGACCGGTGAAATTAATAGCATAGAGGCATTCCATCTTAGTCCTCAGGGTTGGCAACGCATTTGAAGTCTTAGGATTGTCTTGAGAATTCAAATGTCTATGGGTCTCAGATTCCACTTAGCATCAGGTGGCCTAAGTGCTCGCGTGCCTTCTCCTTAACATAAAAAAACTGCTGCACGAATTGATTTCTACGTTAGTAATTTTTCGTCGGTGTGCTTCAAAAATTGCCCCTCAGAATTAGTTCAGGTCTATGATATCAGACCGTTTCATAAAATTTGAACTAAGTGCTACACCGTAGCAAATGCTACGCGTGGCGTAGACACGGCTAAACTCTAAATACTGTAAGGATCATTAAATGATCCTTACAGTAACAAATTTTGTTCAAGAAAGGGAGAGTAAAAGAGCATTTTAAAATTTCTGAAATTGGTGTTAGAATTTGTTGAAATTTAATTTCGCTCAAAATGTTTTTGCTGTGGTCCAGGCATAATTAAAAGTAATATAGCTTTGATAATAGGTATGGATGAGATGATCCTTACTAATAAAAGTAAAAAGGTGTGATTTTGTTATTATTTTATAATTAGAAGGAGGCTAACGACCACACAAGCCATCTGGTTAGCAAGTCCGCGAACCAACTGGAGCCTCTATCTTATTTAGATACATACATAACATCACGCCTTCATTCCCATTCATCTTACTTAGATATATCCATCTTTTTCATCTAATTGTATTGTAATAACTAAGAACATCCAAATGTGGATACATAAACTACTTGCTATAACATCAAATATAAATTAACTTGTAAGCTCAATGACTTTCGTTGAATAGGAAGAAATTGGAAACAGCGGGGGCTGCTTAAAACTCCCTACTCAGCCGCATTGAACTCCAACCCGATTTGCAGATAAGGCATCGCCATCTCGTTTCAGCAACACTTTACAGCGTCTATCGCATGAAATAGCAATGTGTCGTATAATATTAACTTCATCGGCAGATCCATTGACATTCATAGTTGCGTCCCTCGGGGGTTATTTTAACTGAGGCTCGGGTGAATCTCATTCAACAATCATTAAAAGTTCTACTCATGTAGTGTGTGTAAGTGTCGTGTTCGCATTGTTGTGTTCCGATGTGGGGATAAGACAACCGGTGAAATGACTAGCATAGAGGCATTCTATCTTAGTCCTCAGGGTTGGCAACGCATTTGAGGACTTAGGATTATAGTATTGAGAATTTAAATGTCTATGGGTCTAAGATTCCACTTACCATCAGGTAGCCTGAGTGCTCGTGTGCCTTCTCCTTATCATAAAAAAAGCTTCTGTACATTTACAACGTCCGGCTCAAATAGAATTGCCAAGCTTGTGTTAATAGTTATGTAAAGTTCAAGACGAAAGAAAGTGACAACTGTAAGCGCATATCTGGGCATTAAATTGTTAATCCGTTATTCGTTAATGAACAAAGTTAAGATTCCGAGTAACGGATTAACTTTTGAGTTAACTTTAAAAAATGTTGGATCGTTAACTTCCGTTAAATTTCCCCAAGTCCATTAATCGTTTTACCAAAAAACCGGGCAAGAGCATGTCGGACCATAAAAAAATCAATAAATAATAACTATTTTTCTATTTAAAGTTAATTGGTGGCGTCTAAGATGATTTTAGTAGGTATAAACACTTTAATCGCCTGCATTCAAGAACCAATGATGTCTACTTAGTCGTGATAGTTTTCCTTCAAAATTCGTTATATGCTCTTTCATTTAAGTTTTTTTTTTAGATTTTTAATGTGTAGTTTTGGTTCCTAGTTTGACTACGGAACCCTAAAAAATGTATGAAAACAGGCCTTAAGTGCAGGGACCGGCAAAAAATGGCGTATTATACGGGAAATCGTATTAATCGTGATCGTAATAAGCGGATTCTACTGTAATAAGACGAATCAATGGTTTGTTGAAATCGAAAGACATTCATTATAACCAAACCACAGAAAAAGTTCATCATATTTAATAGAAGAAAGTTATTTCACAAGCTAATTTCATTTACTTACTAAGCTCCTCTAATCCAAAAGACCGGATTGTACTGTTGCTTTTGTTGTGCCAACCGGCACTGCCTCCTTGTAATAGATGAAGAGACAGACGCCGACTATCTGAACCAGCATGATGAATACTCCAAGGCAAATCTTAACATAGGTCCGGAGCTCCAAGCTTCTTCGAACAGTAATGTAAACGGAGGGCTCAGGGAGGAAGTCTTGGACTGGAGTTCTTCTAACGTTGAACGGCACCTTTTTATTGCCAGATTTAAAGAATCTGCGAGTCATTTTGATTCCACTTCAGCTCGTGTTCATTTTACTGTATAAAAGTATAGAAACCCGATTTTGTTTCAAAAATACTGAAGGGACGAAATTCTTAGCTGACTTGACATTTCCAAATAACCTCTATGTCAAATCAAGTTGCTAACATACTGGGAACAATAACCTAAAAAGAGCTGGCACCAATAACATAAAAATAGTCCTTATTTCAAAACCAGAAAGGTGCTCGTTCACGTCTCACTTTTTTTCAGTTCTATCTATCTAGGTCTTAGTAGCACTTTGACAGTTTGTATACCAAATTGTATTTGATTTTTTAATGTCTTGTAGAACGCAAATGAGCTCAAAGAGTACCTAATAGTAACTGGGATCCGTGACCTTTAATCAGAACAATCAATTCTAAAATTACGAATGCGTTGCGTACCCTGATGATTAAGGATCGACGCGTCAAAACGGTAAGTTAAAATAAAATAATGGGTTTACTAGTTATATGGCGTCAATTTTGACAGACCGTAATTTACGCACCGTTAAACTCCGGTGTGGTCGCTCTCGCCCTCCCACAGCCCAAACTACAAATAATAAAAATCTAGAAGAAATCTTAAATAAAAGCACACATAACGAATTTAAAAGGAAAACTATCACGACTTAGTAATTGGTTCTTGAGATACGCGATTAAAGTGTTTACACTCGTACCTGGGTGAATTTCAACAAGCGTCAAATTATCCTAATTTTGGTGGTATTTTTTATTTTCTTAGTAGGGTTTACAAATAAACGTTTAAGTGACGTCATTAGTCATTTTTAAAACAGTGTTAAAATGGCCCTTTATTATACTAAGTGTTTTTTAAGATATAACGATTTTACTAATTATGTACCACCAAAATTGTTATTATCCACCAAAATTACTTTTCTTAGAAAAACTCACGATCAATAATAACATATCGGGCTAATTAAAATATAATCGTCAGGGAATCTTCCTTGTTATTTTTGAAAATCCAAAACGTAAGTTTCTAATGTAATAAATAATGATTATTTGTTGTTTAAATAATTTTGGTGGAGACCAGAAATTTTGATAATTTTGGTGTTTCGCAAAAGCCACCAAAATTGTACCACCAAAATTATAAAACTTAACATTTTTTTAAATTAAAAACATATGTTTTAGTTTAACAAAAACTTAACTCGTTACAGTTAAAAAGACACCACAAACATACTTGAAAAAACTATCACACAACAAAACTTTTTGCGAAATAATGACTTATCTAAGTTATCACGATTAATAAAGTGTATTCCATACCACCAAAATTAGATACTTATATGCTTAGCGGGAAGACGCAGAAAGATGGTACAAATCTTTCACCGTCTATTGCTGGAGTGAAACTGAACGAACAACTGACGCTATATTTGTTTGTTTAATCACGTTTCGTTCGATCATAAAATCAATTTCAATATTCACCACCAAAATTAACTATTTCGCTTGGACAGTTTTATTTACACTGCTCCCAGTTTCCTTTTACTTGCAAATGCAATAATTGATACATTTTAAAATACCTCAACTAATAAGGAATACAGATAACTAAAATATAAGTCTAGTTGAGGCTTAATAAGTTTGTACCACGACATATCAGTATATGCGGGAAGTACAGGACACGACACCAAAATTGATTTTGGATTGAAAATATTTTTTTACGATAAATATAATAAGTTAATAATAATTTTAACTTTGGCTCAATATGGTACTTTGAGTGAGATTATTTATAAAATAAATAGTTTTCCAATACATGTACTTTACACCCCAATTATCACGTCCGCCGCTCAAAAAATGTGGTTGAGATAATTACCCACCTATTAAAATCATCTAAGGCGGCACCAGATGACTTT
Source organism: Acleris holmiana (assembly GCA_949316455.1). Classification (NCBI taxonomy): domain Eukaryota; kingdom Metazoa; phylum Arthropoda; class Insecta; order Lepidoptera; family Tortricidae; genus Acleris; species Acleris holmiana. Next base: position 7,086,828 of record OX438763.1, on the reverse strand, counting down.
AAATAGAAAATTAGTTATTACGAGTACTTGTTTATTTTTATGTTTGTAATAAGTACTTAGCGGCTTCGGACCCCTATAGTGAGCATGGTCCGAAATGCTCTTGCCCGGTTTTTTACAGCTGTGTGTAGTGTTTGCGAATGTAGGTGGCGCGTACGCATTATTTTACTGTTTTGTACCGGTACGGCAGTAACATGTCTTCCTCTTTTGCTTTAAAGGCTCATTTACATTATACAACTTTCTGCACATTTCATACAATAAAATTGAGGAAAACATACAATTGTTGTAAGTATTGGCAGGAAATAATTGCATACAATTATTGCCGATTCTTGTACAAGAAAGTTGTATAATGTAAATGGGCCTTTAGTCTAAATCTGTCGCGATCGATTTTTAAGCTCAACTTATTTCAAACTCAGTAGAATAAAAGCATGCGTCATTTAAATGTGTAAATTCAAAAGCGGCGTTAACAATGAAATCGATTTTTAACTTAGATATTAATCCCAAGGGTTTTACTCCCGTCCCCTGCTAAAGATGAAAACTTAAAAATTTCCTGACGCCGCATGAAGCCGAAATAACAAAACCGAGTTCTTAATTCACGGGTTCTTTTTATTTCTTTTGAAGAACCCACTTCTATTGGCACTAAAGACTCGTATTTTCTAAAAGGAACGAGAAAATATCGTTCAATGAACATTTGAGTTTGAGCAATGTTAAACAGTGGCCTATTGAAACGGTTGAAGCCTTTAGAAAATCACCCTCCTTTCGAGTCACTTTTCACTGCCTTTATTTATGTTTCCACATTTTCCATACGTATGTAATCGTGACCGGGCCCTCGAGGCGGAGGCAGGCGATCCAACTGAAAATTAACACCGATCCTCATGCTTGAGAGGTTATTTTAACACTACTTTGCTTCTAAGTAAAGAGCGATTTGACATTTACATTTATGCAAATTAGATTAGACCCCATTAGATTGGTTTTGCTGAAATATAAAAAAGTTGGTAAAAAAGTAGTATTGTTAGGCGATGATGGGCTTGCAACCTGTCACTAATACACTAGTAAACGGCCTGGCAAAATGTGGTTACAGAATTATAAACAAGTCATTATGAGACTCATAGTAGTAGAAAGCTGTAATTTGGCATGAATGTACATATTAATCACGCCAACAAAATGGTACAATAATATATATTTTTTTTAAATTTTGAGCATTTTCCCTACTCGTAACTTGGGGTTTTCTTTTTCTCGTCTACCCCATAGTGCGGGGTGTCGTTGGATAGGTCTTTCAAAAGTGTTGAAGGTTTGTTAAAGCATTTTTTCAAGCATTAAAGCGCTAATTTTTGTTAGACTCAAGTCAACCCCCCTTCAGCCAAAACAACAAATACTAAAAATCTGAAAAAAACATAAATTAAAGCAACTCATGACTAAGTAGACATTACCAGTTCTTGAGATACAAGCGATTAAAGTATTTATACCTATCAAAATCATCTAAGACTTTGACAAAATTACTTTAAGTAGAAAAAATGTTATTAAGTACTTGGTGATTTCTATGCTTGTAATACTTAACGGCTTCGAAACCCTACACTGAGCATGGTCCGACATGCTCTTGTCAGGTTTTTAATTATTAAAATAGGCACTTCATCCTATTAACCTTTAGTCGAAAATCCTTCTAATTCAGAAACTTTTCAGACAAAAACGCTGTGAAAGAGCAGACTGAGAAGATAAACATCTGAAACACGAGTAAGTACCTACATCACGCTTCAACTAATATAGCGCGGTATTCATAAGCCATTCATCGAGCCAGCTAAGGAGCGAATCTTTGTGAATGCGACCAAATTGTATGAGGTAGGGTCTTTCAAAACTCTTGAATAGTGTTAATTTGCTATACCGAGTTTGCTCCTTGTCAATGGAGTATTTGGAGACTTGAGCACAAAGTCGCAATATTGTGTATGGAAAGTGTAGGAAATATGAATGGAGTTGGGAAAGGCACCGATTTTATAAAGCCAAGAGCTCTGCTTGAGATTCCGGACGCGCGCGGAAGTTTACGGACGTAGGAATAGATTTAAGTTATTGAGTTATTTTATTACGTTTTATTTACTCTCGATATAAACGGTTCAGTGGTGCTAGACAAGTTGCATTCGACAATCGTTAGCGATTATGTTTCGATTGAAATATATATGGAATTGATGTAAGTGTCACGTTACTATCTCGGTGGCTTACGTCAATTCCATACATTTATAACACCACAGAATAGAGATGTGAATTAAAATATTTCAAACCATTATCAAAGCTGATATGATACAGTACATTATTCCACGTAGTTACTGTAAAAACCCCACTAAAATAGCAACTAATTTCAATAAAGTTTGCTTTATTTTACCACGGAATTATGTTTTTATTGTCGTGTGAATGAACTACCTAAATAAGCTACAAAAAAACAAGTTTTAAACAATAAGTACTTTATTTCAAATGTAATTAAATAATGATATTATTTATATTGTTATTTTTACATACATAATTGCAAATAGTGCGAGTGCGTAATGTATAGGAACAATTTACACTTTTCGTATGATTTACATTATCCCCTCTAAATGACTACATTTGAGTAGTTTACTCTTGCTTTATAAACACTAATTTCATAGTCACTATCTCTTCACAGAATTTTCATTTCATAGAAATCTATTTTCTGCTGAACCCATGTTCATTTCAGTTTATTTTGTGATGGTTACAAGGCTAACCTAACCTAACCTACGTGAATCGTATTTTTAAGATAACCCGAAAAGAACAGAGCATCAAAAAATAGTTTTCTATTAAATGATAATTTTGTGAAGTGTTAGTGTCTATGAAAGGTTTATCTATAAAAGAAGGGATCCCGTTTGAAAAATGTTTAAACATCACGCACGTTAAAAATTACATGTCAACTAGGAATTATAATTATTTGTGTAGTCGACAAAGTGTAATCGTGAGCCACCGTTAAACATGGTTAAGCCTTATCGCTATGTTATTATGACGTATTAAATACCAAGTACGCATGCTTAAATGACGTAGTTTATCAAGAAATAAATAAATAATCACGGGATGATCTCACACAAATTGACTAAAGCTCTCTTAAAACCAGAAAACGACAAATATTCACACAAATATCTGCCCTTAGGTACCGGGATTAAACCCTGGGCCTTCGTAGGCAGGGTAACTACCAACTTGGCTAACTGTTGTCAATGCTACAAGTACCTACTACCTTCCAGAACAAGACACGAATCGAAACTTGACAGAAGCACGTGGAGTTAGCTCCATGTGCTTCTGTATATTCCACCAGAGTAAATACTCTTTTACCGAACAAATTGTCCTCGCGTGTGATATCCGTGACCTTATTTCTTTAATAAGTGCATGGTGATTTTTTTTAACACGACATTGGCGAAATACATCTAGTTAAAACAAGGAATGAACGCTATTAATTAAGAAAAAAACACGAATCTATTGTGCTGACTACAAAACGAGTGAATCCTAAGTCTAACAACAATTCAAGCCTAAAAGCAGAATTAACGAGCGAAACTCATTACATGTAAAAATAGAATTACACCGCGACCCTTGCTCAGTTTTTCAGCGACGTGGGGGAAAAGCGGGCGTGTCAGAACAAAGGGGGGCTGCGGGCACAATGAGCCCGCGAACAATACTAACTAGAGGAGCTGTATCATCCGCGTATAGACGCGCGGGTACTCGGGGAGGTCTTGGACTCCGGGGAGTCAAGAAACCAAGATACGGATTTTTTAAATCGACAAAGTTTATTGACGTAAGCTGAGGCCTAAACAAGGTGATTAATTTTAACGTAAATGATTCCCGAAAACTGTCATTCATTTGTTGTTTGTCTATCGGACCGGGCACGTCACATCGAAATGTCGAGATCGCTACCAGAAGCCGTCGGCAACATCAAGGGACTGCTAGGCTTCCTGGTGGAACTGGGTTGGCAAGTAGTACCATCAACCCAGCACGCAAAAAGGCGCATAAAATCAGTCATCGAGTAGCCGACAGTTAGCCCGCTGTAACCTTTAACACCCTCATAAGTAATATTTAAAAAATCCTGGATTGTTGAGTTTCTTGCTGCATTTCTTCTCACCAGTGGTCTCTTCTTGGGAAGCGCTAGTAGAATTTTAACTCGTAAAAGTGCCAGTGCAGCTTAATAACTGAATAATCATCTTTAAACTTATTTTTCTTTTTTCCCGTGTGGTTGCCGGGTTAGAATAGTGCCACTTTATGTCTTCCCGTGGATGTCGTAAGAGGCGACTAAGGCCGCATCCTGACTTGTCGGTATGCTTGCAGTAAAACACGGAATCGGCAAGGGTTTCTAGGCAACCAGTGGCATCTACCAATCAATGCGCAGCGTTTACGCCGCCTATACGTTTTACTGCAACCTAAATAAGGGCTTGTAGTTAGTACTGTTAGGCGATGGCCTTGCAACCTGTCACTAACAACGGTATTTATAGTCAAGAAAAGTAATTACTTAAGTAAAAGTAATGTCAAAAGTCATACAAAAATCGTTTCTTAAGTCATTACTTTTGCTTAACTAATTACTTTTCGTGTCTGTAAATACGGGTGTAAATGGTGTAATACACTAGTAAACTTCTTGGCCTGATTTTGCAAAATGTGGTTATCGAATTGTAAACAAGTATTTTTAGATTTGTTGGTATATCTGTAGCTCTGCCTACCCCACTCTGGGAATAAAGGAGTGTTGTTATCTTCTTTTTGCTAAATCAAAATGTATGGTATTGACGTACACATAACCAGACATAGAAGTTTTTGTGGTATGAATAAAATTGTCCTAGGGACTTCCTAACGATATATTCATTAATCGACAATTTATACATTCTTATGACAGTTAGGATAACGTATATTATGAACATGCAACATACTATTATTTTTACAATGTCATACTATTTACCTAAATAGGCCTTTGTTGTATAGCACTCTTGGTTTCAGTTTACTTTGTATGGAAATCAATTGAATAGCATTAAAATAAGTTTTTGTGTAAGAAACACGTACTTAAATGTTTATTTTATTTTTAAAATGTTTAAAAAATATGCCCATGAATTATTTAAATTAAATACTACCTATTATTACAATAACATCGATGGGTCTATCGATCAGAATTTCTATTTTATCCGGTGAACTTACGAGTAATACCTATGTACTATGAAATTTCACTTTGAAATAAATATGTGAAACAGTTATCGATGAATTTAATATTGGAAGGAAGTCCCTAGTAAATTGTCATTTTTGCCACAAAAACTTCTATGTCTGCACATAACATAAGCGCTTAACACGTACGCCCGGCAGCTTACGTCAATCGTATACATTTTCGATGACGATATCGATCTAGGGCCACTCTAATGACAAACCGCATGGACCGCTTATGTCAACTCCATACATTTGGAGTCGAAAGACAAGAAACGTTAGCAGAATCTGCATCTTGCCTTACTGGCTTGTGCACCACCCGATATTCAGGTTTTTTGTGTATGCACAAACAAAAACAAATCTAATCACAGGGTTACGTTCGTTTCGTCAAAAAGTTTTTGGTCACATGTTTTAGTTCCCAAATTTTCATTTGCCAACCCGCTTTGTTTTCTGTAATAGTAAATATTTCAGGATTTTATAAAAGATAACCTAACCTAACATACATCCCACGACACATCCCCCTACATGAGGGTACTAAAATACATTTTGAAAAATTTATATAACATTGGTTTGTCAAATGAAAAATTTGGGAAATGATACATTTCACCAAAAATAATTTGGCCAAACGGCAGGCTCCCCTAATCACACTATATCACTACTGTTAGTATGTGAAACTAACTTTGTCTGTTTCTGATAAAATTTGGCATGTAGATCAGGCCCTCATAACGTTATGAAACATATCGTCATCATAAGTACGTTTCGTTAGTGTTAAACATTTAGTTGAAATAAATCGAGATTTATTCATAACGTTCTGCTACAACACTACGAAAGCTACATCGTAACAAAACCAGAATAACATTATGATTGCGCTGTTGCCAGTTTGTACTTTTTATGCCCTAAATCAAAGAACCGTACCACTGGTGACTCTTATGATGCATATTGATGGGCGGCAATGACGGCCACCGCTGTATTGTACAGACCGGAAATTAAGTGCAGTATGAGAAGTGACGCATAACGTGTGTGTTTGATGGCGGGATGGATTTGAATGGGAATAGGTATAATGTATATCCTGGATGGAAAATACGCCACGATCTAGTAAAGGTACTTAATGGAAAACCCCGGATGAACAGAGAGCACAGATAGTTACAGATGTAATGCATAATCTAGGTACGACGTTGTAGTTTGTCGATAAGTTAATATTATTTGGGATTTTTAAAAACTTATGATGGATAGATTACAGATTTGCATTTTCTCTACTCTCGCATAAAACCATTAAATGGTCTCTAACAAAAAATAGTTTTAGAAAACGATATTAATAATCCGCGAACGCTAAGCACGTACTTTCTAAAGCTGTATTAAAATTCTAAAGACACTTAGAACAGCACATACGCCGGCTCAGCACTAACGACGGAGTCCACAACAATGTGCCCTGTGAAGAGCTCCGAACAATCGAATGAAGACAATAAGCGGCGATACTCCGAGACAAAAAGAGGCGAAATAAAGGCTCACTTGTTTCCTGGCCGCATTGTGAGGAACGGGAGAGGGCAGAGACAAAAGCGTAATGTGCCACGGGCCCCAAACAATGGGGACTGCGCCATTATTGTTACAGTAGCGGCGACGCTTTAGCGAAATATGTGGGCGGCTGCGAACTTGACATGGCCTTGCGGGGCAGCCGCGCCGGCGCCGGCCGCGCGCGCGCCCAGGGAGCCGGACTGCACGACTGCCGATGCACGATTGCACATCTGCTTTCTTGTCCAGGAGTACGGTATGGTATCATATTTACCCGACGCAAAACCGCATGCAGTGGGCCGAGCACACTGCCACGGGACTTAGTGTCAAATGACGTCAAACGGGAACTTGTGTCAAATATTATAATGTAATTAAAATGACAGCCACCCGGGGATTAAGTTGCTTAGTAATAAAAGGACTCAAATCACACAAAACACACTTTTATTTTAAACCTTACTTCTTACGTTGGAATATGCAATAGACGAATTATAGTCTTGACCTTATGTCAAAAATTGTCCCGTGGCAGCGTGCTCGGCCCACAGATTACGCGATTTTAACCTCGTCAGACCCGGTGTGCCGTAGGAAGAACATAATCAAGGCAATTTATTTTAAACTATATCTTAATGACCATAAAGTTCATTTAGAATTATTTACTTTTTGAAAATGTTATTTAAGTGTAAAATAAACTGAACTTTATATCCTTGTGAGTTGATTCAAATCCCCACTTACAAAAATCTCCCTGTATGGTGGGCTTCACGAGGTTAATGCTTGTTCTCTGGCCGTATACTGTTGCTTATAATTAAGACATTGTTTATACTTGATGGTTAGTGGACTCATGCACATTTCAAATCTACAATTTGCTAATGCGTTGCCATCCCTGAGGACAAAAATAGGCGTTTGCTATTATGTTCGTTCTTTAAAATAAAATAGGCAATCATCGTTGTCACGCCCTCCAATGCAAGAAAAAAGATAGCCGAGTTCAGGGCCAAGATGCAAACGCTACTAACGTTGTTCTTTTCTATTACTCAAATTGTATGGGATGACATTCTCGTGCGTTTCGATAAACCACATAATTACATGTTTTATTATAAAGAAAAATGTTAGGAGCGTTTTCATTTTGACTAAGCCCTCATCTCGAAGGTTGACTTTTGTACAAACAGTGTGTCCGTCGCTTTTTCGCCCCGTTTGCGAAATATCCTAAAAATAATGAAACAACTGCAGAATTTTAATTGACCATATTTCTGTTTGGTGTTGCCACTATTAGTGTAACTAAATAACCGAAATAATGAGGACCAGGATAAGTGGCGTTTAAAAATGAAGAAATCTCCAGTAGTTGAACAGTTGAACTCTGGATAAAGAAATAACAAGCTTTGTTATCACACACATTTCACACAAATATCTGCCCTTACCAGAATTTGAACCCAGGACGGTTGGCTTCGGAGGCCAGGGTCACTCCCAACTAGGCCAACGTGTGTTGTGTGCGTGTGTGTGTCGTCAATGAACAGTCAGCTGATGATTTAGAGACAACGACTAGTAGCTTATGAGGGCAGAATAGTGGGACCAAAAGAGTGCTGTCCTGTTGGCGTTTGAGCCTTTGCCATTAAGTTCTGCAGTGTGCTGATGCTTGTAAAAGAACTCTGATGCGGCGGTTTTTAGGTGGATAATTTGTGGATTACGCCTAATAAATAATGACACATGTAAAAAATCTACTAATACTGTATACTTTTACGATTTTTACGTGATGTTTGAACTACTGCACTAATCTGCCAAAAGCGTTTAAGCGAAAAGGGACAAAAGTGTGCCGCCACTTATAAGGTCGCTTTACTCATATATCATGAGGTATAAATTCAAATCCGTAATATTTCCTAACCGTGGCTATGAGACATGAAAAGAGCTCTAGTTAGAACTTCAATTATTTCCGTTATGTGGGTCTCCTACCGTGTTTAAAAATCGTGCGAACCTCGCAGCTCTAATAATTCTATTCACCTACCTTCATCGCGAGGACCAACCGTTGCTCTGTAAAGAAAACATTAAGTTATAATTACATTAATTAGGTACACAATAAAGGTATTTTCGCTAATACTCCTTGCGTCAAAGAAATGTTCGAATGTAACTATGTCACTCATATGTTAATTGTAGATCCCGTTATCAAGCGGGTCTATAGGTGGCTACCTAACATAAGTGATGTGCAAATTGTAATACAAACTATTGCCACCATTTTAGGTAAGGATAGGTTACGCTTGATAGCGGGGTATATATTTGACATACCTACATTTTTATCTTGGTGGCACCACGGTAAAAATAAAATGATATAATATTTTTTCGTCTGTTTTGTCATTGAATTTGTAAAGCCCATTCAAATTTATTTGTCTAATTTGGTAGACACTGGTGACCTTAAAATAAATAAAGAAATATCACGGGACAATTCACACAAATTGACCCAGTCCCAAACTAAACTCTAGGCTTGTACTATGGGCATTAGACAACAATAATGCTCCTTTTAGGGTCCCGTAGTCAAACTAGGTAGATACCCTTATAGTTTCGCCATGTCCGTCAGTCCGTCCGTCCGGCCACAGCCTAGCTAAGACACTCTTAGTACTAGAAAGCTGTAATTTGGTATGAATATACATATTAGTCACACCAACCAAGTGGTAAAATTAAAGTATCCGTTTATGAAACATTAAGCTTTAAAGCGCCAATTTTTGTTAGAGTCAAATGTCCCCCCCTCCCTCCCCTACAGCCAAAACTACAAATAAGCACATAAAGAAAACTATTACGACTAAGAAGACATTATTGGTTCTTGAGATACAGGCGATAAAGTATTTATACTTACTAAAATCATCTATGACGGCACCAAATGACTTTAAAATAGAAAAAATATTATTACTCGTTCATACACCGAGCATGGTCCGACATGCTCTTGCCCGGTTTTTGACTATAACAATTTCCTGATTAAATAAAAACTATGGAAAGTTAGAAAACTATGTACAAAATGTGGTCTCTAATTTCTTTTTCACGCAAAAACGGCTGTTTAATGATAATGACGTCCGATTAATGTTGATGGTTTTTATGTTACAGGCGATGGAATCTAAAAATAGTTTTTGAACTCGTAGTCGCAGGCATTCATTACTTACGACTTATTTTAACATGGTCAATAATTAGTGAGACTCTAAAAACACTGACAAATACTTTAATAAGATCCCCTTGAATAGTACAAGAGAGATATCATCGAAATCTTCATTCGAGCCCCTCGTTTGTCCAGTGACTGCTTGACAGCCATTACACGACTCGTGATTGGGATCTAAGCGCCCATCGGACCACGGACTGCCAAGGGGCTTTCGACCCTGAGTTCTATAGTTATGGGTGAGTAAAGAATGAATGTAGATGTGATTGATCTTACGCATTAGTGATTATGCTTTGACCGGGTGCCGGACTGGACCAACGCAGACGATTCCTGGCTTGTTATGGGTAGGCGTTATAAAAACATTGTATTTTTTATAGAGCTTTTGCAAATTGCTGAAGACTAAGTTACAAGGATTCCGATTTCATTCATTGTATTTTTTTTTATGGCATTGAGAAGGCAAATGAGCACACAGGCCACCTGATGGTAAGAGGAAACTGTGACCCATGGACTGTAGGCTTGTCATTGCTGACTGGAAATGCGTTGCCAACCCTGAGGACTAAGATGGAATGCCTCTTAGTCCTCAGGGTGAACCCAGACAAGCGTAACTTTTTTGAGTTGTGAGTTGAAAATTTAGGTCGCGTAATTTCTGCTACATTCGGTTTCTATTGTTTTGTTCACCCGGTGACGCAAAATGAGTTGGACTTTTGTTTAGGCAGAAAACACGCAACCGATATAAAGCGACAAACAACTCAAAAAATTACTTACGCTCGTCTGGCTTCATCCTAAATATCTTGGGATGTATTTCTACTGCAAAAGTTTAGTTTCAACCGTCAATAATACTCTAAAGTTGATTTATTTTACATGGAAACTGATGATTTTTTCTAAAAGGCATTTGATTAAGTTGCCAAAGTTGGATGCTCAGTTGCCAAAATTGGATGTTCTGCTTTGTTCTTCTCGATCAACTGTAGAGGTCGGGCTGGTCACACTAGCGTATCCGTTTGAAGTGTAGGTACCTAGCTTCATGTTGCACCAATTGATATAACTTTTCCGATACCCAGGATATATATAGGAATATATCCTCAAGTGCAGTTCGAAAATAATTAAATACAGACATTTCCGCAAACCTTTGACTATGTTAGGAAAACTCATAATCCGCAAGGCGTTCCCTCAAATACTTGTATGGCAACCGAATTAAATCAGACTCGGCCCGCGTTCTCCACCACGCCTGAAAGAGTTTGAATGGAGCCCGGCCTCGGCGTATCAAAATTCAATCTTTTACTGCTACAATCATTGCAATATTGAAATTGAATACGGTTATGATATTACTGCGTCTGGACTTGCAGTGTTTGGATACGTTTTAGCGGTGAATTTTCAATGGTTTTAGTAACGCAATATTATCGGACTGGATAGAGGTCAAAGCGGATTCAAAAATAATAACTTAAAACCAAAAATACGTAATCAATTCGACTGACTTCCACTCGAGGAAAACGTCGCGTTCTTGCTAAAGGGTTTCAGCAAGTATTGTATTCTTTTTAATCTTAATATTTATCAGAAAATGTTTTCATTGAAAGATTTGCAATTCACTTGGTATCAGCTATTTTTTGCTCGGATATCCGAATCATAGTATTATTCAATCAGGATATAAATTGCCTTTGCACAAGTTTTTCTTTAATCATAGTACGGTTGAACGGCAACCCTATCGCCGCTAACACAATTAATGAAACCTCGCAGTGGACAGGAGGTCCTTTGTCCACTTTATTCATATGCTAACTCCGACCAACTCCTATTTCAGCGAAGAGCACTTCATTGTACTCGAAAAACAATAGAGAAATTGCAAATACCTACCTATATACTCGTGCGGCGTGTTCAAACTGACGGTTCTTATTAAAAATGTTATGTATGTAATAACGGGGCATTCACACAGCAAAGTCATGGCGAACACATCAGCTGGGTATCGTTTTGCCTCCAAGTGCAAGTACATATTAAATCACGCCTTCATTCTTCAGAGTGGGGTAAGCAAAGCCACAGAAACAGCAGCAACTCCAAAATTACTTATTTATAGTTCTGTAACCACACTGCACAATCAGGCCAAGAAGGCTGCAAGACAGGCTGCAAGCCCATCACCTAACAGTACTGCATGCCCTTATTCCCTTAGTCGCTTCCCTTAGTAGGGTAAACCATACAGTTATTGCCCGCGACTAGTGATAACTCACTATATTTTTTAGATACCGCAATCACAGAAAAAAATATTTGCTTACGTAGAAACATAGCTTTGTTACTGCTTATTACAGGTATGTGTAGCCAATATTTTTTTATTGATTGCAGTGTCTAAAAAACCGGGCAAGATTCATGCCAAATTACAGCTTTCTAGTAACTACTAAGAGTCTTTGCGCTAGGCTGCGGACGGACGGACGGACGGACATGTCGAAACTATAAGGGTACTAGTTTGACTACGGAACCCTAAAAAAGTCACTGGTTGCAGGCAATAACTGTATGGTTTATTAGTATTATGGTATCATAAATTAATCAAATTATGGTCCAAAACTTAACTACTAAAACACACAGTTTGGTCACCCTGCACATTTTATGAGCGTTCTAAATATAAGCTCTGTGCGTTACTGCGTTCCTAGTAATATGTACGGAAACCTATCTTTAGTCTGAATTTTTATTTCCAAACTGATACATAGGCCAAATTCTCATAATTAGGAAAATACTTTTTTCTGAAACTGTTCAACGTTTCATAGAAAACTAACCTAACCTAACCTGTAAGTTATATTGGTAATCCTTTTAAACATCCTGAGAACTAATAGTACAAAATGTTTTTTTTTAAACGGCAGACAGGAAACCAAACTTCGGACTTGCGATAGGCTACCGTACAATTAACTACGAACAAACTGACTCTATCCAATTACGTCCCGGCCTTATAAGTAACTGCACACTGTTGTACCTTGTTGCTTTAACGCCTTTGGGATATTACTAAAGCAGTTCAAAGGTGCCGTTAAAGTGAAAAACTTATAAGGCTAACCGAAGCGTACAGTATGCCTAATTGACACGTTACGGCGCAAAATCCTTATAAATTACCTGGGTTCCTATATTTAAAACGCCTCGTTAAAATGTGACGTCAAATTTTAACGAGACGTTACATTTTAACGAGACGTTTTGAATATAGGAACCCAGGGTAAAATGCTTGACCATATTTAACGCATTCACTGCCAGGGTGCGTGGCCTAGCAACAAACTTGTATGAAAGTTTTTACGCATATACGCGTCGGTGGCAGTGAACTTAGGGGTTGTGTTGCGGTTCTTTGTTTGTGGTAGCGCAGCTAACACAACAAAATTAAAGATCGGGTGAAATTGCACGTCAGTTGCGATTGTCACCTATTTGTATGTACCCACTCACACGTGTGCAAACACAATGTCAAAGAGATTTACCTATACCGTACTTGTACCATATATGATATTGCCAAGCCTGATCCCTCGTAACTCTCGAAATCCTCTTGTTTGACAAATGCGATTTTTCGCGTTATATTTTTGACATTCAAGTGTTAGCGCAATCAAATCGAGTTCCGTACCTTGCGGTGTCTATATTACATTAAATTTTTTACGACATTAAAAAATTATTCGCACATAGTGCACATTCTACTAGATATGAACACATTATGATTTAATACAAAACTAAGTAAGCTCAATAGACATTTGGAGCGCATAAATAAGTGATTAAAAAATCTTCAAATGCACCCATTTGTCCACTCAAGGCGTGATAGTTATATATCTTGTCCAAATTGCCTTGAAGTAAGTCAGTTTCACCTTCCACAAACTCCTGTTAGCAATAGACCGTTCCATTGTCTCCCTTTGCATAACCGGCTAGTGGCGATAAATGCAAACAATGGATAGTTGCACAAAGCACAGGTTCGGCTCTATTGTAACAAATTAATTAATAAAATCAGGCTGGGGGTGGACCTTTTGTCCGATCTATGGACGGATCTGATCTCATTAACCACCATTGTGAAGGTCGAACAAAGGCGCGGTCAACGTATAATGTCGCGAAGTCATCCTTGCTGGCTTCTGCTATAGAATTAACAGGATACAGTTGCTAGCCGCTGGATTCCGGCCTGTATATGGATACAAGACCGAACTAAGATGAGACGTTACTTCAAATAAACGGTTCTTTCTTGAGGCTCTTTATAGTTGGTTGCGTAGAGGTTCGTCAAAAAAATGTTTAGCATTAAGACATTAAATCAGCCCTTAGGAGTTAGAGTCGTGATTGCAAGTGTTCATGGGTCCCAGAGCCCACTTACCATCAAGTAACAAGCACAAAAAGGAACTCGTATGCTTTCCTCGTGTCATAAACATAGGCGGGGTTACAAAATCGGGTTTGAGTTGAAGATGCTTTAGTGAACTTCCAGCGGATAATAATGTTACGCCGAAGGATTAAGGCGTCTAATTTTTAAACGTGATTGTTGGTGCTTTGGAAGCGTTTTCAGCCGGCTGAAATATTTTTTCTGGCCGTTTCAAAAGTAGCCCTACCACATACTATATGACCAAATTTAGACCAACTTGTCGTTTTTTTCAGGTGTCTGAACTATCTTACGTTGCTTTGAAGTACATTTCATAATATTGCATGATATCCACAAGTAGTGAAAGAGATAGCATGATTAGAATGAGACAGTGATACTGAAAATCTTCAAGAAGCGTGAGAAATAGATAACACAATTGAGAAAGAAATGAGACAGCAATACGTGGAATATTCCAGACCCGTAAGCCAAGGAGATATATGTTAACAAGGTCAATCAAGTTCAAAGCTAAGGGCATCGCTATTGTAAACCAGGTTTCAATATGTGTGTTGAACCTCCAAGCAACGAACTCTCTAGATCGTCCTCAGCGGGTCAAAGTGCTTTGGTCATTCCAGAAGGCATTCTGATACAGTCAGGAATTGGGAGTATAAAAGGCGGAACGATTGCGGCTACGAGACATTCTTTACGTGGAGAGCGATCATCTAAGGGCCGTATTAATAAACTAATCTCAACTATAAAGCTCGTCTTAAGATGCGTTAAAAATGGCACTTTTACATATCTTGTGCGGGGCGTCTCAATCAAGATGAGTTTATAAATACGGCCCTAAGTATTCGAAGGTTATTGTGCGGCAATTGCTTGTAATGGTTAAGTGAGTGCGTTAATAAAGTCTAGCTCTTAATTATCGATATACTTGTGTATTACTATCAGTTACCCCCACGTGCGTAACAATAGGTCCGCGATGAGACAGAAAAGTTACGTTCCACAATTGCAGTAGGTACTTAACAGTTCGGTGGTAAGAACCCGACTCAACAAAGCGATAAAACTGATGTGACGTTAATTGGGGAGGTGAACTTCAGGTGATAGGCTGTAAGCTAATAAAGGTGTCAACTTCCCCTATAGTTGCTCGTTCGAGGTCTAGCGCAACTACTGCTTTAAAGGAAAGGCGTTGAATTTATCCAAATGTTTAATGGGCAAATTGCAGTTTTAACAAAATATGACTACTTATTTCATTGATTATTTACTACCAAAAATGCGTTATAAACAATTTCATAACTGTACTTAATGAAGCCCCATTTTGTATAATTGCATCTTTACGGCTAGCATGTATTTTGTTGCTTGTCGCTCAGTGTCTGCGCCTCTTTCGTTACAGACTATGTATGTAGAGAGGGATGCCCATTAGACAAAAAAGTCGCAAGTTACTTGTGTTAGCAGTCCTAATGGAAGTAAAATAATATGGTAAAATACGTTAAGTGTCGTCAACATCACCAACAGAAATCTTTAACAGTCAGAAGGAATATGGCAGTAGGTAATTGACGAACCAGGGCTGGGATTCTACACGGTAATAACGATATCGTCTTTGAAGTGTTTCCGTATTGTCAACGTTTTGACAACTCTTTATGTCATTTACAATAACGGAGACCGAGTCATAAACGATTCTAAAACACGTCAAACGCGATATCGTTATAACGCAGTAGAATAGAGGCCCTGGCGACACAAGAACAAACTTATCAAGGTGGCTTGTATACCTGGCCTCTATTCTTTTGCGTTATAACGATATCGCGTTTGGCTTGAGGATTGTTTATGATTCGGTCGCCATTATTGTAAATGATATAAGGGTTATCAAAACGTTGACAATACGGAAACACGTCAAAGACGACATCGTTATTGCCGTGTAGAATCCTAGCCCAGATCTACTGTTTTTAATCTATCCTTTTTCGTATGGAATTTACCTACTAACGCTTGTTTTTTTACAATTCTCGAGTTATTTATTTACAATTGGGTCACCTTGTATTATGACATGAAAGGTCTTTTATATCTATCTTATCTTATCTTACAGATACACTTCGACCCCTTAAGATCTTTTATGCAATTACCCCCTCTCTTTCTTACACACTCAGCTGTTCAAACGTGCAGCTTTCCTTACGATGTATTTTCCCTCACCGTAGAAGCATCGGGTAATCTACTTAAGTTACAAAAACTCATTGGTACATGGTGACCGCGAGGGTTCGAACTCGGTCGGTACCTTGCAATCACAAGTCGACCCTTAAGCCACTTGGCTACCGACGCTCTCGACTAGCTTGACTTGCTCCTGGTATTAACGACCCTATAAATTAAACCGTCAGGTCATGTACATCTACTATTAAGTTATTGATATACTCGTCATTGTTCGGGTTTATAATAGGAAAATCTGTCAACACGGGGACAATGCGCGAAGTTACATGGATCAGGAATTAGCAGACATTGTCCCGCACAATAGCGCCTCGCGATCTCATTAGATACCATTACTATTTCATGAACTCTAGCGAAGTAGGAGCGTTGACATTTTGAAGATGTTACTGTGGTTTTACTATTAAAGTATTACTATTCATATTCAGGAATTGACTTTGCCGAAAAGTTCAAGCGATATGTGAAAAGTTGAACAGTGCGTAGGTTTCCTCTTTTGTGATACGTTTTAAACCGACTTCCAAAAAGGAGGAGCTAACAAATCGGCTGTTTTTTGTGTGTGTTTGTTACGCGATTCCTTACTCCATCAATCATTGAAAATTATTTTTTGTTGATAGGGCATTTGCATGCAGAAAGTATCATTTGGTGAAGTGAAACTAATAACAATAATATCACAGGACAATCTCACACAAATTGACCCAGTCCCAAACTAAGCTCTAGACTTGTACTGCGGGTACTAGACAACGATAAACATACTTATATAGAGAAATAAATACTTAAATACATAGAAAACATCCAAGACTCAGGAACCAATATTCGCGCTCATCACGTAAATATCTGCCCTTACTGGGATTTGAACCCAGGACCCCTAACTTCGAAGGCAGGGTCAATACCAATGAGGCTAGCGTGTCATCGAAACTGATGAAGACCGAGAATTGCGAGAACTAGGCCAATCCACACCACCGGTTGCTTGCGCAGCACCTGCATCTCGACGCAAGCGTAGACGTGTGCAGCACCCCTGTCACACCGGGTTACATGCACGTATGCGTGCGCGCCGACGTCAGCCGAGCTGCAAAGAGCTGCTGCACACGCCACGCAGCACACGCTGCAGCTCCTTAGCGTACCCAGTTGCCATTTAGCCAACACATTTGACGGAATGCGTCTAGAAAGCAATCTAAGGGCACTTTTTCATTTATTTCTCCATGGATAATAGGACGCTTGTGGCAATTCAACAATATATAATTACAACAAAGAGATTACCTGGTACTCCAATCGATGCACCGATTTGTTCCCAAAATATTGTTATTTAAGTAGCATTTTTATACTGTTTATGCCTTAAATTATATTGGCATTCATGTTCTTGCACAATATCAATGAGTTTTTTTTTGTTTGAGATTCATGATTAAAAAGTTAAACCACCACGTACATCGGCACAGTTGTAAATAAATACAAGAAAGCCGGTTTGTCGCAGGAGAGCTGCAATGAGTGCGATACGCACTATGCGCACGTACACGTGCACGACACGCAAGCGGTGTGACATATTCTATGGAGATTCATACTTTACAACGCAGGAGCTATACACGCAGGTGTGGCCTGGGCTTTGTGTTACTTACGCGTTATTCTACAACATGACGGTGATATGATATTCTAAATCTACATTGCTTTACCCCTTTGTTCTCGTATAGTTTCTATCTCGGCCGCCTTTTAAGTTTAAGTTAATAAAAGCTACAATAATGTTGGTAGCAAAATAACAAAAGGGAAAAGACAACTGTCCTATTTCCACGCCGGAAAACAACAATGCGAACACTGTTGCTTGGCGGGTGGTTAATGGATAAGATGGTGGTAGCGATCCGGACGGACCTTGCACGGGGTCCTACCACCACTAAATTCTAATCGGTCCAGTATAGATCTGGAGCCTATTGGCTGTGACAGACGGACAGACAGGCACACGAGTGATCCTGTAAGGGTTCCATTATGTCTTTCGGACCTACGTAACACTAAAAAGCACTTTTTTAATTTATGCAAAACGCCAATCTAAAAGCATAAACAACCAAACCTTTTGTGATACACAATACACACAATATACTTTGGTATCTTATGAAGCATCGGCTTTCCATCATTATGACTACATCATTTGTTTTCATACAACGTTGACTGAAATTGTGATCCATCAAGAGTTGAATAGCATAGCGCTGAATAGTTGGTGGGTGGATGCGCGGCCAGTGTTAAGAGAGCTTCAGGCAAGCTCTGAAAACTCCTTTGGCGCCCTGTTCTTTTTGGGCGGGGGGGCGAGGAGGGGTTCTCTTCAGAGTGGTGGTTTGGACTATTGTTGTTGCGTCGGATTTGAGTGCGAATTGTCACAGGCAGCGCCGCGCGATTTCATCAATCGCTTATTATTCGACCCACAAACGAATGATGACTCATTTGCATTTACAGTTTTGTAAGGGCGTTTTAAGTTTGACATAATGAGGGCTGGGATTCAACACGTTAATAACGATATCATCTTTGATGTATCCGTATTTTTTTTTTGTTATCATTTTGATAACTCTTATGTCATTTAGAATAATGGCGACTTTGACATAAACGATTCTTAAACGTGTCAAACACGATAACGTTTTAACGCATCTGAATAGAGGCCCTGTTCAGAGGAAAATAATGTTGGAGTTCCTAGAATTATTATAAATGCGGAAGTGTGTTGATTTGGTTTTTCTGTGTTCATGGTTCTAGTAAATTCAATCCATATTACTGACGTGTAAAAGAACCCTTATTTGGCCAATTCACCGAATGAATACTTTTAATTTGGATTTTGTTCAACGCCTTAAATGATCGTCGAGATGATCGATGTTCGATGTGATATTTGGTACAAAAAATTACTTTTATTACCCGGAAACAGAAAAAGGCTACATTTTACCACACATATTAGATATATCCCGAGGGAATAGCGATAAAGAACTTCTGCGTGGACGAAGTCGCGAACAAAAGCTAGTAAAAAAAAGTAGACTTATTTCTAATCTAAAAAAAAATCTTAATTTTTGTAGAACTTATCTTTTAAATTAGTAGCTAGTAGAAAATGCAAATTTTCAGCCATGCATTAAATAATTTCTATTGTTACTGAACAATGATTGTTAAGCTTCTCATTCTGCTTCTTTTACACCTTTTTAAAACTTTCGGTTATCTAAACTTATTATAATCATAACTTTATATAGGTACCTAGTCCTGTCGTCATTTCAGTTCCCATGGTCACAAGAAGAGCTCAATGAAATAAAAGTTAACCTGATAAGGTTTTTTTAACCGTTTATAAGGATCGACCTCACCAATTTAAAAATATACGCTGACGCAAGGGTTACGTGTGACGCGTAATGTCGCGTCTAAAGGAAAGCCATGCAGTTACTTTCATGATTTTGACGCAACTTCAGCGTAATTTAAGCTTCGGTATGTTCGATCCTTTAACTGTAGTGAAACCAACAAATTAGAGGAGGACCTCTAGTAACAGCCTTTATTCTACTAGGTTAAAACAATATTGCCTTTGAAGTGTTTTAGTATTGTTTTTTACTCGGCTGCCATTACTGTCAAGTCAAGTCAAGAGTGTCAAGTGAATAAGAGTTATCAAAACGGTGAACATACGGAAACACGTCAAAGGCAATATCGTTTTTACGTGTAAAATCTCAGCCCTGTAAGGAAAGTTAGTATAAAACTTTAGAATATTAACAAAATTATAAAGTTTGCAACTTATGTCAATGTTCGTTATATTGCGTTAGTTAATAAGTATATACAAACAATGACCAACCGACCGATACAAATCGATTGATTGTTCATCCGAAAACTTCTTAACACTTGTATCTTAAGATATCGACATTTTCATTTGCTTCGGCAGTTTGGCTGAGCACAGTGGCTGATATCGAGT